>CM065709.1:31584992-31587492 GCA_017654935.2 Phymorhynchus buccinoides
AGCGTAATCAAAAGAGAAAAACTCTTAATGTGTTTTCAGGTTTTTGGAGTGCCGTCAAATGTGGCTTCAGGTTTGTGGACTTAAAGACCCCCCACGTCACGTGTCACATTCCCTCTTATGCTAGGAAGATTTCGTAAGATTTATTACTAGCTATAAGAGGGAAAATACGTGAAAAGCCGTGATTTTGACACGTGACGTGGTGGGTCTTTAATGGCGGTAAAAAAAACAACAACACAAAAACCGTCTGGAGAGGATTGAGGGGAGCGTTTGAATTTTTTGGGGGTTGTTTTGAGGTTTAAAAAACCCTCTGTCTTCTCAACAAACGTCAACAGAACAGATAACACACACGAACATGAACCGAACCAACCTTGGCCCGACGAGGCTTGTACATTACGTGGTAGATGACAATACAGGCCCCGACAATGGCCATCGACCCGAGAAGGACCGGCACAAGCGTCATGTACACCAAACCTGAAAAACCCAACCCCCTTTTGAATAGGGCATTTGCCACGAGTGTTCCTTCTCTATACTAGACTACTAATCTGCCTGCGCTCGTTCTGCCCGAGTTACGCTGACCTTTCTAATTCAACTCTCTAAATTCAACTCAATGAAACTCAAGGTCGCCAGCACGCGGCAAATGCCCTATTTGATAAAACCGAAGACCTCATTTTAGGACGCGGATTTGACCGCCAGGGGGCAATCAAACCAGTATAGGGGCTTATCACGCGATATTCTTAGTTGGGCGTAGTGAGAGAGAGAGGGAGAGGGCAATCAAAGCACTAGGGGCTTATCACGCGATATTCTTAGTTGGGCGTAGTGAGAGAGAGGGAGAGGGCAATCAAACCACTATAGGGGCTTATCACGCGATATTCTTAGTTAGGCGTAGTGAGAGAGAGAGAGAGAGAGAGAGAGAGAGAGAGAGAGAGAGAGAGAGAGAGAGAGAGAGAGAGAGAGAGTTTCCCTTTTTGCTCATTGCCCCTATTGGAAACTAGGGTTATTAATGCCCTTGACAGCCGAGGGTTTACCCCCTTGCTGGTCAGTACCCAAGCATCTACCCAAGGGCATTCACTCTTGCAAAAAGCGGGCGTTGCAGTGGCCTCGACTAGGGTTATTAACTCCCTTGACCGCCGAGAGTCAACTCCCTTGCTGGTCAGTACTCAAGCATCAGTACCGGGCTGTCAGTAAGCACCAAGGGCATTCACTCTTGCGAAAGGCGGTCGTTTCCAGTGGCCTCAACTAGAGGGTTATTAACTCCCTTTGGTAGCGATCGTCGGCGAGAGTTACGCCCTTGCTGGTCAGTACCCAAGCATCTAACCAAGGGCATTCACTCTTGCAAAAGGCGGTCGTTGCAGTGGTTCCATACTCAACTGTGACACTTGAATTAAGCGTTGCTTTTGTGTTTCCTGTACTGTGCTGTATGTTCTTGTCAGCGTATGTCAATGATCAATAAAACTTTGTTTAACCCCTTCACCGCCAAAGTCGCATTTTAGCACCACAGTGATTTACCACCTGTGTCACTCTAAAAGGCATCAAATTGGGGTCTGTTATCCCAAGACCCTATTGTCTTGTTTGGGGAAGTAAGGATAGACCTTATTTTATGTATGTCACAGAAGAATCCCCAATACTGCAGATGGATTTTGTTCTCTTTACAGGTAAATGTAATGGACATTTTTGGCTGAAATATGGCTGGCGGTGAAAGGGTTAAACCAACTGCGCCATTGTCAGTTAATTATGCCATTTCGTTTTCATTATTAATTGCGCAGACTTTTTTTAAATATTTTTAAAAAATGACTTACTGCATTCTTGTAGGGGAAGACGGGGTAAAAAGCGCATGGGCGGGTAAGAAGCCCACCCCAATTATCTCATGAAATGAAGCAAATTTCAGTCTCATTTTGCCCATGAGACGAGCGTTAATGTCTAGCATTCGTCTCATGGGCAAATTTGACTGAAATTTTCTTTATTTCATGAGATCATTGGGGTGGGCTTCTTACCCGCCCATGCGCTTTTTACCCCGTCTTCCCCTAGTACTACGACAAATGATGATTCACGTGACCTACTTCCGTCTAAAACTATTTCTGCTATTTTCACTACACGAATCAAATAAAATGTCAGATACAAAAATAAAGATATTTCATCAGATCCATGTAGTCCTACGGGGACTACAAATAGGGGAAGACGGGGTAAAAAGCGCATGGGCGGGTAAGAAGCCCACCCCAATTATCTCATGAAATAAAGAAAATTTCAGTCAAATTTGCCCATGAGACGAATGCTAGACATTAACGCTCGTCTCATGGGCAAAATGAGACTGAAATTTGCTTAATTTCATGAGATAATTGGGGTGGGCTTCTTACCCGCCCATGCGCTTTTTACCCCGTCTTCCCCTATATGCTGGAAATACCGTGCGGAAACCCGTGCCCGCGTGCGCAATCCTAAGGTGGAGGGGAGTAAATAAGCAAAGGAAATAAGAGAAAAGATTTGCGCACGTGTCCGAATTTCCCCT
>CM065709.1:31592492-31594992 GCA_017654935.2 Phymorhynchus buccinoides
GTATCAACCAAGATTGAAGCAGAATCCTGGGAAATTCAGTGGGGAGGGAAAATATTTTATTCACTAGGTAATAATTATAGCCTAGGTCAAGTGACACTGGTGGCCCGTAAATGGGCAGATCAAGCAGAATGTGTATATAAAGATGATCGAATTATAATAATTAAAATAGCAACAGGTCACAACACTCTACTTGTGGCAAACATATACGCACCGCAACTAGTCACCGACAAAATGGAATTCTTTAACCATATACGCACCACAATAGAAGAACACAACAGAGAAGACACGCCCTTAGTAATAATGGGAGATTTCAATGCTGTAATGAACAACAAGAATGATATTATATCAGGTGGAAACCACAACAACAGAGAAACTGATGCACTGAACCAGCTAGTTTCACTCCTTGACATACACGATTGTTGGCGAATACTACACCCAGAAGAAAAACAGCACACCTGGAGCCGAAATCACCCGTTTATTGCCCGAAGACTGGACTATATTTTCACCTCAAGTAGCATACTACCCTACATACAGGACAGTGAAATAATATCATTCCCTCTTTCTGACCATAGGGCCGTCGCCTCAACACTGACATTTCATAACTATAAAAAAGGACCTTCATACTGGAAATTTAATAACAGCCTACTCAACGATAGAGCTTATGTGGACTACATAAACGAGGCTCTAGAGGCATATGATGCAGATCACAATCACCTAAACGCTCACGATAAATGGGAACTTTGCAAAGTGAAAATCAAGGAAATGTCAATGCTGTTCTCTCAGAATAAACAACGTAAAAACAAACAACATAAGAAACAATTACAGCACAAACTAACCACTATTGAAAATAAACTTGCAGACCAGCCGGCAGACCTTGGTTTACAAACTGAAATGTTGAAAATAAAAACTGAACTTGAGCTACATGCTCTCTCCTGTGCACAAGGGGCGCAAATCCGATCAAGGACTAAATTCATTGAAGAAGGCGAAAAAAACACAGCTTACTTTCTTAACCTAGAAAAAAGTAATGCGACTTTAAACACGATAACAAGATTGGAGACTAATGAAGGCAACATAATATCAGACCAGAAAAGTGTCTTGAAGGAGCAGGTAAAATTTTATTCAAATTTATACAAGAAAGGGGCCAACGAAAATGAAAGAAATGACAATTACATTAATGACTTCCTAGGCCCAAATCAGGATGTCCCAATGTTAGATGACCTGGAAAGATTGGGATGCGACACACAGATCAACGAAACAGAGGTTGGGGAAGCTCTTAAAGAAATGAAAAATGGCTCAGCCCCTGGCTGTGATGGCTTAACCACAGAATTTTATAAGTTTTTCTGGGTAAAAATCAAAGGAATGCTACTAAATTCGTATCTGCTTTCCTTTGAGAAAAAATTCACTTCACAAACCCAACGAAAAGGAATAATAACGCTTTTACATAAAGGGAAAAACCTCCCAAGGGAACAACTGTCAAATTGGCGCCCAATTACTCTCCTCAACACGGACTACAAAATACTAGCCAAAACTATAGCCATAAAACTGAATACAGTACTGAATAAGCTTATAGCGGATGACCAATGCGGCTTCGTAAAAGGACGTAATATATCAACAATTCTCAGGACCACTGATGACGTCACACATTACCTAAATAACAACAACTTGCCAGGGATTCTACTTGCAATAGACTTCACAAAAGCCTTTGATACAATTTCCAAGGAATTTATTCAAGACAGCCTGGCACAATATGCATTTGGCCCAGTCTTCACACAATGGATAGAAACAATATTAGCAGACACAGAGAGTTCAATCAATCACTATGGGTGGATATCAGAACGTATTAAAATAGAAAGAGGTATCCGTCAAGGTTGCCCACTGTCGCCCCTTTTGTTCATTCTGGGTGTTGAACTCTTAGCAATTAAGATCAGAGGAAGTGATCTTATAAAAGGGATATCAATTAATGACAGAAACGAGGACAATCACCGTATAATTAAAATACAACAGTTTGCTGACGACACTACTCTTTATTTGAAAGATAAGCATGACCTTGATGCAGTCATCCAAATATTCACAAGCTTCGCAGAGGTTTCAGGGCTGAAAATGAATGAACAAAAAACAGAGGTTATGTGGCTAGGCAGAAATAAAAACAACAATGATACCTACTACGAACTAAAATGGGTCAAGAAAATAAAAGTTTTAGGAATCTACTTCCAAAGTGACACAAGCGCGCAAAACATTGAAGATAACTGGTCAAAAAAGGTAGAGAACGTCAGAAGAATTATGAGAAAATGGTCAAGACGAAATTTAAGCATTTATGGTAAAATTATAATAACAAAAACATTTCTTCTCTCCCAATTTATATACATTATGCAATCAGTAGGAATCCCAGTCGACATTTTAACTAAAATAAATAGAGAACTGTATGCTTTTCTCTGGAAAAAGAAATATAATAATAGAAAAGCTTTCGAAAAGGTTAAACGCAAAGTTCTACATCAACAGA
>CM065709.1:31602492-31610590 GCA_017654935.2 Phymorhynchus buccinoides
CACACACACACACACACACACGCGCGCGCGCGCGCGCGCGCAAACACACACACACACGCATGCACAGAGACTGAGAGAGAGAGAGAGAGAGAGAGAGAGAGAGAGAGAGAGAGAGAGAGAGAGAGAGAGAGAGAGAGAGACAGACAGACAGACAGACAGTCAGAGAGACAGACAGACAGAGACAGAGGGAGACAGAGAGAAGTCTAAACTCACCTGCGAAACGTGGAAACATTCTGCCCAGGTTGATCACTTGGAACATCAGATTCTCCCGACATTAGCGAATCCACTGGAGCCATTTTGTACAAAGCCATGCTGCAAACAGTCACCCTCGGAGTCGGGTCTCCCTCCATCTTGGCCACCGATACGTCACATGACACTTTCAAGGAATCGTTGGACGGGAGACCTAGATGACCAGGCGCGAATGTAAGGCGCATGGTGATTGGTGGATAAGTTGCCGTGACGTTTCCGGTTTCGTCTGCGGGATATTGACAGTCTTTTATTTTTTAATTGATTTATTATTAACTTATTTTTTTGACGTTCTTGGTTGTCCGTTGCATCTCAACCGATAAGTCGAGAGTGAGTATTTTCCCGAGTGCGCATGCGTTGCTTTAAAGGTGGACCCTGACGGATGAGTGTTTGCAAGAAACACGTCGAGATCACCAGAAAGACAGCCTTTTGAAGGATCAGAACACTCACTTTGCTCTGGTTTCTTAGAAATGAAACCGTCAAAACGGCGATTTTTTCCTTGGCGGAGATGCCGGAGAGTAGCCATTTTGGATGGGGTGGTGTGAAGGTTAGGGGAAAGTAGTGGGGTAAAAAGCGCATTGGGCGGGTAAAAAGCCCACCCCAATTATCTCATAAAAAATGAAGAAAAAATTAAAAAAAGTCTCATATTGCCCATGAGTTCGCAAACGATTTAATGTCTAGCATTCGTCTCATGGCCTTCTCTTTGACTGAAATTTTGCTTTATTTCATGAATCGATATTTGGGGTGGGTTTCTTACCCGCCCATGCGCTTTTTACCCCGTCTTCCCCTACTCACGTGTGGTTGAAGCGTTTTCTTTTTTTGTAGTGCCCAGTAAAAATAAAAAAGGAGCTATTTCCTTTGTTGTGAGCGAAACTCCTTTAGATAAACTGTATAAAATTTAAAAAGAAAAGAATTTTAAAAAAAGTCTTGTATTGCAAAAAGATTCGTGCAAACGGTTTCTGAACATAGGCGGCCATTAGTAAAAGCAGACGGCAAACGCCTTCTCGGGGGTGAAAGAATTTGGTTTCCAGCACCTCCGCCAAGGAGGAATCACACTTTTTGACGGTTTGATTTCTTGGCAAATGTCAGAGCAAAGTGAGTGTTGCGATCTCTGTAAAGGGTGTTTTCCCTGCTGATGCTAGAAGAGTTGTTTCTTGTTCAAAAATTCATCCATCAGGTGCCCCTTCAAAACGACGAGTTGCTTGTTTATTTACTCGCTTGTTTTTCAACACAAATGCTTGATTTTTGGGGTGCACATGCTCCAATGGGTTTCATGTGACAAAGTCATAAACTTTCAGCAAGATTATAATGAACGGTTTTGAAATGCATGAAGCAGAAAGTAAAAGCATGGGTGCAAGCGCACCCACTGGGTACGAGGAGAAGGATTAACGTCAGAGACAGTGACCGTCTCTCTAAAACACAGACAAACACATGGCAGGGTGCTTGGCAGTGAATCTTTCTCTCTTGCATTTGGTGGGAGTGTATAGTGATGTACTACTGGGCGAATGTATTTCGCCAATGGTGCTAGAAGAGTTAATATTATTAATGTTATTGTTAATAATATGTGATCCAGCGTCACGAAAAGGACATTAAGTCGCTGGGCGTGATTAGAAATTTCTCACAACAGGCTTGCAAAGTCAAAAATCTTATTTTTTGTCAATTTTGAGTTATGGGTATTTTTGTATTCTCTAACATCTTATCTTTCACTCTGATAAAGGATAATCTTTAATATGATCTCTAAGTGATCTTATAAGTGCTTTAAAACGAGTAGGTCAATGTATTTACTTCAGCTAGGCTAGACTTTAGACAATGTTTTCTCAAAATGGCCGACGCTCACCCTACCAACTTTAAATGCTCGTAACTTGGAACGGAAAAAGATACAAGGATGGTTCTTGTATCATTAGAAAGAGAATGATCTGAAGTTTTCATGTGTATAATGTTCTCAGAATGGTCAGTTTGACACTTAATGTCCCTTTCGTGGTGCTGGGTCATATATTATTTTACCAAATATATATTTTTGTAATGAGAATGACAAACGAAAGCTCATCATTGCACGGTAGAATTACTGAACAAACATACATCCAGGCCAGTGCACAGACTAGGCATAATTGTTGGGGGGTTTTCTCTCACGGTAATACGAAGTTCTGGTTCATTAGATACAGTCTACACAGAGCCATAAATTAGAGAAAAAGCAGTTGTGTAGCCAAATAACTCTACTCCAGTTCATGATGTACGTGTAGTTTCTTTCAACGCGATTCAAGGGTAAAAGAATCGTGAGATTAGGAGGTGGATGGATCTGGGGATGAAGGATTTCTGTGCCCTGGAGTTGACTTTAACCTTTTGGTTTCTGTATTTAGAGAAGTTTCAATGTTCTACTGTTCATTCCTGAGACCCCCTTTAGCTGCTAAGAAATGTTATCCCGTTTATTCCTACGGGCCTCTTTTGCTCGTGATATCATGTTGTCTTTTGATGGCATGAACTGTTATTACTTTGCTTTTCTTTAATTTTCTCTGGCAGTCTGAGGGGTTCAAGCACTTGTAGCGGTGTTCCAGAAGGTAATAGTGGGTAATGTATTGTTTCCAAAACTTGGGATGTCATTTTTGCAATCTTCCTGGCTTTATGCTTGGTTCGTCTATTCCTACATCTCATTAACACCCGTTTGTCTCTTGAAGGGTCTCTCTGGAAACTCCAGGATTCTTCATTATGGAGTATTATTTTATTAACTAACTACTACTACTACAGTACTACTGCCTACTACAACTACTCACTAGCGGTTACTCAGGAATTATCAAGATCATATGGTAAAAAGCCAGCGGCGTCCAGAAGGTAATAGTGTGTGTGTGTGTGTGTCTGAAACACGAAACGGGCCTTATAACTCCGCCGTTTTTCGACCGATTCGCTGGCTTTATGCTGTGAGTTCGTCTCGGGGCGTATGGCAACGGCAACCGACTCGTCTGTCTCATTTGAAGGGGCCGGCAAATGCGTGAAACGCTAATCCGCCGGCCTCTCGGATGCGTATCTCCGGTATTTCTGGACCGAATTGCCTTCGAATTTATATAATAATAACAGGACATTGACTATAGCGCTTACCAACCGGAAGCGAAGTTCAGAAACGCGCGCTATACGACTCAATTGTTTCATTAAATAAGCAGACTTCAAATTTGCTGTACTAATACAGATAGTACTAATTGGCGTTATCCGTTCACTAGGCGTCATTGTTAAGTTTAGGCGTTACCGTTACTAGGCGTTAAAGTCTTTTTAAAGACGCGCTAGTAATAATAATCGCCGTAGATTTATATAGCGTATTTCACCGTCAAACGAGTGTGAGTGTAGCGTTACAACTGAGTGTTCATCAATTAGCAGACAATTAAAAATACAGTATGCAAGAATGACACAAGCCAGCAACAACGCATACACAAAGCAGCTCTCACAGTCAGACACAGACAGACACACACCCAAACACACAGTGACACACATGACACACACACACAAGCGCGCGCGCGCACGCATGCACGCACGCACACACGCACACACACACAGATACAGACTCATTCTTCATTTTTTAAAATCAATAAATCACATATATAGGCCTACTGGGTTGCACGGACACACACAAACAGCTGCACTGACACACACACACAGACACACACACACACACGCACACACACCACACACACACAGCTGCATTACACACACACACACACACACACATTATTACACCCAGATGCATACCCTCTCTCACTCTTTGTTTCTTTGTGTTTACACATCACACACACACACACACACACACACATACACGTTAAATGAAACACACAGACACACACACACACACACCACACACACACACACACACAAGCACACACACACACACACACACACACACACAGACAGACACACACAAACATACAGCTGCATTGACGCACACACACACACACACACACACACACACACCACACACACACACACACACACACACACACACACACACACACACACACACGCGCACACACACAACACACACAAATGATTTGACAAACACACACACTTCTTCTTCTGTGATACACATACACACACACACACACACACACACACACAGTAAACACACACACACACACTTTAGGGGGTGATACATAGAAACATGCACGAAATACAGCAAGCACATCTCGGCCCCCCTGTCTATACCCTTTCTCCTTTTCCACTGTCTAATATGACGTTGTAAAAACAGTCCTCCGGCTCCCATTGCCAACCACACAACCGAACACATGACTCCAGTCCGTCACACACATATCAGTCAGGACCGAAGGTTTCACAACAATGCAACTTGGAGGAACAACACACAAAAGCTTTACGTCATTACGCACGTCACTACTACACGTCACCAATCATGACGTCATTTCATCTAACGCGCGCACGTGGTGCAAACACCGTCTTAAATCTGAGATGCAGACAAATACGATGTACAAGAACATGGCATCTACTCACTCACTCTCTCTCACACACACTCTCTCTCTCTCACACACACACACACTCGCACTCACTCACTCTCAAACGCACGCACTCTCACACGCTCGCTCGCGATATTATTCAGTGACAAACTCTTTTGTCAAAATAATTTCTTCATCTCCTTCTTCTGTGGTGGTGGCCAGCTGAAAAATTTTTATTGCGATAGGACTAGAAGAAGATGCACACACTTTTGACATGGGGGGGTGAGCCCACCCCAATTATCTCACGACTTAGAGCAACCATTTCAGTCCCCCCTGCCCATGAACGAATGCTTGCCACTGACGCTCGATCTCGTGGGTAAAATGAGACTCCTCCGGCTCCCATTGCCAACCAGATAATTGAACCTATGACTTCAGTACGTCCGCCCATATCGCTAGGACCGAAGTCTTCCCAACAATTCAACTTGTAGGAACAAAAAACTGAGCTTTACGTCATTATTGACGGCACTAAGACGCGTCACCAATCATGACGTCATTTCATCTAACCTTTCCACGTGGTGCAACTCATGTCTTAAATCTGAGATTACAGACAAATACAATGTACAAGACGAATGCTAAATATAACACTCGTCTCATGGGGAAAATCTCTCTCTGAAATTCTCTCTATTCCATGAGATCTCTCTCATCTCTCTCTCTCTCCCGCCCATCTCTCTCTCTACCTCGCTCTCTCTGATAGTATCATGTGATAAACTCTTTTATTATTGTCTTGTATGTTTATCTCGTTGTTAGTGCAAAGGCTCTTTGTTGAAAAATATTGATTGCTCCCTGACAAACGAATTTAAGCATCTATAGATATGTATTTTAATGTTTATATTCATTGATGCTTAGGGGAAGACGGGGTAAAAAGCCCATGGGCGGGTAAGAAGCCCATGCCAATTATCTCATGAAATAAAGCAAATTTCAGTCAAATTTGCCCATGAGACGAATGCTAAACATTAACACTCGTCTCATGGGGAAAATGTGACTGAAATGTGCTTTATTTCATGAGATAATTGGCATGGGCTTCTTACCCGCCCATGGGCTTTTTACCCCGCCTTCCCCATATCTTCATGTTGATTATTCTTTTATTATTGTCTTGTATGTTTAACTGTGTGTGTTAGTGCTTAGGCCTTTGTTCGGCGCTTTGAGCTCCCTGCAAAGGGAGTTAAGTTTCTATAAATAGCCATTATTATTATTACTAACGCCTAGTAACGGTAACGCGGGGTAAAAAGCGCCTAGTAACGGTAACGGGTAGTAAAGCCCACGCCAAGTACTGGTCACGCCGAATAAAGAAAATTTGAAGCGAGTCGGTTAAATTTGCCGGCGGAGACGAATAGCGCGCGTTTCTAACCGCTCGTCTCATTGGCAAAATGATACTGACCGTCCCCGGTCATCTTCATGAGAAAATCGAAGGGGTGGGCTTCGGAGATACGGGCGCCGAGATGCGGCTTTTTACCGCGTTTCGCGCATTTGCGAAACCGCGCAAATGATTAATCGGTTATTATTGCCATCGCCCCGTTAGGGCTCACAGTAAATTTGAAGCGATTCAAAAAAAACGGCGGAGTTATAAGGCCCGTTATTATTATTATTATTATTATCATCATTATTATTATTATTGCAGACCAAACAAATAAAAACAAAGCAAAACAAACGCGGTCCTTGTGTCCGTGTATGCATGTATAATAAATGGGCATATTTGTGAGCATCGCGAAAGAAAGAGAGAGGTAGAGAGAGAGAGAGAGAGAGAGAGAGAGAGAGAGAGAGAGAGAGAGAGGGGGGGGGGGGGGGAGCGGGGGGAGAGAGAGAGCGTAAAAGAGAGTGTAAAAGAGAAAACACAGAAACAAAAACAGAAACACTCTCACACACACACACACATACACACACACGCATGAACATCTCACACACACACACACACCACACGCACGCACACACACACACACACACACACACACACACACACACACACACACACACAACCACACACACACACACACACAACCACACGCACGCACGCACGCACGCATGCAGCATGAGAGAGAGAGAGAGGAGAGAGAGAGAGAGAGAGAGAGAGAGAGAGAGAGAGAGAGAGAGAGAGAGAGAGAGAGAGAGCCATCCAGAGCCAGCCAGACAGACAGACAGACAGAGACTCAAAGGCAAGTCAAAGAACGTTTATTTTCATCACAAAAATGTACAGAACAACTTCAACAAGGCGTCTTTACCAAACCTATTAGACATAAATATGTTACACACGCGCGCGCGCGCGCACCTGACCCCCCCCCCCCCCCCCACACACACACACAAGGAATGCATAACAATGTACATAACACACCTATAGGCCCACATAAACTCTGTCTCTGTCTCTCTCTCTGTCTCTCTCTCTCTCTCGGTCAGTGTCTCCCTCTCTGTCTTTTACACACACACACACACACACACACACACACACACACACACACACACACACACACACACACACACCACAAGCACACACACACACACACGCGAACGCACGCACACCACACACACACACACACACACACACACACATATATACACACACACGCAACACGTACGCACGCACAAACACACACACACACACACACGCGCACGCGCGCGCACACACGCACGCACGCACGCACGCACACCACACACACACACCACACACACACACACACACACACACACCAACCTCATGTTTAAAGCAAAAACAAACAAACACAAAAAACAAACCAACAAAGGAGGTGCTGCTCGAACCACAACGCGTTCTCCAGGATAGGAGCAGCCCGAAAGATAACACAAAATAATACAATAGAATACATCAGTTTTGGTTTGCTTGTGTATGTGTTTCGTTGTTTCTACCCCTTTTTTCTCTTGAGGAAATATTTGGTTTTTTTGTCCCAGCTGATTCGCTGGATCGGGGTGTTTGTTGTTGCTGAGTCTTTAAAAATAGCACTGACAGTTTTCTCAGGCTTTCCAACGCTGTGTCTTTATCGTGTTCCTCGGCGCAGGCGTAACTAGCAAGCAAGGCAAGGCAAGACATTTATTTCATACCCCATTTGGGCACAGAAATATAAAAACATACACACATAAATAAAATTCCAAGAATCAACCCAAGAGTGATGTCCAAAATCATTTCAAAGAAAACATATCACAATATTACAAATAATGTAATGTATTACTAAATTAAAAACAAAATGGGAAAAAAACATGATTGATAACATTTATCTGAAAGAACCGTTAACAACTGTAATGAAGTGCTTTAGTTTGAGTAATATTTTCTTATTTTTTGTAGAGAACAAAGCTTTGAATTTATAAGCATTAGGGCGAGTAAAAAAAATACTTAGGGAGGTACCTTCTCCTGTCAGTGTAAAAAA
>CM065709.1:31611090-31613590 GCA_017654935.2 Phymorhynchus buccinoides
CCTCTCTAATTCAACTCTCTAAATTCAACTCAGTGAAATTCAAGGTCGCCGGCGCGTGGCAAATGCCCTATTATGCCAGAAGATGCTTCTTCTTCTTCTTCTTCTTCTTCTTCTGCGTTCCCAGGCCATATGGCCATAATGGGTACTGAGGTACGTATGTGTCCGCTTTTCAGTGTTCACTGAAAAATGTTCATTGAACATTTAAGATAATATCGCTCATCAAATTTGCACATTTAGAGAGACATATTTCCCCGTGGGGATACCGGGGGGGGGGGGGGGGGGGCTTTCGTAAAAAATAGTTCCCCCATCTTCTGGAAGTTCTGTGCTTGTAACTTCCTCTAATCTGTCACTCTCTTTGACTCTGCCTTTTCCCTTTGCTTTCTGTCATCTACTATCTTTCTGACTTATTGGCCCATTCTCCTGCCTTTCTTCAAAAATACCTTCCAAATAATGTTTCTCCTTTGAGCTCCTCCGAAATCGGAATGTGTCGGCTGTGTGCAGCGGGGAGACCAGTCAAAACTGAAAACTGGACACATACGTTCCTTACCCATTATGGCCATATGGCCTGGGAACGCAGAAGAAGAAGAAGAAGAGACAGACAGACAGACAGACATTGAACATTTAAGATAAAATTACTTATCAAATTTGCACATTTAGAGAGACAGACAGACATTGAACATTTAAGATAAAATTACTTATCAGATTTGCACATTTAGAGAGACAGACAGACAGACAGACACACACACATTGAACATTTAAGATAAAATTACTTATCAAATTTGCACATTTAGAGAGACAGACAGACATTGAACATTTAAGATATAAATTACTTATCAGATTTGCACATTTAGAGAGACAGACAGACATTGAACATTTAAGATAAAATTACTTATCAGATTTGCACATTAATTTTTAGAGAGACAGACAGACAAACATTTAAGATCAAATTACTTATCAGATTTGCACATTTTGAGAGACAGACAGACAGACAGACACAGTCATTGAACATTTAAGATAAAATTACTTATCAGATTTGCACATTTAGAGAGACAGACAGACATTGAACATTTAAGATAAAATTACTTATCAGATTTGCACATTTAGAGAGACAGACAGACAGACAGACACACACACATTGAACATTTAAGATAAAATTACTTATCAAATTTGCACATTTAGAGAGACAGACAGACATTGAACATTTAAGATATAATTACTTATCAGATTTGCACATTTAGAGAGACAGACAGACAGACATTGAACATTTAAGATAAAATTACTTATCAGATTTGCACATTAATTTTTAGAGAGACAGACAGACAAACATTTAAGATCAAATTACTTATCAGATTTGCACATTTTGAGAGACAGACAGACAGACAGACACAGTCATTGAACATTTAAGATAAAATTACTTATCAGATTTGCACATTTAGAGAGACAGACAGACAGACAGACACACACACATTGAACATTTAAGATAAAATTACTTATCAAATTTGCACATTTAGACAAACAGACAAACATTTAAGATATAATTATTTATCAAATTTGCACATTTAGAGAGACAGACAGACATTGAACATTTAAGATAAAATTACTTATCAGATTTGCACATTTAGAGAGACAGACAGACAGACAGACACACACACACATTGAACATTTAAGATAAAATTACTTATCAAATTTGCACATTTAGAGAGACAGACAGACATTGAACATTTAAGATATAATTACTTATCAGATTTGCACATTTAGAGAGACAGACAGACAGACATTGAACATTTAAGATAAAATTACTTATCAGATTTGCACATTAATTTTTAGAGAGACAGACAGACAAACATTTAAGATCAAATTACTTATCAGATTTGCACATTTTGAGAGACAGACAGACAGACAGACACAGTCATTGAACATTTAAGATAAAATTACTTATCAGATTTGCACATTTAGAGAGACAGACAGACAGACAGACAGACAGACACACACACATTGAACATTTAAGATAAAATTACTTATCAAATTTGCACATTTAGACAAACAGACAAACATTTAAGATATAATTATTTATCAAATTTGCACATTTAGAGAGACAGACAGACATTGAACATTTAAGATAAAATTGCTTATCAGATTTGCACATTTAGAGAGACAGACAGACAGACAGACACACACACATTGAACATTTAAGATAAAATTACTTATCAAATTTGCACATTTAGACAAACAGACAAACATTTAAGATATAATTACTTATCAAATTTGCACATTTAGAGAGACAGACAGACATTGAACATTTAAGATAAAATCACTTATCAAATTTGCACATTTAGAGAGACAGATAGACAGACAGACATTCAACATTTAAGATAAAATTATCTATCAAATTTGCACATTTAGAGAGACAGACAGACAGACAGACACACATCAAGACAGACAGACAGACAAACATTTAAGATAAATTATTTATCAAATTTGCACATTTAGAGAGACAGAC
>CM065709.1:31621090-31628590 GCA_017654935.2 Phymorhynchus buccinoides
ACTTTTGAACCAATTCTTGATCTATGCTGTGCTAATGAACTGTGACATATTTTTCATTCATATTGCTTTTCTCAATTGCACTAGATTATACAATAGTTATAAATTGGCTATTTCACGAACTGGGCAAACAATTTTGCTCATTTCATGAAATGGGCAATTTCATGAATTGGGCATAACATATATATTATCTAATCCTTGAAATTTTCATGAAATGGGCAAAATGAATTGCCTAATAACATATATATTATCCAATCCTTGAAATTCCGTGGGTGATTTCGTAAACATGGGCACTCTGGTTTGCCTAATCCATAAAACAGCCAAAGGTCAACATGTGTTCCTAGCGCCGTGGGTCCTAACCCTACATCCGCCGAAGACATCACTCTCCACTTCCGCTACACAAGTCCACCAAGTCTCTTAAATTCTTCTGTGCCAAACACCCTGTCATGTGTATCCTAGGTCGCAGAACGTTAATAGGGTTTTCACCGCAGTTTGAGCCATTTAATCAGCCAAAAATTGTGGTACTAAATTTACATGGGTAGAGAACAACAAATCCATACATACAGTAATGGGGATTCTTTACTGTGACATATTAAATTAAGAGGGTAAAGGTCAAGGTGCCACCACCCCTTACTTCCCTCAAAACTAAGACACGGTTAATAGTGTCACAGGAAAACCAAGACCCGCATCTTGATGCCTTTTATGTGACATAGGTGGTTAAAATTTCTGTGGTGGCTAAATACATCTTTAGCGGTGAAATTGGTTAAACAAATTTACTACATATTTATAATTTGCTTCCGTTTTTCAATTTATTAGTTGCCGATATTGAAAAGAAATCAAAGGTCAAGATGTCTCTTTGTTTCTATGTTGTGAACCCAAATAAACCCAAAACCTATAAATACTGGTACAATACATAATAAAGACGAGTATGCCCTAAAAGAAAATTTACTTTTGGGGGTTGTTGACTATTTTTGGCTTTTGCTCAAAACCTTCTGAGCGACTTTGTAGGTTTTTCCCATATTATGCACTCTTGCAGGTTCTAATGCACTCTACGTGACTTTCTGTTACTTTCTTACTATCCCTAACCCTATCCCTAACCTATCTCTAACCCTATCCCTAGCCTGTTCCTAACCCTATCCCTAACCTAACTTTCTGAGTTTTATGCGAAATGCCATGTCCACAAAGCTTTGTATGCGAAGCGGCAGTATGTGAATCGGCTTCGGTGTAACGTACATAATGTGGCAGCTGAGTTCCATTATTTGTTTGTCTGTCCCTTCTTTAATACTGAAAGAAAGAGATATCTTCCACGGTACTTTTTTGTGCGACCAAATGCGCATAAATTTAATGCTTTGTTTTCCTCGAAAAATAAGAAACTCTTGATTAAACTTAAGCACTTTGTTACAGTTATAAACAGTTCTTTTCGATGATGTGTATGGACAAAATGTCACATGTTTTGTTTTTTGTAATATGGTATAGGTATATTTGTCCTAGTTATCTACTTGTTGTTTTCATAATATAGACATCACTCTGTTTTGATGTTCGATTGTTTAACTATGTGTGTACTTTGTTTTATATTTCTGTGCCCCAAGTGGGTATGAAATAAAACATTTGCCTTGCCTTGCCTTGCCTTGCCTTGCCTTGCTTTATGCGAAGCGGCAGTATGCGAAACGGCAATATGCGAACCGGGGAGCACCGTTTCTATGTGTTACTCAATAAAATAAAATAAATCGTTTAAACCAACACTCCTACCTACCGAATAGTGGAATGGGATTCAACGTGTGCGCAAGATCTTGTGCGTGCGTTCGCACACGGGACCCACGAGGGACCAATTATTGTTCTCCAATTTTATTTAAAAGAAATGTCCCATAGGGTTCTCCGGAACCGAGGGGACGTTAAATATAAACATTAGACCAGTTGTGATGGTGCATGGGAAAAACCTACATAAGTCACTCAGAATGTTTTTAGCAAAAGACAAAAATAGTCAACAACCCCCAGAATATTGAGGGCATATTTATGTCTATTTGTATGTGTTCTACCAGTATCCACAACATGAAAGACAATTTTGAATGATTTCTTTGTTTATTTGATTGTTTTCTAAATCAAGTCAATAGAATGACAGAGGCAAAGTTGTATCTTCTATGCCAAATTTCTGCAAATGATCTATTTCGAATGCCAAATTTCAAATAATTATAAAATAAAAACTAGACAAGATAACTCAATTCGGTTTTCTGTGTATTAACAAGGAATCTTTGCTCCACCATGAAAAATTGAAATCTCAATTTATGCCAAAATTCCATTAGGGGAAGACGGGGTAAAAAGCGCATGGGCGGGTAAGAAGCCCACCCCAATTATCTCATGAAATGAAGCAAATTTCAGTCTCATTTTGCCCATGAGACGAGCGTTAATATCTAACATTCGTCTTATGCGCAAATTTGACTGAAATTTTGTTTATTTCATGAGATAATTGGGGTGGGCTTCTTACCCGCCCATGCGCTTTTTACCCCGTCTTCCCCTATGTCTGGTTTTCCCATGCATTGTCAGAATTGTCTTTTTTTTAATATACATCTCCAATACTGAAAATCTTTAAAATGTCTATTTTGTATTATTTTTGTAAACTCACCAATACTGCTTTGGGCATGATTTTCCAGGAATTTTCGGCCACACAAGGAACGTCTCAGAGAAGTTTTCCCGCAACCTAGGGAACCGATGATACACAGCCGTCTGCGTCCGCCTCCAAACATGCTGAATATTACAACAACAAAAACAACAACGACAAAATGAAAAAAATATTGAATTGGGGTGGGAGAAAAAACATATAAAAAATGTTTGGTTTTTTTTTGTTAACGGTTCCAACAGAACCAAAATAGACGATTTTCGGAGAGAAAAAAAGGGGGAAAAACCTTGGGGAGAGCACTTCGTGAAAATCATAGTTGATTACCTCGACTTACTCGGTCAAAACCATAGCAACAATGTCGGCATGGCGTCCTAGTTTAAAACCGCAGGATGCGAGTCAGGGACTTGCAAACAATTTTTTGGGGGAAAATGAGGGGCGGCCAGTATCCACAAACTGAGAGAACTTGCAAAATACCACGTAAAAATATAATATGACATCAAGTTTTGAATGACGCACGGTGTTCTAAGTGATGTAAAGTCTACTCAAACACACGAGGCGAGAGCTGGGGATCTACCATGAGAGTATTATATATTTTTATTTATTTATTATTTTTTAGAAAATAAAACCGGGTGAACTATTTGTCAATAAACATGCGACTGATTTAAATTGGTACAAAAATAAAACAGTGCAGGGGAAGAAAAAAAATAAAACAAACGAAAACCATTTTGTCTGAAACAGAATGTTCAACCCAGCCGAAGACGGACATGCTAGGCCTAACTATTTCTTAGTTAATAAGGCGCACAACGGCAGCATGACGCATCTGCGCTCTTAGAAACAGGAATGTCCAACCCAGCCGAAGACGAACGTGCTGGGCCTAACTATTTCTTAGTTAGGCGCATAACGGCAGCATGACGCATCTGCGCTCTTAGAAACAGGAATGTCCAACCCAGCCGAAGACGAACGTGCTAGGCCTAACTATTTCTTAGTTAATAAGGCGCACAACGGCAGCATGACGCATCTGCGCTCTTAGAAACAGGAATGTCCAACCCAGCCGAAGACGAACGTGCTAGGCCTAAACTATTTCTTAGTTAATAAGGCGCACAACGGCAGCATGACGCATCTGCGCTCTTAGAAACAGAATGTCCAACCCAGCCGAAGACGAACATGCTAGGCCTAACTATTTCATAGTTAATAAGGCGCACAACGGCAGCATGACGCATCTGCGCTCTTAGAAACAGGAATGTCCAACCCAGCCGAAGACGAACGTGCTAGGCCTAACTATTTCTTAGTTAATAAGGCGCACAACGGCAGCATGACGCATCAGTGCTCTTATGACAGGAAACTATCTGAATGATCGAAGAAGAAGAAGAAGAAGAAGAAGAAGAAGAAGAAGAAGAAGAAAGAATATTCAGCCATATAAAACAACATCGAAGATGATTGTCTCAATTAAAATGCAGATCACATGATTGACGAACCCATACAATAGCCTACAGTATTCAACATCGAAACTGTAGAATTCAATTAGGCCTACATTTATATAATATATAATCAGTGCCGAGCTGATGAGACTCCATAGAGTCGAAACAGCTGTCCTCGGCTGGGTTCTGCCATTGCCTCCCTAATAAGGAGGACAAACTAAGCTAGCGCTCTTCTTTTTTTTTTTTAAAGAACATAATCAAACAGCAAGTTAATTTAACTCAGTGGTTTTGATTTTTAATGTTCGCATCCAAGACATAGGGGCAAAAGAGTTAACTTCTCTCTCTATATGCATAAATATATATATAGTACAAACATTAAAAATATTTTTGTTTAAACGCCAACAAACAAGATATAAAATGTCCAAATATTCCGACGTTTATTCGTCTTCGTCAGTGGTAAAATGGCAAGTGATTAAAACAACATTCAATCGCACATAGAAAGAAACGGATTCTGTGTATATATATATATATAATTTGGATACCATCTCAGTAGTTAGCCCTCCCTAGTCATGTCTATTAGGTTTTGAAAATAAAATTTCAGAACATTATTATTTTGTTCATTTTACATAAGATTTTCATAAGATTTTTACTATTTCTGGTTTAACTTTGTGCTGGTTTGCTTTTATTATGGATTTTCGATTTGATGCAAAGAGGACACCATTCTCTTGTAGAATGTCTTTTTTGCTCAGGTTGGCATCCACTGGACAGTCAAATTGCAGGCCGATCATGCAAACTGATGAGACCTTCTCTTAGGTCGAAACAGCTGTCTTTGCATAAGGCACTGTCCCTCCCCCATTGGGAGAAAAAGTAAATCAGCACAATTTATATAATTTTTTTTTTTTTTTTTTTTGAACACGGAACATTACTCAAAGTTAACGTTAACTGGTTTTGTTTCTGAGGTTCACAAATAAAGACATTGGACACAGAAAAGCTTTATCAAAGCAAACTATATATATATATATATTGTGTCCTACCTCCAAGCTCGTCTGCAAGGAGTGGTGCCAAACGTTGTGAAAGTATGATTTTACTATATATATATATATATATATATATACTATATATATTTTTTTTTCACAGATAGAAAATCACTTGTGTGTGTGTACAGTAGTTGGTTACTTGAGAAAGTTTGCTTTTAGACAAACGAAAATTTGTTGTTTTTAATAAAACATTGACTGCCATGAAGTTTTGTGTAATGTTTTTATTTATTTATTTGCTATATATATATATATATATATATATATATACACAATATATACGATCAAATATTGAAGAAGAAAAAACAAACGCACCATTAAACTTTCCTCTTATATCTTAGCTTGCTTTAATAAAACTTTTTTTGTGTCCAATGTATGTGTTTGTGAACATAAGAAACAAATTCAATTACTTTAATTTTAACTTTACGATTTGTTCTGTGTTCTGAAAAGAATAAAAGAAAATAATGTGCTGATTTACTTTTTCTCCCAATGGGGGAGATAGACAATGCCTATGCAAAGACAGCTGTTTCGTCTTCGTGAAAAACTCTTCAGTCTGCATGTCGGCCTGCAAAGAATGTCCACAGTGAATGTTCAAGCTGAGCTAGAAGACTTTCTACAAGAGAATAGTTGTCCTCTTTGCACCAGATTGAAAGTCCACAATAAAAGCAAACCAGCACTTAATTCAAAAGAAATGGTAAACATCTTATGTAAAATAACAAAAATAATAATGTTCTAAAATTACAATCCCTCGAAGAGACTAGAAGAGATGGAATGCCTATTTGAAAACACACACAACAACAACAACAAAACACCAGAAAAAGCTGCACACTCACCTTAATGTATTACGCATAAAATTCACACAATCAAAAAAATAAACGTTGGAACTAACAGAATCCCAAAATCAGATCACAAACTGACTTTGTTCTCGCAAAACACACCACTGTTGAACTATAAATGTCACAAGTGTAGAATGGAATCGAGGCTCTCTCTCTCTCTCTCTCTCTCTCTCTCTCTCTCATCAGCCCTCCCCTTTAATCCTCATGTGGTCACGAGATCACGGGGAAGGAAAGATAATTGATAATGTTAATGGATTTATGATTAAGACCCCTCTTTTGCTCATCAGCCCTCCCCACCCCACCCACCCCTATCACTCACCCTCTTAAATCTTAATCCTCGTAATGAGAGACTTAGTGCGATTTTTCTCACACCAGAGGGCATGACGCTCGTGTGGGGCTAATCCTCTCTATATTATCAGTTGGGGATAAAGAAAGAGAGAGAGACAGTGAGTGGTCCTACCATCACTCTCTCTCTCTCTCTCTACGCCCAAGTAAGAAAATCGCGTGATAAGCCCCTAGTGCATTGACTGCCCTCTGGCGTGAAAAATATCGCCATAGGTTGACCATTATGCATTCCTATGGTCACGAGATCACGGGGAAAGAAAGATAATTTATAATGTTAAAGAGCCACCACGTCACATGTCAAAATAATGGTTTTCACGTGTTTTCACTCTTAAGCCGGAGACAGACTATGCGACTGCCTCATGTGACTCGATCAGGTGGTGACGTTGACCAAATTTTGTTTGCTGCACAGAAGAGGTCACAAGCCATCTGACTCGATCAGTGAAATTTAGAACTCGCCCTATTCGGCCCTGTCACCTGACTGGGCCCGACTGAGTCAGACTGATCGAGCAGTATGGTGTGCAAATGAGGTGAAACGTCACGACCTGATCGAGTCACATGAGACAGTCACGACGAAATAGGGTTTAACGCGCTCTTCGGCCATGTGGGGCATTAGAGACAGTCACATAGTCTGTCGCCGGCTTTATAGCTGGTAAGAAATCTTAAGAAATCTTCCAAGCATAAAAGGGAATGTGACACGTGACGTGGGGGGGGGGGGGGGTGTCTTTAAGGGATTTATGATTAAAGACCCCCCACGTCACGTGTCATATTCCCTCTTATGCTAGGAAGATATCTTAAGATTCCTTACTAGCTATAAGAGGGAAAACACGTGTGAAAACCGTGATTTTGACACGTGACGTGCTGGGGCTTTAAACCCCCTCTTTTGGAACAGTCAATCGAAGAAAGAATGAAAGACAGAAACTGAACTTTCTGGGAAAGAGAGAGAGAAAAATCCACTGAGGTCCTGAACAAAGTAACAGTCAATCGAAGAAAGAAAATGCAAAGAAGAACAAACGAAAGAACAAACGGGGGGGAACAGAGAGAAAAAAAGAAAAGAAAAACACACTAGGAAACAAACAGGCTGTGTAGTTAAAAATTCCAGCGGAAAGACGCAATCCTAAATAAGTTAGAACAAAAAGGGAAAAGATTTGCGCACGTGTCCGAATTTCCCCTATAGGATGCGTTTACACTTTTATCAACTTCTTTCTTCCCACTTATCTAGGGTTTTCTAATGAACTTACAAATGTGTCGGTTAAGAC
>CM065709.1:31633590-31635386 GCA_017654935.2 Phymorhynchus buccinoides
GATGGGGTGGGTAAAAACTAACACAGGCATACAGCTGGAACCTCCCTTATAAGACCTCCCAATAATACTCCCTCCCATATAAGACCTACTCCTCTGATACTAGCTTGACCTATCTTCTCTGAGTAGTCTGACCTAGACTTCTCTGAGTAGTCTGAGGCATTGCCCTTCTTTGTAAGTATTAAAATTACCTCCCTTATAAGACCTCATTTTGGATGATTTTTGAAGGTCTTATAAGGGAGGTTCCACTGTATTATAATCTGAATCTGATTGTTGACGCTGAGCCGTCTCTCCGGACAATTATACCGTGTTGTGCGTTGCGGTATCGAAAAAAAAAATGAAAAGAACTAAAAATCAACAAAGGCCAAAGTTTGCTGTTTTCTTGTTTGTCTATGTTGATAAAGGCGCATTCGCTGAAATATCCAGTACAGTGGAACCCCATTATAATATAAGACATTAAAAAATAATCCAAAAGGAGGTCCTGTAAAGGAGGGGTCTTATAACTTTAATATAAGGGAGGTAATTTTAATACTTACAAAGAAGGGCAATGTCTCAAGAGAAAAAGGTCTTATATGGGAGGGAGTCTATAAGGGAGGTCCACTGTAGTTTTGTTTGTCTCGTGTGAATACAATTAACGTCACTTTACATTTGTCGCTGTAGTTGTTTGTTGGTTGTAATAACTAAAAGAACTAAACATTTGAGGTCTCCCTAACGTTTCATGACTCGGGATCAGGCCAATCCGGCTACCATATCGGCCCCTGCCAGGGACAAACCCCGACCGGCACAGCCCCAACCTTCACTGCCAATTATGAAATATGATTATAATTCATATTTTAATTTCACAATTTATGTATCTGGTATGTTTTAAAATGGCAGTATTTGAATTTGTGTTGAATTGTTTGTTTCGTTCCCTTGCACATTTGCTGTCCAGGATGAGGACTTGAGTCGCAGAAGCAACAGAGTGAGGACTTGTTGTGTCTACACCCCACCCCACCCCGGCTCTCTCTCTCTCTCTCTCTCTCTCTCTCTCTCTCTCTTCTCTCTCTCTTGTCTCTGTCTCTGTCTCCCTCCCTCTCTATCTCTCTCTCTCTCTCTCTCTCTCTACCCTCTCTCTCTCTCTCTACCTCTCTCATCTCTCTCCCTCTCTCTACTCTCTCTCTCTCTCTCTCTCTCTCTCTCTCTCTCTCTCTCTCTTCTCCTCTCCTCTTCCTCTGTCTCTCTCACTGTCTTTAAAAGTGGTTTGTGTGTGTGTGTGTGTGTGTGTCACTGTGTGTAAGGTTACTCTGATCATGTTTGTTTTTCTGTCCTTCCATGCATTGCAATATCTTGTTTAAAGCTAGGCTAATAGTAATAGTAATAGACTAATACATAGAACCAAGTCTTTCTTTCTTTCAGTTGGCACAGCTGTGACGGTGTTTAAGTAGACTATCAGTCATACTGGTATTATAATTTACTAAGGTTTGGGTCTTTGTCAAGGAGGTTTTTAAATTTGTTAGTTATCAGGTGAAAGTTTTGTTTGAGGAGGAAGTGCGTTCCAATATAGTTAGTTAGCTCTGTTACTGAAAAAGTGTCTCCTGATGCTAGCTCTACTGTACTGTGTTGTAGTATTAGTATTTTTAATTCATGATTTCTAGTCTTTGAAGTTTTAAAACAATTTACATCAGGACCAAGTTGGTAGTATTGTCTATGACCATTAAGAATTTAATAAACATGATTAAGATGATAGATATATATTATATAATTTATGTATATATAGATAAAAAAATAAAATTTGGTAAAATATGTAGAGTTGTTAAATC
>CM065709.1:31635886-31648386 GCA_017654935.2 Phymorhynchus buccinoides
AAGCTCGCGAGACTCAAGAGGCTGACAAAGCTCGGGAGGCTCAAGAGGCTGATAAAGTCCGCGAGGAGGCTCAGAAAGACAAACAGAGAGCTCATGAGGCGCAAGAGGCTGATAAAGCTCGCGACACTCAGGAGCAAGAGAACATCCGTACCCATGAGTTAAGGCAGAGACAACTAGTGCAGGATGCCAAAAATAAAGAACTCGAACTTGAGGCCACTGAGCGAGAAAAGGCGCGAGACCATGAGCTAGCTATGAAGCAGCTTGAAAACTCAGCAGACTCTGAGACTGCTGCCCCTCAAAATTTTCCCCCTCCCATTCATACCTCAGCCATGACCTTCACATTGGAGGCATTCAATGAGGCAACAGAGTCTATCGATGCATTCCTCGATAGATTTGAAAGACTGGCCCAGGAATTTGAGCTTGCTCCGGAAAAGTTCAACCTCAAGCTTGCCCAAAGTCTCAGGGGTGTGGCTTATGAGGTGTACAGCAAACTTCCGTCAAGCCAAATTACCGACTACCCAGCTTTGAAAGAAGCCCTGCTCAACAGATACGAGTTGACAGCGGACGCCTACCGGAAAAAGTTCCGGTCAACCAGAAAAGGTAGGGGAGAGTCCTATGCCCAATTTTCAGATAGACTGGGGAACTATCTGACTAAATGGGTGTCCCTTTCTGCCAAATCAGAGTCCTATGAGGATCTCCGTGAACTGATGGTTGGCGAGCAACTGCGCGAAACCATGTCCCCAGAGTTACGCACCTTTACTGCCGAACAAGGTGCCACAACTCTGGCTGATCTCATCCAGCTAAGTGATAGGTACACTCTAGCCCATGATGAACCTAGCGCCCCTAAAAGGCCAAAACTACAGCAAGTAGTTGGGTCCACTGGTTCACAGCAGAGCAGGGGTAACCCCAACTCCAACAGTGGGTCAAACAGTTCTACCCATGAACGACAACCACTGGGACAACCCTTGTTCTGCTCATACTGCAAGTCGAACACCCACAATCGGGATGACTGCAGGAAACTTGCTTACAAGCGGCAAAATGTTGCAACTATGCAAGTCGTCTCGACTTCGCAGAATTGCACAAACCCCTCCCCAATCCAGTGTCCAGGCACACCGTCAGTCGTTGGACAGGCGACTGTCAACAACATCCCTGTTCAGTGTCTCTATGACACTGGACTGTCATGCGACGCCATTGTCTGCGGATCTTTAGTCCCCGCATCAGCATACACGGGAGACTTCATCTCTCTGCAAGGCCCTGATGCTGCAATCCCCCCATCCACTTTGCCAGTCGCCATAATCAATGTCGACACCAGATATGTTAAGGGACCCATCAAGGCAGTGCTCATGGACAGTCCTGTCTATGACCTCATACTGGGATCACAGTATGTGTTTTTAGGGCACCCCTCTCAACCTGCCATTGTGTCAGCAGCATTCCCTTCTCCCCAATCCACAAACCAACTCCCTCCCTCCTTCCCAAAGAGCAAATCTCCCTCAGCAGGGAAGAAACCTCTCAACGCGGCAAACCAAATTGCCGCGCGAGCCAATCCAGATTGTCCCAAGTCCCCAAGTCCGCCACAACTTGGAAAATCCTTCCCAAGGAATGTCCGCCTAACGACCCAAGACCACTCGCCACAGGTACCTCAGGTGAAAGGCAGCACTGTACCCGCAAACACCCACCGAAGGTACTATCGGGACAGGCCGCCGCACGTACAGCCGTCACCTACCCCTCCCTTTCAGCGAGTGGCAGTCGACTTGGTCGGGCCTCTACCTCAACGGAAGAAGAAATTCCGGTATATAGTCACCGTGGTCGACATATGTACCATGCAGTGCGATGCCGCCCCAATCTCCTCACTTGATGCTAGTCAGATAGCTGCGGCACTCAAAGCCATTTTCGCCCGAATCGGCCTACCAAACCACATCATCAGCAATGATGAATCCAGGCTAAAGGGGAAACTCAGGCAAGAGGTGTTTGCTATTCTGCAATCAACCTTGGGACAACTCAACACAGGATTGCCGCACCAACCTCAGTCGGAATCCATTCCACTGATCTCTAACCCACCTGCTCCTTTGAACTCTGTGTTGCGACCAGATGTTCCACCATTCCAGCCGACCCAGTCTCCCCACTAATTTGTCCCTGTCGCCCAAGTCGAAAGTGGAGTCGGCGTTCCACAGGAAGATTCCGGTACCAGAATCTTTTCTTCGGGGGGCCTCTGTGACGTAAGTGTCCCGCGCGACCCACTTTCTTTATTTCTTATCTACACCCCCCCCCCCCCCCTTCTCCCCTCCCCCCCCTCGCCTTTACATTTCTCTGTCCAGCCGCCACGTTAATTGCCCCGCTGCTTCAAACGAACGCCGCGGAAGGGCGTTATCTCTTTCTCCCTGGTCAGCACGTACCATCTACCGAGGTTATCTCCCTTCACCCCCCCCCCCCCTTTTCTACCGTCACATCACAAGAAAGTGACCACCACAGTCGGCCCCTTTCAACCCCTTCCTTTCTGAGCACGAGAAAGATTTGAATGTCGGCACGTGATAAGGATGTAATAGGCGCGTGATTGTTCGGTACATTTAGAACAGCAATCTTGTGACGTATGGACTGTAATACACCAATAGCAGGCTTTCATTGTTTGAAAGTGAAGGCTATAATTGGAGTGGTGAGAAAAAGTTGTCACACAAGATGCTGAAACGTAGCTAGAGCAACACTCACAACCAGTCCTCATAAGCCCACTAGTAAGTATTATTGATGGCAGGTGATTGAGATCTTGTGTGTTTGACTCTAGTTTTGATCTAGATCCTATGTTCAATGATGAATAAGGAGTAGATAGATATGTTATAGAAAAGAAGTGGTAAACATTCTATTCTATTTATGTGCACTGATTATTTGTGTGTGTGTGTGTTTTTGACTTGAACACTTTTGGTACCAGAACCGGAGTTTATGCCTACTAACCCTTTTGTCTATTTTTAGTAGGAAACCTATGGGCCGCAATCTTGTACTTTATGATACCCTTCCTTTCCAGGTGTTGGATGGAGAATGATGTTGTCTTGATCACCTTTTATGTTTTACTGATCTCAGTTTGTTAACTGAAATTCAGTTTATTTATTAACTACATGTAGTGCTATTGTACAAGGGAAGCCTTCAAGCCGGTTGGGATTCACTAATTCCCTGCCGACTGAAGCCCCTTGTCTCTAAGCCATAGAGATCTACATCCACCTTCTCCTGTGATTATCAGCAGGGCATCGTGGGCCGGAGGATCATCCCGGACTCCACCAAGCACCAAGACGGGTCCGTCGCCAAGACAACCTGCACCCAGAATCCGCGAGGAGACCACGCTTGAACCGTGCCATCCCGCGAAGCCGTAATAGGAACGACTGGGAGCTACTCTCACCTGACGAGCAAGCCCAGAACTTCAAACAGCTAAGTCTACCTGACTGCGCCAATCATTTGAACTTTCCTACGGACACCGAATATAATTAGTAACCCTTCCGGCATGGGGCGAACCTTATAGAAAGACAAAAGTCTTGTGAATCCTTTCGGATTTCATTGTGTTTTAACCATATTTTGTTTTGGCGCCATTGAGCTGCTTTATTATTATTGTTGCATAATCTTATGCAGATTTTGGGAGTAAATAAAATACAAGTGTCAAATAATCCTGAACCCTTTGGTCAGACTGATGAGAGTGGGAGTCTTGTGATTTCATGTAAAACCCTACTTCTCTCTGTCTGCCATTTAGAGCAATTCAACCACTTGTATTTCTTACAACCATCTGACGAGCCAGAACCCGGGCACAAATATAAATTTATTAGATGAAAAGGGGCCGGGAAAGTTGCTCATCTCCCATACCCTAGAGAAGTGGGCTAAAGGCAAATTATCTAAAGTCTTCCCTAGGGACTTAGCCTTTTAACCCATTACCTCGTCACACTGGGCCTTGCCCGTATCTGGGAAGAAACACGCAACAAACATGGTTCTGGGTTCAAATCTTCAATGCTAATAACTAGAGTTGAGAACCGGTTCAAAAATCTGAACCGGTTTTAAATCGGTTTTCCCTCTCCGAACCGGTTTTACTGAACCGGTTTTTTTAACCAGTACTCGCATCACTAGTTTCACCTATGCAGACATATTTATTTGTCTGAATATTCACACACACGCACACATACACAATAAAGAAACTTATGACTTATGACACACACACACACTCAACTCAAAGTCATACACCACCACAAACTAGAAACAGTTACTCTTGGTTTACAAATACCCAATCTGCGCTGAGAACCAGTGTTGTTTTTCGAAAACAATGCGTTATTCTAAGAAAAACTTACTTTCAGTTTGCAGTTAAAAAAAGGGTTCACAGCAACTCGAACCGGCTTTTCGAACCGCCAAAAGTTTAGCACCGGTTCTTCGGTTCAAACCGTTTTTTTCCCCCACCTCTACTAATAACACATCACTCTATCGCCTTACTCCTTCCTAGAATCTAGGAAGAATTCTGCATTCTCTGCATGGCCATCTGCATGGCTGCTGGGCCTTGCAAGTATCTGGGAGAAACATGCAGCAAACATGGTTCTGGGTTCAAATCTTCAATGCTAATTTCAATGCTATAAACACATCACTCTATCACTTTACTCCTTCCTAGAATCTAAGAAGAATTCTGCATTCTCTGCATGGCTTCCAACTGCTGCTGGGCCTTGCAAGTATCTGGGAGAAACACGCAGCAAACATGGTTCTGGGTTCAAATCTTCAATGCTAATTTCAATGCTATAAACACATCACTCTGGGTTCAAATCTTCAATCTTCTTCTTCGATTCACTTCACTCCTTCGCAGAATCTAAGAAGAATTCTGCATTCTCTGCATGGCTTCCAACTGCTGCTGGGCCTTGCAAGTATCTGGGAGAAACACGCAACAAACATGGTTCTGGGTTCAAATCTTCAATGCTAATTTCAATGCTATAAACACATCACTCTATCACTTCACTCCTTCCTAGAATCTAAGAAGAATTCTGCATTCTCTGCATGGCTTCCAACTGCTGCTGGGCCTTGCAAGTATCTGGGAGAAACACGCAACAAACATGGTTCTGGGTTCAAATCTTCAATGCTAATTTCAATGCTATAAACACATCACTCTAGATATCGCTTTACCCCTTCCTAAAACCTAAGAAGAATCCTGCATTCTCTCCATGGCTTCCAACTACCGTAATTTTCTGACTATAAGGCGCACCTGATTATAAGGCGCACCCCCCAAATTTTTACACAAAATCCAGATTCTGTTATTATATTTTCTTACTATTTTAGTAGTGGTATTATAAGGCACATGAGGTCTCAGTCTGGGAAAAAAAAGTATCACCTTATAGTCCGAAAACTACGGTACAGTGGAACCTCCCTCATAAGACCTTCAAAAATCATCCAAAATGAGGTCTTATAAGGGAGGGGTCTTCTAAGAGAGGTAATTTTAATACTTATAAAGAAGGGCAATGTCTCAGAGAAGTAGGTCTTATGTGGGAGGGAGTCTTATAATGGGAGGTCTTATAAGGGAGGTTCCACTGTACTGCTGGGCCTTGCCAGTATCTAAAACAAGGTTAATAATAATTAATATTGTTCTGGGTTCTTCTTCTTCGATCGCTCAGTTTCCTGTCAATTATGAGCGCAGATGCATCATGCTGCCGTTATGCACCTAACTAAGAAATAGTTAGGCCCAGCAAGTCCGACTTCGGCTGGAGGAAATAGTTTTGAAAGTGTTTCGTGAAAAAAGGCTGGAGGAGAATGGACCGGTAAGGCAGAAACACAGTAGATGACAGCGAGCAAAGGGACAAGGCAGAGTCAAAGAGAGTGACAGATTAGAGGAAGTTACAAGCACAGAACTTCCAGAAGGTGGGGGAACTATTCATACAAAAGACCCTCGGTATCCCCAAGGGGGGAGTCATATTATAAGGCGCGGGGGTCTCAGTCTGGGGAAAAAAAAGTATCGCCTTATAGTCCGAAAACTACGGTACTGCCGGGCCTTGCCAGTATCAGGGAGAAACACACATATAAAACACGGTTAATAATTTATTGCTCTGGGTTCAAATCTCCGCTAAGAGCCCACTACACTACATAGGATTCGACCCCAATGTTCCCAGAACCTGCGAGACGAAACTTGGCCGTCGGACACACCGGTTCGGGAAAAGATCTTCGGCTCTCTGGAGGATCTTCGGCGGACGGCAGCCTTCGTCCGGGCCACTGGGGTTCCTGTCTGAGCGAACGATGAAGAAGAAGAAGACCCCAATGTGATGCGATCTGACATTTGTGAGGCATGATTCTTGCGAAATTCAACTGTCTACATGAATCTGACGAAACCCTACTAGTTTTGTTTGCTACATTTGTAGTCCCCCTGTACACGGATCTGATAAAATATCTATATTTTTACATCAGACAGTTTATTTGATTAGTGTATTGGGGTGTTACTTCAGAACAGTGCAACCTCCCTTATAAGACCTTCAAAAATCATCCAAAATGAGGTCTTATAAGGGAGGGGTCTTATGAGGGAGGTAATTTTAAAACTTACAAAGAAGGGCAATGTCTCACTGAGAAGTAGGTCTTATATGGGAGGGGGTCTTATAATGGGAGGTCGAATAAGGGAGGTTCCACTGTATAGTGATTTGAGCGAAAACACTTTCCGACTCTGGAGTGCTCATGCTTAGTTTTGTTCTGACTCAGAGTCAATGAAAAGATGAGCGAAAAATAGTAGAATTATTTTTAGACGGAAGTATTTCACGTGAATCATGACTCACAGACATTGTGAAAATCGCATCGCATTGGAGTCGTAGAATCGTATGCAGCGTAGCGCTACCAGCGAAAATAGAAGAATTATTTTTAGACTGAAGTATTTCACGTGAATCATGACTCACAGATATCGTGACAATCGCATCGCATTGGGGTCGTCGAATCGTATGCAGCGTAGCGCTACCAGCGAAAATAGAAGAATTATTTTTAGACTGAAGTATTTCACGCGAATCAATTGACTCACAGACATCGTGACAATCGCATCGCATTGGAGTCGTAGAATTGTATGCAGCGTAGCGCTATGAGCGCGAAAATAGTATAATTATTTTTAGACGGAAGTATTTCATGCGAATCAATTGACTCACAGACATCGTGACAATCGCATCGCATTGGAGTCGTAGAATCGTATGCAGCGTAGCGCTACCAGCGAAAATAGAAGAATTAGTTTTAGACGGAAGTATTTCACGTGAATCAATTGACTCACAGACATCGTGACAATCGCATCGCATTGGAGTCGTAGAATCGTATGCAGCGTAGCGCTACCAGCGAAAATAGAATTATTTTTAGACGGAAGTATTTCACGTGAATCATGACTCACAGACATTGTGACAATCGCATCGCATTGGAGTCGTAGAATCGTATGCAGCGTAGCGCTACCAGCGAAAATAGTAGAATTATTTTTAGACTGAAGTATTTCACGTGAATCATGACTCGCATACATCGTGACAATCGCATCGCATTGGGGTCGTCGAATTGTATGCAGCGTAGCGCTACCAGCGAAAATAGAAGAATTAGTTTTAGACGGAAGTATTTCACGTGAATCATGACTCACAGACATCGTGACAATCGCATGCAGAGTAGCGGGTCCTTTACTAATCTATTGCTGTCTTGAAACACACCGCACCATCACTTCATCATTCTTTCATAAACTCGAAATAAAAAGAACTCTGCATTCTCTGCCTGGCCCTCTCCGTGGCTTCCATTCCTGCGACTGGGCCTTGACAGTACCTGGGAGAAACAAGCAACAAACATGGTCGATAATACTGTTCTGGGTTCAAATCTTCCAACAACAAAAAACGTTCCCTCCCCCTCCCCCCCACTCTGCTACACTTCTCCCTCCCTTTCTCTTTCTCTCCAGCTCCCCTCACTCCCTCCCTCCTTCTCTTCCTTTCTTTCTCTCTCTCTCTCTCTCTCTCTCTTTGAGTCTTTCCTTCCCCCTCCCCTCTCTCTCCAATAATTCCACACACTGACTGACCCATTTTCTTGTAACTGGCCTCCTCTCTCTGTTGCTGCCACTGGTTGAGGCGCGGATCCAGGAGCTTCTTCTTCACGTAGAGCGCAGCGATGAGGCCCAGCAGCAGAAACCACCCATACTGCTGCAGGAACGCTATGCCTGTTGACCACAGAGAATAACAATTCAACAATAATGTCCTTCATCGCACGGGAACTCAAAGCAAGTCTGACCTGTGCGCTTTTTTTACGCGCGCAAAACCACCCAAGGCGGTGAGAAGTCAAAAAAGAGCAGGGAGATTTCCTGCTGCCTGGTATGAACTAAATTGATAGAGCTAGGATTTCCGCCCCCGAGTCCACCCATCACCAAAATAGGCAGCGCTGCACTAGCGGCAACGCGCTCTCCATGTGGGAACAGCCCGAACTTTACTGAGACGAATCTCTGTGACCAGAAAATGATAAGAAAAAGAAACTCACGAAGGCGCTGATGGGACCCAGAGATGCACCAGCCACGCCTGCATGCCCCATCAACACGAGAGCAGTGCAGCACTAGCAGCAACACGCTCTCCATGTGGGAACAGCCCAAACTTCACCGAGACGAGTCTCTGTGACCAGAAAATGACAAGAAAAGGAAACTCCCGAAGGTGCTGAAGGGACCCAGAGATGCACCAGCCACGCCTGCATGCCCCATCAACACGAGAGCAGTGCAGCACTAGCAGCAACGCGCTCTCCATGTGGGAACAGCCCAAACTTCACCAAGACGAGTCTCTGTGACCAGAAAATGACAAAAAAAGGAAACTCCCGAAGGCGCTGATGGGACCCAGAGATGCACCAGCCACGCCTGCATGCCCCATCAACAGACTCTTGGTGTTAACCCTTTCATCGCCAGCCATTTTTCAGCAAAAACAGCCCATCAAACTTACCTGGGTAGAGACAAAAATCTGTCTGCAATATTGGGGATTCCTGTGTGACATATTTAAAGTAAGGCCTCTCCTTACTTCCAAAAACTAAGAGGACAGGGTCTAAATAGACCCTGATTTAAATAGACCCTGATTTGATGCCTTTTAGTGACATGGGTGTTAAATCATTGTGGTGCAAAAATGCGCCGTTGGTGGTGAAAGGGTTAAGCAGAGTGATAAGAGTAGTAACAAGACCTAGCAGGAAAAACCATCAGTACTGCTGTGCAGGCATGCTATCCCTGCGAACACAGTGAAACACCACAGCAAAAATATGCAAATTACAAATAAAAAGGTGTCACAGACTTTGCATCAACTTCAAGCTCTCTGTTCAGATTAACCCTTTCACCGCCAACGTCGCATTTTTGCACCAGGTCATAATGATTTAACACCCATGTCACTAAAAGACATCAAATCAGGGTCCGTTATCCAAAGAGTAAGACCCTACTCTCTTAATTTTGGGAGGTAAGGATAGGCCTTACTTTAAATATATATGTAACAGAAGAATCCCCAATATTACAGACAGATTTTTTTCTCTACCCAGGTAAGCTTAATAGAATTTTTTGGCTGAAAAATGGCTCGCGGAGAAAGGGTTAAGGCTTGATGCCAGGGTGAATCAGCTTTGTGAGACAAATATAACCACTCTACAAAATTTTAACAAATTGAAATTTGTTTATATATATATAAATAAATTATATAATATATTATCTATCATCTTAATCAATGTTTATAAAATTCTTAATGGTCCTGACAATACTAACAAAAACTTGGTCCTGATGTCAATTGTTTTAAACTTCAAAGACTAGAAATCATGAATTAAAAATACTAATACTACAACACAGTACAGTAGAGCTAGCATCAGGAGACACTTTTTCAGTAACAGAGCAACTAACTATTGGAACGCACTTCCTCCTCAAACAAAACTTTCACCTGATACTAACAAATTTAAAAACCTCCTGGACAAAGACCTAAACCATAGTAAATTAAAATACCAGTATGACTGATAGTCTACTTAAACCGTCACAGCTGTGCCAACTGAAAGAAAGAAAGACTTGGTTCTATGTATTAGTCTATTACTATTACTATTAGCCTAGCTTTAAACAAGATATTGCAATGCATGGAAGGACAGAAAAACAAACATGATCAGAGTAACCTTACACACAGTGACACACACACACACACACACTTTAAAGACAGTGAGAGAGACAGAGAGAGAGAGAGGAGAAGAGAGAGAGAGAGAGAGAGAGAGAGAGAGAGAGAGAGAGAGAGAGAGAGAGAGAGAGAGAGAGAGAGAGAGAGAGAGAGAGAGAGAGAGAGAGAGAGAGAGAGAGGAGAGGAGAGAGAGAGAGAGAGAGAGAGAGAGAGAGAGAGAGAGAGGAGGGAGACAGAGACAGAGAGAGAGAGAGAGAGAGAGAGAGAGAGAGAGAGAGAGAGAGAGAGAGAGAGCAGGGGTGGGGTGGGGTGTAGACACAACAAGTCCTCACTCTGTTGCTGCGACTCAAGTCCTCATCCTGGACAGCAAATGTGCAAGGAACGAAACAAACAATTCAACACAAATTCAAATACTCCATTTTAAAACATACCAGATACATAAATTGTGAAATTAAATATGAATTATAATCATATTCATAAGTGGCAGTGAAGGTTGGGGCTGTGCCGGTCGGGGTTTGTCCCTGGCAGGGGCCGATATGGTAGCCGGATTGGCCTGATCCCGAGTCATGAAACGTTAGGGAGACCTCAAATGTTTAGTTCTTTTAGTTATTACAACCAACAAACAACTACACGACAAGTGTAAAGTGACGTTAATTTATTCACGAGACAAAACAAAACTACAGTGGAACCTCCCTTATAAGACTCCCTCCCATATAAGACCCACTTCTCCGAGACATTGCCCTTCTTTGTAAGTATTAAAATTACCTCCCTTATATTAAAGTTATAAGACCCCTCCTTTACAGGACCTCCTTTTGGATTATTTTTTAATGTCTTATATTATAATGGAGGTTCCACTGTACTGGATATTTCAGCGAATGCGCCTTTATCAACATAAACAAACAAGAAAACAGCAAACTTTGGCCTTTGTTGATTTTTAGTTCTTTTCATTTTTTTTTCGATACCGCAACGCACAACACGGTATAATTGTCCGGAGAGACGGCTCAGCGTCAACAATCAGATTCAGATTATAATACAGTGAAACCTCCCTTATAGTTATAACTTATAAGACCTTCAAAAATCATCCAAAATGAGGTCTTATAAGGGAGGTAATTTTAATACTTACAAAGAAGGGCAATGCCTCAGACTATTCAGAGAAGTAGGTCAGACTAGTCAGAGAAGTAGGTCTTACGTGGGAGGGAGTCTTATATTATTGTTATAATGGGAGGTCTCATAAGGGAGGTTCCACTGTATCAGTGTATGCCCTTTTACCCACCCCATCCGCCGATGACGTGTCACTTTCACTATATTATAACAGTATTGGTACTTACAGTTGCAGTCAGTGAGTGACTGGTGAACATTATTGATCATTGAATCAATGATTGATCTTCTTCTTCTTCTTCTTCTTCGCAGTGCGTGGCCACAAACAACACACTGATTATTATGTCACGGAACCGGGGAGGTTCATCCACATAATAAATATATGCCGGAAGAAAGGGCCAGGAGGCCGAAGATTAAAGAAAGAGAAGAGAGGACAAACAAAAGGAAAATGCCTAGCTTGATGGGAATCTGCAGGGGAGGGGGGAGAGGGGAGGGGGGTGCTTTTGCTTGGTTGTTAGACTGATGCAGGTGCAGCAGGCGGGTGTCCGTTGAGGAACTTCCAGACTCCGGCTGCATATAAGACCTACTTTCTCTGACTAGTCTGACCTACTTCTCTGAGTAGTCTGACCTACTTCTCTGATATAGTCTGAGGCATTGCCCTTCTTTGTAAGTATTAAAATTACCTCCCTTATAAGACCTCAAAAATTTTGTGATTATTTTGGATGATTTTTGAAGGTCTTATAAGGGAGGTTCCACTGTATTATAATCTGAATCTGATTGTTGACGCTGAGCCGTCTCTCCGGACAATTATACCGTGTTGTGCGTTGCGGTATCGAAAAAAAAAATGAAAAGAACTAAAAATCAACAAAGGCCAAAGTTTGCTGTTTTCTTGTTTGTCTATGTTGATAAAGGCGCATTCGCTGAAATATCCAGTACAGTGGAACCTCCATTATAATATAAGACATTAAAAAATAATCCAAAAGGAGGTCCTGTAAAGGAGGTGGTCTTATAACTTTAATATAAGGGAGGTAATTTTAATACTTACAAAGAAGGGCAATGTCTCGGAGAAAGTAGGTCTTATATGGGAGGGAGTCTTATAAGGGAGGTTTCATACTGTAGTTTTGTTTTGTCTCTTGTGAATAAATTAACGTCACTTTACACTTGTCGTGTAGTTGTTTGTTGGTTGTAATAACTAAAAGAACTAAACATTTGAGGTCTCCCTAACGTTTCATGACTCGGGATCAGGCCAATCCGGCTACCATATCGGCCCCTGCCAGGGACAAACCCCGACCGGCACAGCCCCAACCTTCACTGCCA
>CM065709.1:31650886-31659389 GCA_017654935.2 Phymorhynchus buccinoides
CCTCATCGCTGCGCTCTACGTGAAGAAGAAGCTCCTGGATCCGCGCCTCAACCAGTGGCAGCAACAGAGAGAGGAGGCCAGTTACAAGAAAATGGGTCAGTCAGTGTGTGGAATTATTGGAGAGAGAGGGGAGGGGGAAGGAAAGACTCAAAGAGAGAGAGAGAGAGAGAGAGAGAAAGAAAGGAAGAGAAGGAGGGAGGGAGTGAGGGGAGCTGGAGAGAAAAGAAGAAAAGGGAGGGAGAAGTGTAGCAGAGTGGGGGGGGGGGGTGGGAGGGGGAGGGAACGTTTTTTGTTGTTGGAAGATTTGAACCCAGAACAGTATTATCGACCATGTTTGTTGCTTGTTTCTCCCAGGTACTGTCAAGGCCCAGTCGCAGGAATGGAAGCCACGGAGAGGGCCAGGCAGAGAATGCAGAGTTCTTTTTATTTCGAGTTTATGAAAGAATGATGAAGTGATGGTGCGGTGTGTTTCAAGACAGCAATAGATTAGTAAAGGACCCGCTACTCTGCATGCGATTGTCACGATGTCTGTGAGTCATGATTCACGTGAAATACTTCCGTCTAAAAATAATTCTTCTATTTTCGCTGGTAGCGCTACGCTGCATACAATTCGACGACCCCAATGCGATGCGATTGTGACGATGTATGTGAGTCATGATTCACGTGAAATACTTCAGTCTAAAAATAATTCTACTATTTTCGCTGGTAGCGCTACGCTGCATACGATTCTACGACTCCAATGCGATGCGATTGTCACAATGTCTGTGAGTCATGATTCACGTGAAATACTTCCGTCTAAAAATAATTCTATTTTCGCTGGTAGCGCTACGCTGCATACGATTCTACGACTCCAATGCGATGCGATTGTCACGATGTCTGTGAGTCAATTGATTCACGTGAAATACTTCCGTCTAAAACTAATTCTTCTATTTTCGCTGGTAGCGCTACGCTGCATACGATTCTACGACTCCAATGCGATGCGATTGTCACGATGTCTGTGAGTCAATTGATTCGCATGAAATACTTCCGTCTAAAAATAATTATACTATTTTTCGCGCTCATAGCGCTACGCTGCATACATTCTATTCTACGACTCCAATGCGATGCGATTGTCACGATGTCTGTGAGTCAATTGATTCACGTGAAATACTTCAGTCTAAAAATAATTCTTCTATTTTCGCTGGTAGCGCTTACGCTGCATACGATTCGATTCGATCCCAATGCGATGCGATTGTGACGATGTCTGTGAGTCATGATTCACGTGAAATACTTCTGTCTAAAAATAATTCTTCTATTTTCGCTGGTAGCGCTACGCTGCATACGATTTCTACGACTCCAATGCGATGCGATTTTCACAATGTCTGTGAGTCATGATTCACGTGAAATACTTCCGTCTAAAAATAATTCTACTATTTTTCGCTCATCTTTTCATTGACTCTGAGTCAGAACAAAACTAAGCATGAGCACTCCAGAGTCGGAAAGTGTTTTTCGCTCAAATCACTATACAGTGGAACCTCCCTTATTCGACCTCCCATTATAAGACCCCCTCCCATATAAGACCTACTTCTCTGAGACATTGCCCTTCTTTGTAAGTATTAAAATTACCTCTCATAATAAGACCCCTCCCTTATAAGACCTCATTTTGGATGATTTTTTGAAGGTCTTATAAGGGAGGTTCCACTGTTCTGAAGTAACACCCCAATACACTAATCAAATAAACTGTCTGATGTAAAAATATAGATATTTTATCAGATCCGTGTACAGGGGGACTACAAATATAGCAAACAAAACTAGTAGGGTTTCGTCAGATTCATGTAGACAGTTGAATTTCGCAAGAATCATGCCTCACAAATGTCAGATTGTATCACATTGGGGTCTTCTTCTTCTTCTTCATCGTTCGCTCAGACAGGAACCCCAGTGGCCCGGACGAAGGCTGCCGTCCGCCGAAGATCCTCCAATCCTCCAGATCTTCCAGATCTTTTCCCGAACCGGCTGTGTCCGACGGCCAAGTTTCGTCTCGCAGGTTCTGGGAACATTGGGGTCGAATCCTATGTAGTGTAGTGGGCTCTTAGCGGAGATTTGAACCCAGAGCAATAAATTATTAACCGTGTTTTATATGTGTGTTTCTCCCTGATACTGGCAAGGCCCGGCAGTACCGTAGTTTTCGGACTATAAGGCGATACTTTTTTTTTCCCCAGACTGAGACCCCCGCGCCTTATAATATGACTCCCCCCTTGGGGATACCGGAGGGTCTTTTGTATGAATAGTTCCCCCACCTTCTGGAAGTTCTGTGCTTGTAACTTCCTCTAATCTGTCACTCTCTTTGACTCTGCCTTGTCCCTTTGCTCGCTGTCATCTACTGTGTTTCTGCCTTACCGGTCCATTCTCCTCCAGCCTTTTTTCACGAAACACTTTCAAAAAAACATTTCCTCCAGCCGAAGTCGGACTTGCTGGGCCTAACTATTTCTTAGTTAGGTGCATAACGGCAGCATGATGCATCTGCGCTCATAATTGACAGGAAACTGAGCGATCGAAGAAGAAGAACCCAGAACAATATTAATTATTATTAACCTTGTTTTAGATACTGGCAAGGCCCAGCAGTACAGTGGAACCTCCCTTATAAGACCTCCCATTATAAGACTCCCTCCCACATAAGACCTACTTCTCTGAGACATTGCCCTTCTTTATAAGTATTAAAATTACCTCTCTTAGAAGACCCCTCCCTTATAAGACCTCATTTTGGATGATTTTTGAAGGTCTTATGAGGGAGGTTCCACTGTACCGTAGTTTTCGGACTATAAGGTGATACTTTTTTTTTTCCCAGACTGAGACCCCTGCGCCTTATAATATGACTACTAAAATAGTAAAGAAAATATAATAACAGAATCTGAATTTTGTGTAAAATTTGGGGGGTGCGCCTTATAATCAGGTGCGCCTTGTAGTCAGAAAATTACGGTATTTGGAAGCCATGGAGAGAATGCAGGATTCTTCTTAGGTTTTAGGAAGGGGTAAAGCGATATCTAGAGTGATGTGTTTATAGCATTGAAATTAGCATTGAAGATTTGAACCCAGAACCATGTTTGTTGCGTGTTTCTCCCAGATACTTGCAAGGCCCAGCAGCAGTTGGAAGCCATGCAGAGAATGCAGAATTCTTCTTAGATTCTAGGAAGGAGTGAAGTGATAGAGTGATGTGTTTATAGCATTGAAATTAGCATTGAAGATTTGAACCCAGAACCATGTTTGTTGCGTGTTTCTCCCAGATACTTGCAAGGCCCAGCAGCAGTTGGAAGCCATGCAGAGAATGCAGAATTCTTCTTAGATTCTAGGAAGGAGTAAAGTGATAGAGTGATGTGTTTATAGCATTGAAATTAGCATTGAAGATTTGAACCCAGAACCATGTTTGCTGCATGTTTCTCCCAGATACTTGCAAGGCCCAGCAGCCATGCAGATGGCCATGCAGAGAATGCAGAATTCTTCCTAGATTCTAGGAAGAAGTAAGGCGATAGAGTGATGTGTTATTAGTAGAGGTGGGGGAAAAAACGGTTTGAACCGAAGAACCGGTGCTAAACTTTCGCGGTTCGAAAAAGCCGGTTCGAGTTGCTGTGAACCGGGTTTTTTTAACTGCAAACTGAAAGTAAGTTTTTCTTAGAATAACGCATTGTTTTCGAAAAACAACACTGATTCTCAGCGCAGATTGGGTATTTGTAAACCAAGAGTAACTGTTTCTAGTTTGTGGTGGTGTATGACTTTGAGTTGAGTGTGTGTGTGTGTCATAAGTCATAAGTTTCTTTATTGTGTATGTGTGCGTGTGTGTGAATATTCAGACAAATAAATATGTGTTTGCATAGGTGAAACTAGTGATGCGAGTACTGGTTAAAAAAACCGGTTCAGTAAAACCGGTTCGGAGAGGGAAAACCGATTTAAAACCGGTTCGGATTTTTGAACCGGTTCTCAACTCTAGTTATTAGCATTGAAGATTTGAACCCAGAACCATGTTTGTTGCGTGTTTCTTCCCAGATACGGGCAAGGCCCAGCAGCCATGGAGAGAGCCATGCAGAGAAGGCAGAATACTTCCTAGATTCTAGGAAGGAGTAAGGAGATAGAGTGATGTGTTATTAGCATTGAAGATTTGAACCCAGAACCATGTTTGTTGCGTGTTTCTTCCCAGATACGGGCAAGGCCCAGCAGCAGTTGGAAGCCATGGAGAGGGCCAGGCAGAAAATGCAGGAACAGCTGGACCGCCAAGCCGCCGAGTACAAAGTGAAACAGCAAGAGGTGGGTGGGTGCTGCAGGGGTGCTACTCTTTCATTTTTACATTGATTTCAGTATTTTTTTTTTTTTTTTTACTTCCCATTATAAGACTCCCTCCCAAATAAGACCTATTCTCTGAGACATTGCCCTTCTTTGTAAGTATTAAAATTACCTCCCTTATAAGACTCCTCCCTTATAAGACCTCATTTTGCATGATTTTTGAAGGTCTTATAAGGGAGGTTCCACTGTACTAGAAACTGAACTTCAGGTGTTTTTTTATTCCAATTTTTTTTTTTTAAATTGGCAAGTGATTTGGGGCGTTTTCAACTTGGTTGTTCTATCTTGGAAGTTTACAAAGGCAATGTAATAATTTTACAAGGCTTACCAGACTCAAACTGTCTCTGTCTCTCATTTTAACTGTCTCGTTATCTCTCTCTCTTAACTTCCCCCCTGAATCGTCTGACGGGGCTCTGCCCCTGTACCCTGCCAGGGCCATGGGTCCCTGAACCCCAGGGCCATGGATCCCTGGACCCCTGCCTTTCAGTTTTTGTTCATTTTGGGGAGTGGCACCCATGCTGGTGTCATGTTAATGAGGTGCTATACTGAACACTTCTCTGCCCCTGTCTCTTGCTCTGAAATGCGTGCGCCACCTACATAATGTGTGTGGGGTGTGTGTGTATGTGCGTGTGTTGCTTGTGTGTGTGTGTTGTCGTGAATAGATACCTGTAATATTTCATGCTTGCGAATTGCGTGGCAATGCATACTTGTATTAGCCCTATTATCAGTAGTACTAATCATCGTAGTAGTAGTGGTAGTGGTGGTGGTAGTGGTAGTAGTAGTAGTGGTGATGGTAGTAGTAGTAGTACATGTAGTAGTAGTGGTGGTGGTAGTAGTAGTAGTAGTAGTGGTAGTAGTCACAGCAGTTGTTGTTGCTGATTGTTAAGTGTATTTTCTGATCATGTCATTGGATTTTTGTTTCATGTTTTTATTCCATTTGTATTATATGTAAAGAGCGCCCTGTAGCCTACATAGTAGGATGGGCGCTATATACATTTTCCTCATTGTTATTATTATTATTAAGATTATCGCCCTTGCCTGTCACAAAGTAGTAGTAGTGGTATATAGCTATGGAAAATTCTCTGCTTTTCACCACTAGACTCACCACTAGAGGGCATGGTCGATGCGGTCATAAAATTATCCCCCTTTTGTGTCGCCAAGAAGTAGAGTAAAGCCCCTTTGGTTCTTTTTTCTTTAAGTCATTCCACCCATATAGTGCCGGAATTAATATAAAGCTGTCAATTTGATGAATTTGTTTCAAGGGAAGTAAATCTGTGCGCACACCACACTTTGATCTCTTCTAAACTCGCTTCGCTCCCTTCGACCACACTTTAGCCTCTTACTATGCATTTGTAGTGGTTTGAAGTGGGGTAGCTAATTGCAATTAACCGAGAAATGCAGGGGGGGGGGGGTGGCACATCTTTACCTTTACCGAGAGATTTTCTATATAAAGTCTATATATAAAAAAAAAGTCTGATCTACCACTTCCCTATGTCTAAACCTGAAGTAAAAACCCGTAATCTTCTTTCATTTCTCCTTTTGTTTACGCATATTTTGTTTGTGTGTATGACTGGAGTGATTTGTGAGATTTTTTAATCTTTCAAAATCGTTGCGATGCAAATGAGTTAAAGTGTTTACCAAACCTTGAAACCTGCTGTCCACAGAAAGAGGAGAAGGCTCGCCTGGAGAGGATCGCGGACTGGGAGCGACATCAGGAGGGCAAGGGCTACAGAAGCAAGTACAGACCGGTGAGTCACCAGGGGGGGTTAATCCCCGCCAGCGTATCCCAAATTCCTGGAGCCTTTTTTCGCCCAACTTTTGGACTTCAAGGGGTAAGGGATAGGGTTAGGCCGGGTTCACGCGTAAGTTCCGTACGGAAAACCCTAAATAAGTGGAAGAAAGAAGGATAAAAGTTTGCGCATGGAAATTCGGACACGTGCGCTAAATCTTTTCCCCTTCTTTGTTTCACTTATTTACGTCGGTTTCCGCACGGGTTTCCGCATGGAATATCCGCTTATGTGTGTGTACACGGCCTTAGAATCAGTTTAGGATTATTTTCGTCAGAATGAAAGATGTATAATTATAATTTAAGAAGCTAAGCAACTGCTTGAAGTATTACAGTAAGGCGAACTTGGCATTGAGCGGTCACCATTTTTTTTAACGGGAATTCCCCATGGTTTACGGCGACGCTGAATTTAGAGGGTTTACGTTCATTTTTTTCCTGGGCTGATATTTACATTTTTTCAAACTTTCCGTGGCATGAAAATAATCCTGAACTGATTCTAACCGTATCCGTTACCAGTGAATGAAGTACAAAAGTCGGGCTCTCCACGTTCTATCCATCTCTTAAATTCATGATTCATTTTTCTACTCTGTGTGTTGTGTGTGTGTATGCACGTGTGAGTGTGTGTGTGCGCACACGCATGTGTGTGTGTGTTCATGTTTTTATGCAGTGCACTTTTCTAAATTAATGTAATGTATTTTAATGATAATGTTTTAGTTGGTATAAATTATAATTGCGTTTCACACGTTTGAATAATGGTTTTTTTGTTTTATTCAGTTCTGTTGTATCTCTGTCCTGATGTTGCACCTTACATGAATTTATCTTTTGGAGATAACGAAGTATACTTTGAACTTGAACTATTTTCTCCTCTTTGTCTTACTTAGCCCACTGTCTCTTTGCTGAGCGGTGGGCTATTGTGATCGTTTGGGTCTCTTTTGTAACTTATTTTAACATGTCTCGTGATCTGAAGGGGTTGCATGTTTGTGTGTGTGTGTGTATACATGCATGTGTGTGTATTGGCATTGGTATTCCACACATCTGGAACACTCTCCCTTTCTCTCTCCGCAGCTCTCCATCTCTGTCTTCTTTCAAAACTGACCTGTTTTTTTTATGTCTGTCCATCCACTGTCAGTCAACCTTATAAATAATTTGTGTTGTATGTAGGTATTTTAAATGTGAGTTGTGTGAGTTGCGATAAAGTGATTTAAAAAAAATAAAAATTGAATTACATGTTATTGTATATCTTTAACCCTTTCGCCGCCAGCCATTTTCAGCAAAAAATTACCATTAAGCTTAAACAGGGAAGAGAAAGAAAATGATCTGCAGTATTGGGAATTCCTCTGTGACAAGTATAACATTAGGCCTATCCCTACCTCCCCAAATTAAGAAAATAGTGTCTTTGTATGCCTTTTAGCGACATGGGTAGTAAACCAGTGTGGTGCATAAATGCGACATTGGCGGTGAAAGGGTTAATGTGCATGTTGTTGTTGTTTTTGGGTTTTTTTTGGTTTCCCCCCATGTAAAGAGCGGTGAGTTCTGCTGTGTCAGGAGAATAGCGCTATAGAAGATTTATTTATTATTATTATTTACTTTTATAGTCACAGAGACTCATCTCTGTGAAATTTGGGAGCAGAGACTCATCTCTGTGAAATTTGGGTTGCTCCCACCTGGAGAGCGCGTCGCAGCTTGTGCTGAACCAACCACTTTTTTCTTCTTTTTTTTTGCATTCGGTGTGTGTGTGTGTGTGTGTGTGTGTTTGAATCCCATTCAGTTTGATGTTCCGTCCTCTGGAAAGATACTTTATTTCATGGACTGTGAGGCACTTCATAGTATGTTGTTGTTGTTGTTCCCTGGCTTAATGACTCCAGGGATCATCCCAAACAGCCGAAGCACTTGAAAACGCTTTGGTACAAATGCACCAGCTATTATAAGGATGAGAACATTGACGTGTGTGACCGTTTTTGATTACCCCGCCACGTGGGCAGCCACACTCCGACTTCAGAGGATTTTAGACTGATGATGTTATGCTAGGAGCTTGTCATGGCTTGAGACAATCCCCGCACAACCATGCAGAACATAGCAACATTTTGATGTAATAATAATAATAATAATAATAATAATGAATATTTAGGGCGCTTAATCTTAACAAAAGCCCTAAGCGCTTACAATCATGATAAAAACAATACTAACAAAATGAAAAGCTAGACAAAACACACACACACACACACACACACACACACACACACACACACACACACACACACACACACACCACAGACACACACACACACAAACAACACACACACACATGCACGCGCGTGCGCACACACACGCACACACATGACTCAATGGATAACCTTTGCAGGAGGAGGAGGAGAAAGATTATGTTTTGAAGAGAGTTGTTTTGAGGGA
>CM065709.1:31659889-31672389 GCA_017654935.2 Phymorhynchus buccinoides
GGGGGAATATTATGTTTATTATTTTTTTTTATACAAGACCCCCCCCCGGGGTTTATGCCCCCGCGTAAATATCCCCACCGGGGGGGGGACCCTTCTCTTCTTCTACTTCGCCTTCTTCTTCTTCTTCTCCCCTCTCTCTTCTCACTCCTTAGGGGGGGGGGGGGGGGACTCTCCTTACTCCCTTCCTTCTTAAATCTCACTTCTCTTCTCTCTCTCTTCTCTCTTCCTCTTCTTCTATTCTCTCCTACTTAACTATTATTTTTTTGATTTTTTTTTTGATCGGATTTTGATTTAATTTTTATTTTTTTTTTTTTTATTTTTTTATTATTTTTTTTTATTTTTTTTCTTCTTTCTTAAATTTTTAATGTTTTTTAAAATTTTTACAAGTGCATTTTTTTTTATTTATTTTACATTTTTATTTAACCAATTATTTATTTTGTTTTTATATTTACATTCACAATTTAAGTGTTTAATCTTAATTTAAAAATTGGATAATTTAGTTTTACCATTACAATATTGGGGAAATATTCTACATATTAATTTGAGAGTTGGAGGGTCTTAATCTTTATATAACTCTATTAAGTCTTTTAAATAATTTTCTTAATTTTTAAAATTTTACGCTTCACCCCTATTTCACGAATTTATTTGTATTTTTTTTTTATTCCACCCCTCTATTTCTTTTTTTCACTTTTTTTATGCCTTTTTATTTTTCGTTTGTTATCTCTACATTATCTTTTCATTTTATAAATACCTTTTCTAATTTTATTCTTCTTTTTTTTAAAATTTTCAGTATTTTATTTATATTATATTCTAAAAATCATTTTTTATATTTTAATTATAATTTTTCAATATATTTTTTTATTTCAAAAATATTAGTTTCATTTGTGTTTCTTTATTTTTTTTTTTTTTTTTTTTTTTTTTTTTTTTTCCACCTCTTATCTTTTTATTATTATTTGTTTTGACTTCATAATAAAGTACAATATTTTTCATTTCATCAATTTTTATATTTTTAACAATTTATAATTGTCTTTTTCCTAAAGTTTTCCTTTGGTTTTTGTTTCTTCAATTTTATCGTTCATTTTCTTTTATTTTATTTTTTAATTTCAGTTAATATTTATTTATGTATTCCCCTTTTTGTTTTTTTTTTTTTTTCACTTTTCATTTTTTTTTTCATTTATTAATTTTTTTTTTTTTTTTTTTTTTAGATTTTTTTTATTTATTTTATATTAATAATTTTTTATATTATTTTATTTTATTTATTTTAGATTTATTCCCTTCCTTTTAAATTTTTTTTTTCTTTTTTTTTTTTTTTTATTTACATCGTTTCTTCTATTCACTTATTATTTTTTTTTTTAACTTACTTCTTTGCATATTTTTTTTTATATATTAATTTATTATAATATTTTTTTTTTTATTTTTTTACCATTTTTTTAATTATTTGCTTTATATTTTTTCTTTTTTTTATTTTTTTTTTTTTAAGTATTTATTTTTTTTTTTTTTATTTTTTATTTTTTTTTTTTTTTTTATTTTATTTTTTTTTTTTTTTTTTATTTTTTTTTTTTTTTTATTTTATTTTTTTTTTATTTTATTTTTAATTATTTTTTTTTTTTTTTTTTTATTATTTTTTTTTATTTATTTTAATAATTTTTTTTTTTATTTTTTTTTTTTTTTTATTTATTATTTTTTTTTTTTATATATTTTTTTATTATATAATTTTTTTCTTTTATTTTCACATAATTGTCAATTTATTTCTTGTTATGTATAGTTTTTCTTACATTTTATTATTTTTATTTTTTTTTTTTAAATATTTTATTTTTTAACATTTTAAATTTTTTTTTAAAATTAAATTTTATAAATCTGACTGCCGCATTTTTTTTGTTTTTTTATATTTATTTTTAATTTTTTTTTATTAACACATTATTTTTTATTTATTCTTTTATTTTTTTTATATTTTTTTTTTTTTTTATATTTTTTTATTTTTTTTATTTTTATTTACTCATTTTTTATTGTTATTCTTTTTTTATTTTTTTTTTTATTTATTTTTTTTTATTTTATTTTATCATTTTTTTATTTTATAATTAAATTTTTTGTAATTTTTTTTTTTTCTTTTTTTGTTTTTTTTAAAATTTATGTATCTTTTCTACTAAATTTTTTCTTATTTTATATTTTTAAATTTTTTTTTATTTTAATGATAATTTTTATTTAACAAATTTTTGGTTTTTTTATTTATTTTTTTTATTCTTTTTTTTTTTAATTTTTAAAATTATTTTTTTAATTTTATTATTATTTTTTTTATAAATTTTATTTATTTTTATTTATTTTTTTTTTATTACTTTAATTGTTTTTGTAATTATGTTTAAATATTATTATTATTTATTTTTTTTTATTTTTTAATTATATTTTTTTTAACTTTATTTATTTTTTTTTTTATTATTATTTTTAATATTTTTTTTTTTTTTACTGTTTTTGTATATTTTTATATTTTTATTTTTTTTTTGTTTTTATCACTAAATTTATTTTTTATAAGTTATTTTTTTATAATTTTGTATTATACTTGTTTTTTTTTATTATTTTTATTTTATTTTTATTATTATTTATTGTTGTTTAAATTTTATAATTTATGTAATATTTATTAAAAAATTATTATCTTATTTATTATTTGTTAAATTGTTTTAAATTATTAATAGGTAAATTTAGTTTCCTTAGTAATTTTAATTAAATTATATTATAATTTTTTATTTTTATTTTTATTTTTTATTTTATAATATTTTTTTATTGTGTTTTTTTTATAAGTTTTTTAAATTTTTTTTTTATATTACACTTATATTATGTTATTTAATTTATATTTTTTATAAATTTATTTTATTTACCTGATTGTATTTATCTTTCTATGTTTATAATTATTATAAAGATTTAAACTAGTGTTATTTTTTATATTTATTTTAGGAGTATATGGTACTTTTTTTTGTTAAATTTAATTATACATTATTTTTTATTTTAAGACAATGTGATGTTGTTTTAATTTTTTAATTTTATATTATGAAATTAATAATTATTTTGTAAATTTTTTATTCTTTATATTTATTATTTTTTTTTTCCTTATCTTTTTTCATTTTTAATATTATTTATTTATATGTATAAATAATTTGGAGGGGGTTAATGGCAATTATTTTTTATTATTTATTTAGAAGTTTTTGTGTTATTTATTTTGTTATATAATTGGGATTTTTTAATTTTGTGGTTGTTTTTTATTTAAAATTATTATTAATATTTTTATTTATTATGTTTATCAACGTTTTTTACACATTTTTTTCTTAAACTTAAATTGTAGTTGAATTTTTATGGTTTTTAATTTATTATGTTTGTTTTAGTTTTTAATGTAGTAATTTTATTAAAAATTAATTTATGTGTTAAATATATTTATTAATTATTATATAATTAACCCATATTTAAATAATTTTTTATATATTTATTTTCAAGGGGATTATGTGATTTTCTAAACTTATTAAATAAAAATTTTTTAAAAAATTTCTTTTAAAGAAACAATTTATATTACATATCTTATCTTTTGTTAATAGTAAGATTAAGTATTTATTATTTGTTATTAGATTATTTCTTTATTTTATATTTATTAATATATAAAATATATATTCTTACATTAAAAATTATTTTTAAAATTTAATTTTTATTATTTTCATTACTTTATTTATTATTTTATAATATTTTTTTACATTTATTAAATTTTATTTATTTTTTTTTAAATTTGAAATCCTTTATTTTATTAAAATTCATAAATTCGATTATTAGTGACCATATTAGTGTATTTTATTTTATTTTAATATTTTATTATTTATATTCTATAAATTAATTTTTCCTTTTACGATTATAAAGCTTTTAATTTATTTATAAAAAATATTATTTGGGGTTATGTTATTTGTATTTGTGTTAAATTAATTATCTACTTTACATTTCCAAATTTATAAAAATATTACAATAACATAATAACAAATTAATATATAAATTTTAAAAATATTAATTGTAAATAAATTTTTTAATCGTTGGTAGTTAATTCTATATTATAGTAATTTCTTATATATTTTTCTTTTTAAATTTATTTTTTTATTAATAATATATAATTATTTTAATGTTACTAATTTAGTATATAAATATGAATATAGTTTTTAAACTTTAACAAAAATATTTTTGGTTCCCCTTCACTTTCATATAGTTTTTAGATTTTCTTTAGTTTTTTGTTGTTGATGTATGTATTATTCGATGTCATTTAAATTTAGGAAATTTTTAAATAGGTATTTGGTTATCATTGTGATTTTAGGATTAAATGATTAATTTCACCTGATCCCACCCTGTTAGTGGTAGTTCACAAATAAATCCTTATCTTATATTTTGATTTTAAATTATTTTTAAAAGATTATATTAAATAATTTTTATTATAATAACAACCACAAATTTGAAATTTTTTTATTAATTTCAAAACATTATTTTGTTTAGCTGGGTTTTTCACAACATTAAATATCATTTTTTACATTTCCTATTCGATTTTAATGGATCGAATCTTTTTTTTAATTATATATATTTTTGTTTTTTACTTCTTATATTATAAAGATTTTTAATATATTTATTATGTTATGTCTTCTTATTTATTATTTAATTTTTAAATTTTTAATACCTTTATTTATTTTTATATAAATTATTAACATATTTTTCTATTAATACTAGTTTTGTATATTTTTTTTTAATATTTTTGTTTTATAATTCTATAAATTTTTTCTATTATTTTATTTATTATTTATATTTAATATTTAATAATGTATATTTATTATTAATAATTAATTGCAGTAAAGGCAGATTTATATTGGTTAAATTTTTCTTAGAAATAATTGCTTAGTGGATACATTAATTATATGACAATGAAATTAACAAATGTTTGTATAAAGTCCTCTTTTTTATATAAATAAGAAATATTTTTGTAAAGTATTTGCAAATCTTTTATTTTTTATCCCTATATAATTATTAAAGTGTAAATTTAATTGTAAATATTCCACCTATCAAATATTATTTAAAGAGTCTTAAATTATTATTTAAAAGTCTAAATGAAAATATTTTTGATTTATCATAATATACCATATCTGAATCAATTACTTATTGTTTTTTATTAAAACTGTAATATTTAGTTGATTTTTTATCTATGTATTAATTCTTCACTCTTTTATAATTATATTCTTTTACTTGTTTCTAATATATTGATTATATAATAAGCTGTAAAAAAATACAAATTTTAAAATAATTAGAGCCTCCCAGAGAAACTATTTTTTTATTTTTGTTATTATAAAACGATTCCTTTTTATTAAATAAAAGAAAATTATAATTAAATGATAATATTTATTTTGGGATTTATGAATGTTTATGTTTTTAATTTAAGTTAAAAATAAATGATTCGTGCGATTCTTAAAATTTAAAAGTTTTTTTTATTTTAATTTAATTATTATTAATTAAAGTTAAGAGTTTTTTATAAAATTATTATTTTTTTTTTAATTAATTTTTTATATAGTATATATGTATTTTTTTTTATAATAAGAAATTAAAAATTTATTATTTATTTTTTTTTTATTTAATATTCTTTTTTTTATATTTAATAAAAATTTCTTTTTTATTTATACTTTTAAAATAACATATGTTTATTTTATTTTTATTATTATTTCTATTTTTTTATTATTTAATAAATTTATTGATAAATTCATATTCATATTATTTTTATTTAAATAACCTATTTTTACTTTAAAATATATAATTAAATAATATATTACCTATAAAAAAATAAATATTTAATTATATCTTTAACAATAGCAAAAGATATTGATTTAATTCAATTTTTAATTAATATAACCAAGTTTTAAATCCCCCCTAATTAATACTTTTATATTTATAAATTGTTATATTATATATTATATTTGTTATTATATATTATTATGTTATTTTTTTTGTGTTATAATAGATTTATGTAAATAAATTATTAAGTAATCTTGTTACATTTATTTTATTATAATTATATAGATTATGTTTTATATTAAAATTATATATATAATTGTGAAATTATTTAAGTTTTTAATTATATAATTTTGCTTTTATTAATTATTTAATATTATAAGTTATTTTGAAAGATTTTAATTATGTTTTTTTTTATAAATTATTGTAGTTAAATAGACTATTTTTATATAATTTAAATATAATTAATCCCCGCCCAACTTTTATATTATTTTTTAAGATAAAATATCTATATAATAATTTAATTACTTTATATATTATATATTAAATAATAAGATGTAATTGTATTATTTTTTTTTTGTTTGTTTATATTAGTTTATTTAAAATATATACTATAAAATTTAATTAAGTTATAATATTAATTTAACGATTAGATTCAATTTTAGAATATTTATTTATTTTATATTATTTATATTAAATTAAATACGCTTTTTAAAACAATGTAAAAATTATAATTAAGTTATTTTATATTGTTATGTTGTATTTTTTTTTATTTTGATTTTGTTAATATTTTGTCAAAAATATTAAATTTTTTTTTAATTTTTGCTCGTTATTTATAGTTGAGAGGTGTTAGTACTAAAGGATTTGAAATTTTAATATTATATTAATTTTAATTCTTATTAGTTTTATTATATTAAAAATTTCTTTAAGGTTAAATTTTAAATAGAAAGATTTTTATTTTATAATATGGTTATAAATGCCCAATTTGGTTATATTTTTGAGGAAACCTATAATTTTTTTAAGAATAATGGTAGTCATGGTTTTAAATATAATTTATATAATTTATATTTTAGGCTAGGTTGATAAGGTATTTATAATTTATATGAAAAATTTATTTTTAAATTTTTATTATTATATGTTTTTATTCCTTATTTATTTTATTAAATTAATAATTTTTGAGAATATTAGATTATTTATTCCTAATATAAAATCCTTCCTTTATGAGAGTGATTAATGAATTTACCCTTATATTATTTTTTAATTTTTTATAAAAATTTATTATATATACTGCGCATTTATTTTTAATTTACAAATTTTCCTTATTTTGATATTACCTGTTTTATTTCTTTATACATAGTAGTTAATATAAAATCTAGTTTCTGTTTAATTTTCATCATTTATAGTTATAAATATAATTTTTTTGATTTTTTTTGAAAACGTCTTTTTTTCTTTTTTTATACACACACATGTTTTAAGCAAAACACTATAAGCACAAAACCTCTAATAAACAACTACTCTACATCGCTAACTCTACTTTATAAAGAACATTTGTTAACGACGCTATACGCGTATTAACGCGCTTTACGTTTACGCGCGGCGACGGAAAAACGGGTTACAACGCGCACACGCACGGACGGAGTTAACGGCATACGCGCCCAGCTTGTAACCGACGCGGGGGTACCCGGGGACGCGCGGCGGTACGGAACGCGACGCGTAAAACGGCAGAGCGCTGGCCACAGAACGACGGAATTACACAAAACGGGCACGGGAACGGCAACGGTTAGTTTCCCGCTGGCCCTTAACTAAAAAGACAAACGTTAACTAAAACACTACAACGGGCGCCAACCTTATTTTTTTTAATGATTTTTAAATATATAGTTTTATTATATTACCTAAATATAATAATTAGTGAATTTTATTAAGATTATTTGATAATATTGTTTTATATTTTTTATTTTATAATTATTATATTGCCAAAAATAGACTATTCGTACTTTATTCAAAGATCGTGTTTATAAGCGTTTTTTTTTAATATATTTTATATTTGGATTATACATTATTATTCAGTATTCTATGTAATATAAATTTATTATTTAATAAAAAGAAAATTATTAAATATCCAACCCTATCATATTAGTATTACTTATATAATTAATATTATACAACTGTAGTAAATTATTAATACATTAGTAATGGTAAGTTATAAATGATATTAATTAAAAATATTAGTTATGTGTATTTATAATATACATATTATATTATAATATATCTTATCGTAAATTAAAAATCGGAATATGAGTATTTCCTTATATTTATATATTGGCATATTAAATTATAAAAATTAGATCTTAATTTATTTATTAATATATATTTAATATATATTATTGTTTTAATATAATAATTAGTAATAATATAAATACCAATTTCTGGGGGTTTTTTCATTAACTATATTATTAAATAAAAAAAAAAAAATATATCAAAATAAATATTAAATTAATTAAAAAAATAATAAATATTAAATGACATAAATAAAATAAAAAAAAAATCTAAATTCCTCAGTGAGGACGTGTTTAAAAGTATTAGAGTCCCATCCATGGCCACAGTAAACATTCAAATCGTTACGGTTTGGTGATTTTTGGTAATTATATTATTAATCTATAATAAAAGTTGATTATTAAAATATTAATTATAAAATATAATTTTATATATATTTTTTAATATTACTTAATTTACTATATATAAATATATATTTAAATAATATTAAAAATATTATCATCTTCATTATTAATAACATATATTAGGGCATTAATAGTTAAATTATATATTCTCATAATGTTGTATATTATTAATTTATATTAAATAATTTATATTATTAATCCATTCATTAATAATATGTAGTAATATTATAAATAATATTAAATAATATAGCTTTCTTATATTATCTTTGGTTGAGTAGTAATAATTGAAAATTATTAATCTAGATTATTAATTGCTTATTATTAATATATTATTCGCAAAAATTAGTAGTTAAGAAAATATTATTATATATTAATTGCTCATTATAATTACTATATTTAGTAATTATAATTATTAATATATTATAAATTTCGTAGCACAGAATATCCAACTATATTATAAACCCTAATCATTATTAATTCAACGTTATTATTAACATTATGAATTATATTACCAGTATTATATATTAGTTATAAAAAAAGTGTTATATTATAATTATGCTTATACCGAAAGACCCCCCCGTGGGAGGATATATTAATTATCGTTATAATTACCGGGGGGTAATAATTAATGTATAATTAATAATTATGGATAATTATTGTTCACAATTATTTAATGGATTATATTTAATGTAATGGTGGCGATGCTGTATGCTTATATTCCTCCCCCAATTATATTATTAGTTATATCACTCTCTTTTTATATTATAATTAATTATAATTATTAATCGCCCTCTTATTAATTATCATTATTAATTATTATCTATTAACTATATCTATTACCGGGTATTATCAATTAATTATATTATAATTATAGTTTTTTAATTAACCGATAATTAATCATAGTAGTATTATCGATATTTTTTCCCCACGAGCCGAACGAGTCGGACTCCTACTCCGTACACCTTTCTTTTAGCCTGGGCCTAATGTTTCTTAGTTAGGCGCATACATAATTTATACCATCACACTTGCATTTCATCCATTATCATATAATATAAACGGGGCAGCCTACTCTCTCTCTCTTCTCTCTCTTCCTCCTCGTCTGACTAATATAATAAAGACACACCCCACACTGCATCATACGTATTCGATTTCAATGCGATACGGATTTTTTTGACAGTTGTGAGGGCATATATATTCTCTCAGTGTGAAATCCTACTGTTTTTAAACGAATCTGATGAAATACTAACTAGTTTTTTTTTTGTGTTCACTATTTTTTAACACCCCCCCTTTATTTTCTTCTCCGGACCCTTGAAAAAAAAAACCGGACAGTAATTACATTTACTGACTGTTAATGGCCAAAAGACCAATAAGGAAAGGGCACCTCTTAATGAATTTTATTATAAAAGATTCACCTCACTGTCACCTCTCTGCTGTCTCTCTCTGTGTGTCTCTCTCTGGCTCTCTTCTCTCTTCGCTCTCTTCTCTCTCTCATCTCTCTCTCTTCTCTCTCCTCTCTCTCTCTCTCTCTCTCCTCTCTCCCGGCACCCTTGAAAAAACTTGGACACAGTAATTAAATGTCTGACTCTTTTATTGGCAAAAAAGACCAATAAGGAAGCTAAGGGCCCCTCAATAATGAATAAAAAGATCCACCTCCACTGTCACTCTCTGTCTCTCTCTCTGGTGTGTCTATCTCTGTTTCTCTCTTCTCCCTCTCTCTCTCCCGGGACCTTGGAAAAAAAAACCGGACCAGTTAATAAATAAAAAATTTTACTGACTCTGTTTTATTGGCAACAAAAAAAAGACCAATAAGGAAGGGGCCCCCTCTAATGAACTAAAAGATCCACCCTCCACTGTCACTCTGGTCTCTCTCTCGTGTGTCCTCTCTTCTGTTCTCTCTCTCTACCTCCTCTCCTCCCGACCCCTTGGAAAACCACCCGACAGTAAAATTAAATTTACTGACCTCTTGTTATTGTGCAAAAACAAGACCAATAAGGAAAGGCCCTTCTCTAATGAATATTAAAAACCACCCTTCACTGTCCACTCTCTGCTGTCTCTCTGTCTCTGTCTCTCTCTATCGGAGGCCCTTGGAAAAAAAAAACCGGACTAGTTAATTAAATTTTACTGAACTTTTGATATTGGCAAAAAAAAAAAAAATAAAAAAAAAAAAAAAGACCTATTTATAAGGACTTCTAATGAATACAAGATTCAACCCTCATTGTACTTCTCTGTGTCTCTCTCTCTGTGTCTCTATCTATGGTGTCTCTCTCTCTCTCTCTCTTGGGTTCCCCGCCCAAAATCATTAATCCTTATGTATAATAAGTTTTGCCAGTCTTCATCTCTCTCTTCTTCTATCGTCTCTCTCCTCTGTCTCTCTCTCTGTCCTCTCTTCTCTCTCTCTCTCTCTACTCTTGTGTGTGTTCTCTGTGACTAATAAAAGGCCTAAGATACATATACACCACATACGATTTTTCGATTTCACTGCGGATCAGATTTTGACAGTTGTAATTCGGTATTATTTGGTATTTGAATCTATCCTCTAGTCACAAGAGACTTATCTTCGGTTGGAAAAATTTCGAGGCTGGCTGCTCTCCCCCTGGACGTGAAGAGCGCCGTCGCAGCAAGTGCAGCGCCCTACCCATTTCATTAGTCTTTTTTTTTTTTTTTTTTATTTTAGTTAGGGGGGGGGGGGGGGGGGGGGGGGGGGGGGCACAGGGGGGGGGAAATGACCTCAGGAGGACGTGGGTGTTGGGTACATTTGGAAAACCTAGCTATCAATTTGGTCAGACGAGAGCAGCAGGAAAATTTCTCCTGCCTTCTTTACCAACTTTTCAACTCCTGCCTGTGAGGACCTTTTACGCCCGTTTATTCACGTGAAATCCTGACTTCGCGTCGTCACAATCGCGTCGCATTGGCACATATCTTATGTAAGTTGTAGCAGGCATTTATTTAAGTCTCTTTCTCCCGCACTGTCCACTATCTGTGTTCTCTTTTCTCTTCTGTTCTGTCTCTGTCTGTCCATGTCTCTTTCTCCCCCACTGTCACTCTCTGTGTCTCTTTCTCTCTGGTCTTGTCTCTGTCGTCCATGTCTCTTTATCCCTCACTGTCACTCCTGTTGCTCTTTCTCTCGGTCCTAGTTCTCTGTCTGTCCATGTCCTCTTTCCCCTCATGTTCACTCTCATGTGTCTTTTTTCTTTCTCTCTGTCTGTCTGTCCATGTCTCTGTCTCCCTCCACTAGTCATCTCTCTGTTGTCTCTTTCTCTCTGTTCTGGTCTGTCCCATGTTTCTCTTCTTCCCTCCAGTGTCACTCTCTGTGTCTCTTTTCTCTCCTGGTATCTGTCTGTATCTGTCCAGTTTCTTTCTCCCCCACTGTCACTCTCTCGTGTCTCTTCTCTCTCTGTCCTGTCAAGATCTCTTTCTCCCTCACTGGCACTCTCTGTGTCCTCTTTCTCTCTGCCTGTCTCTGTCTGTCCATGTCTCTTTTCTCCTCACTGTCACTCTCTGTGTCTCTTTCTCTCTGTCTGTTACTGCTGTCCATGTCTCTTTCTCCCTCACTGTCACTTCGTCTGTGTCTCTTTCTTCTGTCTGTCTCTGTCTGTCATGTCTCTTTTCTCCCTCACTGTCCTCTCTGTGTCTTTTCTCCTGTCTGTCTCTGTCTGTCCAGATCTCTGTCTCCCTCACTGTCACTCTCTGTTGTCTCTTTATCTCTGTCTGTCCATGTCTCTTTTCTCCCTCATGTCAATCTCTGTGGTCTCTTTCTCTCTGATGTCTTGTTCCATGCCTTCTTTTTATTCCTCACTTGCACACACTCGCGCGCGTGTATGTGTGTGTGTGTGTAGTGGTGTGCGGCCTCCGTGTGTGAATAAATGTGTGTGATTATGTGTGGTGTGCGTGTGTGTGTGGGTGTCGAGAGAGAGAGGGGAAGAGAGAGGAGAGGGAGAGAGAAGAGGGGAGAGGATGAGCGAGAGGGGACGAGAGAGAGATGAGATAAACGTGTGTGTGCAAAAGAGACGAAGAAGTGAGAGAGAGAGAGAGAGAGAA
>CM065709.1:31677389-31682389 GCA_017654935.2 Phymorhynchus buccinoides
GCAAAAACTCGAAAAAAAAAACATTTTTTTATTCATTTTTCAAAAAAAAATAAAAAAAAAAAGTCAAAAATTGTAGTTGACCACCAATTTAAAAAATACGATAAAAGGTTTTAAAAATAAACACAAAAAAAAAAAATTTTTTCGAAAATACAAATTGTCAAAAAACTTCTAAACTTAAAAATTTCGGCACTTTTTATTGTTTAAACCAAAAAAAAATTTAAAAAAAAAAAAAAAAAAATTAAAAAAAAAAAAAATTTTTTTAAAAAAGGAAAAAAAAAAAAAAACTTCTTTTTTATTTTTATTTTTAAAATTTTTACTAAAAGGAGCATTACAAGCAAAAAATACCATTAGTACAACAAAAAAAATTAAAAACCTAAAAAAATTAAAAAAAAAAAATAAATCAAATCCAAACAAAATACAGAAATAAAAAATAATAAATACAATTTAAAACTGAACTTAAAAAAAAATTCTTAAAAAAACAAGATTGAAAACTTCAAGCTTTTTAAAAAAAAAAAAGTTCGTCTCTTATTCTCTTTGATAAGTCTAATTTATAAAAAAAAATTCATGGGTAGTATACGTTTTGTCTCATTTTTAAAAAAACCGTAGAAATTTTAGTTTAAAAATTTTTTAAAAAATATAGCAAACAAACCAAAATTGGAAAGAAAAGTGATTCGGGATTTTCGTCTTTTTTTCTGTTCTCCAAAAAAAAAAGTTTGTTCGTTTTTGTGCCTGTAAAAAATTAAGTTATTCATTCAAAAAACTTCTCTAAAAGGTGCAAAAAAAAAAAAAAAAAAGCAAAAAAAAAATCGCCATAAAAAACAAAATTTTTCAAAGTTAAAATGTTTTTTGTTTTTTAACCCGGATGGGAAGATAAACAAGAAACAAAACCCAAAAACTTTTTCATGAGCCTTTGAAACAGCTTAAACCCTGCTTGTTTTAGAAAAACTATGTGTAACATAATTTATTGATCCGTTAACTCTTTTTTCAAAAAGATAATTCTCTTCAATTTGAAAGGTAAAAACAAAAAAAAAAATAAAAAAAAATTTTCGTTTTTTTTGATAGGAAAGGGGCAACTTCCGGAAACTTCAAAATTTTAAAGACCTCTTTTTGTTTTTAAAAACTTGGGAAAAAATTTTGTCTTTTCCTTTTTTCTAATGTAAAAATTGATAAAGAAAAATTTTTCACAAAAGGGAAAAAACAGGAAACCTTTTTTTTTCCAGAAGGGAAAAGCGTTTTAAAACATTCATTCTCTTTCTTTTGCTGAAACAAAAAAAAAAGCAAAGTTTTAATTTTTTCCAGGTGGCGCAGAGGTCAAACTTGGAAAAACTCACCAATTCGCTCTTTTCTCTATTTGTGTTTGGGAAGAGCCAAGAAGATTTAAAAAACGGAAAACAAAAAAAAAAAAAAAACACAAAAAAAAAATAAAAAAAAAAAAAAAAAAATCTTGGGGAAAAAAAAAAAGCTAAAAGTTTAATAGAATAACGATACACAAATACTAAAACGGAAACCAAAAAGAATAAGTAATAAACTTCGAAAAAACTTCCTTGTCTGTCTTCTTCAAAAAAAAAAAAAAAAAAAAGGTGGTGGGGAAAATCAGGCAATGTCATGTCCAAAACCCCCCCTCTGGTTGGATAGGGGTGTCCTAAGAAAAATCCTCTGAGGGGTGTGACGAGAAAAAAGAAAAGGGAAAAAAAAAGACGAAGAGTAAGGGGAGGAAGAAAAGGGAGAGAAGGGGGGAAAGGGGGAAAAAAAGTGGGGGGGGGGGAACAAGAATGAAGGGAGGAACCACACCAGAAACTTCTGTGTCTGAAAAGGACAAAAAAGACAAAAAAATCTAGACAACACCCAAACTCGGGGGCCCCGGGGGACAGGGGGGAGGGGGAGAGGGAGGGGGGGGGTGGGAGAGAGGGGTAGGAACAGATTCAGGGGGGTGGAAGGGAAAAACAATGAGGGAGAGACCCCCACCCCCCCCCACCCAGAAAAACACCCCCACCCCCCCCCACCCCCCAACACACCCCCCCCCCCCCCCACCGGGAGACCACACCCACACCATAACCCACACCTGAACCCACCCCCCCAACCCACCAAGACAGGAACAACCCACCCATCACCACACCCCCCCCTACCCACACACCACCACCCACCCATGGGTAGATGGGTCCCACCCATGCTACACAAATGGGACACCCCCACCAATTGTCCCACCCCCCATTTGCCCACCCGGGAAAAACCAAAATGGGGAAAAAACCCCGGGGGGGGAAAAAAATACAAAACTCCCCCCAGCCCAAAAAGATATAAACAAATAAAGGGGAAAATCCAGCTACCCCACCCCCCACCCCCAAACACCCATGTATTGATAGAGACACCCTCAGTAAAAAAAAAAATTCAATAAAAAAACAAACCCCACGAACACAAAAGTCACAGGGGGGGGGGGGGAAGAACAGAAAGACCCCCTAAAATCCACCCCCAGAACGAACCCACCCCACACCATCCCCCCCACCCCACAAAGCCACCACCCACCACACCCACAACCCCCCACCCCACCCCCCCCCCCCCCCCCCCAAAGACCAATCCTCACACCCCCCCATGGGGGGGCCACTCCCAACCCTCCACCCTTCCAACCCCACAACCCCCATGCATACCCCCTACCACATTCGCCCCCACACCAACACCGCACCCCACGCACCCTACCCCCCCCCCCCCCACTAAGAACTGGTGTGTTGTCCTGGGGGGGTCAAAACTGGGAGCGGGGGGTGTGGGGGTAGAACGCCACCCACCAAGCCCAATTGTGGGGGGGTGGGGGGGGGGGGGGCCGTGGGGGGGGTGGGGGGGGTGGGGGGGGCCCCCCCCCCACACAGGTGTGTCACCGGTCGGGGAACCCCGTAAGGCGGGGCCAGGGGGGGGGGTGGGGGGGTGGTCCCCCACCCCACACCCCCCCCCCCCCCCAACAGGAACCGGTGGTGTTGGTATGTGGGGGGGACCCCAGTCATCACAACCAGAATAGTCATTCCAAAGAGGTGAGGGGGGGTGTGGGCAAAGGGGGGACGGGTATATCTGCGGAGGGGTGGGGGGGTGTAGGGGGATGCCCGAGAAGGGGGGGCGCCCGTCTCAGTATGTTTGACCCCCTAGCTGAGTAGGGGGTGGGGGGAGGGGTTGCCCAGGTGGGGGGGGGGGTGGCCGAGTCCCCAAAACGAGGGTGGGGGGGGGTGGGAGGGGGGGGGGGGGGGTGGGGGGGGGGGGGGGGGGGGGGGGCCAGGGGGGGGGGGGGGGGTGGGGGGGGGGGGGGGGGATGGGGGGGAGGGGGGGGGGGTATGATGGGGGGGGGAGGGGGGGGGGGCTGGGAGAGGCATGGGGGGAGGGGTCAGGGGGGGGGGGGGGGGGAAAGATTATGTGGGGGGGGGGGGGGGGTCTAGCAAGTGAGGGGGGGGGCTCCGAGGGAGTAGGGGGGGGGGGGGGGGGTCTGGGGGTGTCATTTCTCCTCCACAACCTGGGGGGGGGGATAACCGTCCCAGGTGGGGGAGGGGGGGGGGGGGTAGACATCCCCGCTTAGGAGGTCCTAGGATTTATAGGGGGGGGTCTGAGGGGGAGGGCTAATGATTCAATATCATATGGGGGGGGGTGAGGGGTGGGGGGGGAGTAATAGGTTATAAGAGCCAGGGCCGGGGAGAGGTGTGGTAGGGGGAATTCTAATTCCTGGGGGGGGTTTAAATCCGAAGGAAGGGGGAAGGCCTAAGGCATCTGAATAACAAAGGAGTTAAAGACTTGACATTAAGTCACTGCCTTGCTTTGTTACTTGTGGGAAAAGGAGCGGAAGTGGGTTGAATATTTTCGACCGTGGAGGAAAGGGTATGAAAAATCGAAAATAGAGAGCACGTGTGGGAACGGATTTTGAGGGGGAGGGATACGAGTCGTACCCAAGTGGGGGGGGGGGTGGTGTTGTTTACCGAGTTTGGGGACCCCTGATACAGGGGGGGACCCGACAAAAGGTGGGCTCCCTGGGACCAACACCCCCCAGGTGTTGGAGAAAAACACACAATACTGGCCTCAAGGGCGTGAGCCCAATGCGTGGAGAGGCCTGCTGGTCCCTAGACAGGCCAAAGGCAGTCGGTTGAGGGCCTGTCAGGGGTGGGGGCCAGGACAAGAGATTTTCCCCTGGGGTAACTATGTAAGACAAGGGTGTGGGGTGGTGTTGTTCCAAGAGCAAAAACGGAAGGGGAAAAAATCGAATGCTATTATGAGGGCCACCCGAAGCCCCCGAAATAACCTCAGGGCATAACACGCTAGGGGCAGCTTAGCCAGACCATTTCAATTGGTTTAGCCCCCCGTTGGTGCTGTGTGTTGGTCAGAGACAAAAGTGTGTTTTTGTTGGTGTATGGGGAGGGGAAGCGCACGGTGAGACTGCGAAAGTCCCTGCCCGGGGAAGACAAGACCCCCACACAAGTGCGAGGGACCTGTCTTTAGAATTCCCACCTTATTTGGGGGGGGTTGACAAAGCCTAGAAAATTAAAGAGGACCGTTGTTTGGTTCTGGGATAGAAAATTGGTTTTTCCAGGAACAAAAACTCCCCCCCAGGTTTACAGGGTTATTAGGGTGAGCCTCATCCGGGTCCCGGGGCCCCCAAATTAAAACAAAAGTAAAATGAAGGAGGGTTAATCTAGTTTCAAATAACTTCTGTTTTGCAGCTTTGACTCCAATATAAGAGCAAAAACAAAAAAAAAAAAGGCAGATTTTTTTTTTTGTGATGGAGGGGCCCAATGTGGACGGCAATTTGTGCCATTTAATTCCTTGGAGGTAATACCCCCACCCCCAGTCAAGGACCCCTTTCCCCCTTAACCCACCCACCAGCCGCCCCAAACCCCCTAAACTTTTTTAAAAAAACCCCACTCCAAAAGAAACTTAAACCTTTGATCAAAAAAAACTATGGGCAACTAAAAAATTCGGGAACAAGGCCAAACTTGCCTTTTTTTTTTTTTTAGAAACAAAAAAAAAAAAAAAAGGTT
>CM065709.1:31687389-31689889 GCA_017654935.2 Phymorhynchus buccinoides
TTTAAATTTTTTTTTTATGATTTTGGGAGGCGGGAGAGATCCGAAGAGATCGAGAGAGGTGGGAGAAGAGGGGGAGGAGAGAGGCCTATCCTCCCCACATGGCGGACTACATCCGAAAGGAAGGCAGAGACTAGAGAGGAGAGAGACAGAAGTAGAGACGAGAGAGGAATGACGATAGAGAAGAGAGTATAAAAGTATAAACCATGCATTACACCCATGTGTGGTGTTTTGCCACAGTGTGTATGTAGCCGCACCACCATTGTCGTGTCGGTGTTGTGTTAGCCACAGTTGTGTATGTGTGGTGATAACCATACATGTGTGTGGTGTGTGTAAGTGATATTTTCGCAATTTACCTAATTCCTCTGTCTTCATATTCAGTAACTGTATCTGGAAGGAAATGGATTTCTTTCCTGCCAGAACGGAATTCTCAAGGCCTTCCCCAACGCTGAAAAGTGGTATTTTTTTGGACTTGAGGAACAACCGTTCTTACCCGCATTCCCAGCCATTTTCCTTGGCACAGCCATGCTCAAACTCACGCCTTTGCGCTGTCCCGCAGAACTTCCTGATGCAGAAAATGTCAGTCAGACCGACCAGAACCAACCAGTGCATGTCACAGAACAACAGCTACTAACAGAGTCTTCCTTTAGAAGGGTTAGGTCAGTATCAGTTAATACCCTTACTAATGGTTCTTCAAACCACAGATTCTTAGATAGCGCTCATTGGATTGCGTGCGAAAAATCATTTTAGTTGAGGAATTTATTGACATAACGAATTAATCGTGAGAAAGAATCAAGAGATCCATGTGTGTGCTGTATTATACATGTTGTGTTAGTGTGGGTTGTGTGAACCTATCTTTTCGTTCTGACAATTGAAACAAAAGTTTTTGTTTTAGGGAGACCAAGATAACAGTGTCTGTTTTGTTTGTGAATATGGCATATTAGTTTTTGCTTGTTCTGACGGTCTTGTCAAGACGTCAGGGCTCTGAACATCATAAACAACCTCTTGGAGTTTCAGCCTGAAGAATGTCATCAAACGATGGGAACTACGAAATCCAAGATAGTTTCTGCATATGAAGAGGAACTTCTAAGGCCACCAGTTCCAGATGGTGGGGAAATGAATGGAAAATAAAGACTCCCCGGTATCCCCCACGGGGAGGGACTCCGTGGATGATTGCGGGGTCGATCAGCTCACTTGAATGAAGGCATCAGGCCTCCACCACGCTGCGGGTTCTCTCCGTAAGTCCCCCCCCCCCCCCCCCCACCACATGATAGGTGGAAGCCCGCGGGGGGCGGGGGGGAGGGGGGTCTCACAAAGACAGACAAAGAAGACAGGTAAACAGCGACCGATAAGCATAAACCGGTCTTTTGACAAAATTATTGTTCCATACATAAACCAGGTTAATCTCCCACGGTTTTTCACCCCATCTTCACAATAATTTAAAGCTCGTGCGACAAAGGTATGGCCAACCACTCTCGTGAGAAGCTGTGTATTTTCTAGATTATAGCTGAATACTTTTAAGTCGACACCTGCTTAAGTCGACTTTTGCGTAAGTCGACGGATTTATCATTTCCCGGCCAAAGGAGCTCTTTAAAAGACTATGATAACAACGGATATATCTACAACGTATATAACTCGACGTTCGTCTATGTGTCGACGATATTATTTTTTATAAACGTCAAACGGATAAGTCGACTTCCTGACTTTCCTGACTTTTGTTTTTTCCCCCCTGACTTCCTGACTTAAGTCACACCAGCCTTGTTCTATTTTGATCTGTCTCTTTTTGTATGTGTGCGCGCGCGTGCACGTGAATGTGTGTGTGTGTGTGTGTGTGGTGTGTGTGTGTGTGTGTGTGTTTGTGTGGTATGTGTGTGTGTGTGTGTGTGTGCGCGCGCGCACATGTGTGTGTGCGTGTGCGTGCGTGTGTGTGACGTTGGCTTTTGCAATTACGCTGACAGTGTCCTTGTCGCGTGACGTCAACAATTTCCGGTGGGAGAAAATAGGGACGTTCGCGTACCGTAAAATACCGAGTGTAAGCACCCACCCCCACCATCCTTTGCACAGTTTGAGGCCCCCAAAAGGGGGGTGGGCTTATACACGGTATTTGCCCTTGTGCTCGAAACAAAATTGTAAAAGGAAAGATACACAGCCTGCAACATCCCCAATCAGTGCCCGGTTAATGTGTTGTGTGAATAATGTGTATGCATATGTGTGTATAATATGTATGCAATGTGTGTATGTGTATGTATATATAAATGCGTACGATTTTGAAAAGTGGAACATGCAATAGCGTGCAAACTAAACAATCTCCTAAGTATCTTTGTTAATTATTGCAAAGAATCGCTTCCAATTTTGAAAGGAGGAGCATGCAATAGCGTGCAAACTAAACAATCTCCGATGTATCTTTTGTCAACTATTGCAAATGACTGCTTCCAATTTTGAAAGGAGGAGCATGCAATATTGTGCAAACTAAACAATCTCTGAGGTATCTTTTGTCAACTAT
>CM065709.1:31699889-31701145 GCA_017654935.2 Phymorhynchus buccinoides
CCGGTGTGGCATTCTCAAAAATGGACTAGTTCTCAACATGTCTTAGGGCTAGGCTTTAACCCTTTCACCGCCAATGTCGCATTTATGCACCACCACGGTTTTAACACCCATGTCACCAAAAAGGCATAAATGATTAGAGTCCTGTTATCGAAAGACCCTTATTTCTAATTTTGGGAGCGTAACGGATAGGCCTTACTTTAGGCATGGTACTGAGGGATTACCAATATTGCAGATAATTGTTTTTTACTAGACCTACGCTAAATGTAAGGGTATTTTGGTGTTGAGAATGTCTGCAGCGAACGGGTTAAGGTTAGGGTTAGGGGTTAGGATAGCGTTTAGGCGTAGGAGTTAGGGTTAGGGATAGGCTTCTGAGGGTAAATTTAGTGTCGAATTGCATGGTATGACCAAATTAATAGCTAGGTTTCCCCAAGTTCTGGACCCCCTCGTGACACCCTTCGTAATGTAATTCCCAATTGGGACCTTACACGGGATTAGGACATTACGAGGTTGCTCACCTCCCCCCCACCCCCCCCCACCCCCCCCCCACCCCCCCCCCCCCCCCCCCCCCGCCGCCCCCCCCCCCCCCCCCCCCCCCCCCCCCCCCCCCCCCCCCCCCCCCCCCCCCCCCCCCCCCCCCCCCCCTCCCCCTTCCCCCCCCCCCCACCACCACCACCAAAAAAAAACCCAAATGGGTTGGCGCCAGAAACTGTTTACACCATACACAAGTCTTGAGTAGTATGGAAAGCTGAAATGAGTAGTTTTGGCTCAAAATACGGTAGTTTTATTGATTAAACCATCAAACAAAGTTAACTGAAAAATAGAGTAATTAGAGCATTATCACCAATTTTGAAGAGTAGTAGAGGTCCAAACTTGGGTAGAATACTGACTTCGCAAAGAGTTAGAGTAAACAGGTCTGGTTGGCGGAGGACGCGCAATACGGAGGATAGCAGCCCGACCGAATTTCAAATGAGACAAGTCCTCTGCGACTAGAATAAACCAAACACCAAATAATCTCCAAATCTCACCAGCATCGATTTCACCATGACATCAGGTCCTTGTTGTTGTTGCTGTTGTTGCTGTGTTGTTTTGCTGTTGTTGTTGCTGTTGTTGTGATGTTGTCAGGTTCACAATTCCAATTCTGTTTTTTCAAACTTCTCTTTAATAAATAAATAAACCAATGTTTTTAATGGACTGGCAACACTCCGTAACAATCCCATTCGACATCCACCCACGGAACGAACGGATCTCAGATCTCC
>CM065709.1:31701645-31704145 GCA_017654935.2 Phymorhynchus buccinoides
CAGTATTAACTATCATCATTATAGTGAAATAAAATAAGGGGTAGGAAACTTCTCGTAAATTAACTCCCTTGTTTTTACCAAAGGTATTTATGGCACCGATTCGCCTGCAAAGTGAAAGCAGCTGCCTTATTTTTATTTCACTATATCCTCTCTCTTAGCCTCACTATTTCATATTTGTCATCATTAACTATCATGATTTTGACGCGGATAAGAACTGCGAAACTTGCCCCTAACATCATCATATAATAAAAAGCCAAGTGTCTGTGTGTGTGTGTGTGTTGTCTGTCTGTCTGAAACACAAAACGGGCCTTATAACTCCGCCGTTTTTCGACCGAATCGCTTCAAATTTGCTGTGAGCCCTAACGGCAACGGCAACCCAGGCGGCCGTGTCATTTGCGCGGTTTGGCAAATGCGCGAAACGCGTATCCGCCGGCCTCTCGGCGCCCGTATATCCGGTATTTCTGGATGGATTGCCTTCGAATTTGGCAGGTAGATGACCGGGGACGGTGACTATCGAATGTGCCAAACCGGAAGCGAATCGATTCATAAACGCGCGCGATATACGCCGCTTCACCTTTTCACAAATAACTCTGCCGTTTCTTAACCGAATCGCTTCAAATTTTGCTGCTGTCAGGCTTGCTGTGGCCGGGGCAAAGCCTGACAGCAAATTGGAAGAGAATCGGGAGAGCGCGTCACTCTCAGAGCAGCGCCAACGAAAAGGGACCTTATAACTCCGCCGTTTCTTAACCGAATCGCTTCAAATTTGCTGTACTCAGCGTTACCAGCACTTGGCGTTACTGTTACTATGCGTTACTAGGGAGAGCGCATCACTCTCAGAGCAGCGCCAATGGGAAACGGGGCCTTATAACTCCGCCTTTTCTTAACCGAATCGCTTCAGATTTGCTGTACTCAGCGTTACCAGTACTTGGCGTTACCAGTACTTGGCGTTACCGTTACTAGGCGTTACCGGTACTCGGCGTTGCGCTAGTTATATTAAAAAACCAGCAGTGAGCGATATCATAGTGAATATTATAGGCCCCTGCTAACCCCATGACTGCCAGAGAAAATCAAAGACAAATTCCTTGTACAAATCATGCCACGAAAAAGACAACTGAATGGAGCCAATCTGGCAAAATGGTCTGGGGATATCACTCTCTTGACTGTGTTAGAGCAAAAGAAGCCAGCATATCACTATCAGAGTTTGAGAAGAAAAATGGTGTTTTACGTCCTCTCGGTCTGGAACAGACACATATGGGACATTTGTAAATTCAAAGATGGTGGGAACGATACTGGAAGCAATGCCCGGAGGCAGTGCGAAACCAGTAAAGTCCCGATTTTTTTAATAATACAGATAGGTGTAGCAGTAACCACGCCTCGGTTAAACCTAATCGGCTATGGTACCGCCACAGTGCTGATTTAAATCAGATATACTACTATCAGAGTTATTCCTCTATCAGAGTTTTTATACTGAGCATGCCATAAGCCTACATTGTTGTTGCTTTAGTTTTGTTGCTTTGTATGTTTCTTATGTAAAGACAATAAAAACGTTTAAACCAGAATTTGTCCTCTTCAACTGATGACGTCATCAGTGATGTGATCATGTCAGTATGTGATACATTAAGTTATGGCAATCAATGGGTTGATTAATTTGCCACGCAGCCCCCCCATCTATAATAATATATCATGTCATGACAGTGTGCGTGGCAGTGACGCGACACTGCAGTGCGTGCTTGGTGCACGTGCAACGCTGTATTCTATAATGACGCATGGGGGGAAATGAAGGAACGGTGAAAGGGTAGAGAATTGCCCTTGAAAGAGGTGACAAATTGATGAGTACCCCCCCCCCCCACCCCCCCCCCATGTGTGCCTTCCCAGGTCGAAAGGACGTAAAAGCCTTTTGACAAAAAATACGGGGCCATCTTTTTAAAAGGAGAGGGAAGGAAATTTTGTGGTGGAGGTCGGTGGAGGGGGGGGGGGGGGGGGGGGCTTAGTTATCAATTCAGGCCCGGTATTGCAGTACCTCCGGGATATGCATCGAGCATTGAATGATGGTTGTGGTGGTTGGTTGATGGTTCGTCTCACGCGTGCTTTTTGTTGTTGCTTAACGGACGTTAAAGCCAATTTTCATTTATTCTGTAGGGGGTGGGTGCATGCTATGCTATGATGATGAAAAGAGAGATGATCATATTATTTATCATAATTGATTGACCTATGTTTGATGTATAATTATATAGTACGAGCTGCTTGTGCCGTGGTGTGATCGTTCTAGGGAGTGAGGGGGTGGGGTGGGGTTGGGATGGGAAATGGAAGGGGGGGATTTAGGGGGTGGTTTGTGATGAGGTGTCAGTGTGGGGATGGATGGGGGAGGGGGGAAAGGAAGGGGCGTTTTTGGGGGTGGTTGTTTGGGTGGGGGTCAGTGTGTGTGTGTGTGTGGGGAGAGGATGGGGTGTGGATGGGGGCAAATTCATTTCCGTTGGACTTTCAAGGGATATGGATTATT
>CM065709.1:31711645-31726645 GCA_017654935.2 Phymorhynchus buccinoides
GGTGGGGTGAGTGGTGGTGATGGTAACGGTGTGTGTGTGTGTGTGTATGTGCCGGTACGTGCCTGTATGTGTGGGTGGGGTGTGTATGTGTATGCCTATTTGCATGTGCGTGAGCGATTATTTCGTGTTGTTGTTGAATTTGTTGCTTCTTAATTTTTGTTGTTGTTAAGCGCATAGAGCTCCACATTGGTGGAGGAATGCGCTATATAAATAATTCACTATTATTATTATTATTGTGTGGTTTTTTTTTTTATATGTATATTTTTCTCTCCCGCTATATTTTCCGGATCTTTAACCCTTTCACCACCAATGTCGCATTTTAGCACCACAATGGTTTAACACCCATGTCACTAAAAGGCATCAAATCTAGACCTGTTATCCAAAGACCCTATTTTCTTAATTTTGGGAGGTAAGGATAGGCCTAATGTTATATATGTCACCGAGGAAATCGCAGTATTGTTCAACTATATTTTCTCTCTACCCAGTTGAGCTTAATGGTGTTTTTTGGCTGAAAAATGGCTGGCGGTGAAAGGGTTAAAAGCCTAAGAAGCGTCATACTGAAGAAGCGTCATACTGTTTTCGTTTATTTATTTAAGAAAATGTATATAGCGCTTCACCTTTAAGCTCTAAGCGCTTGGTAAATGTTTGTAAATTGGGTTATAATATCTACACACACACACACACACACACACACACACACACACACACACACACACACACGCACACATACACACACGCACGCACACGCACACACGCACACACACACACACACACACGCACACACACCACACACACACATACACCCTTCACCTCTCTCTCTCTTTCTCCCTCTCTCTCTCTCCCTCTCTCTCTCTCTCTCTCTCTCCCTCTCTCTCTCTCTCTCTCTCCTCCCCCCCTCTCTCCCTCTCTCCTCTCTGTGCGGATATGTGTGCGTGCGTGCGCGCGCGCGCTTAAGTCTGCTTCGCTTCTCTGTCTCTTTCCCCCCACCTCCCGCTTTCCCGCTCCTCTTCCCTTTAAGTCTCTCTCTCTCTCTCTCTCTCTCTCTCTCTCTCTCTCTCTCTCTCTCTCTCTCTCTCTCTCTCTCTCTCTGCTTTACACCCGATCACTGGCCCCCCAACTGAACTGGCCAAGACCACCATTCGTCTTTTTTGTAAGGCCAAGAAATGCATCACAATCACTCTTTATTTCAAAAGTGTGCACTCTGGGACTCTTCTCTGTCAGGGGAAAGACTGTGGTCTGTGGGACAGTGAAGAATGTGAGAAACTCAAAGTCCCCGTTGCTACATTTCTGCAGCATAAAGACATCAACAGTTTTCTGTCGTCAATTCTTGAAATTCCCTTGGTTTTCATCCACTCTTTTGGCACTGTCCCCCTGACTACCCCTTCTAGGAATCCCAACCGTGCTCAAGCAGGACTTCTGAAAGAATCGGGACTCCTTGCAGATTCCCTCGTCCCCATTGCTTATTCCACTTGTGGACTGACAGCTGCAACTTTGCAAGATAGATCAGGCATCCCCAAAGACTCCCTGACTACCCTTGACATGGACACTCACCGCAGTCAATCAGTGGCAACGGCCCTTGAAATGGAGTCAGAACAGGGGAGTGTTTCAGAGGTCTCCCTGGAACAGGGTGCATCAGAACAGCGGTGTGATGAGGAAATGCACTCTGCACAGCCTTTTGCGGAGCATCAAGGTGTCGCAGTAGTGCCTTCTGTGCAGTCGTCGTCAGAAAGCCTTGATCATGGGTCAAAGCAACATGGTGACGCAGAAGTGCTCATTGAACAACAGACATCATCGCCTGCTTCGAGTGACCCAACCCACAGCCCACCCAGCGATAATCACCTGACACCACCCTCTGCTTCCACCCCCCAGCATGTCGCTCTTCATCAACCTGCCCCCACCCCAACTGACGTGCTGCCACAAGCTTCAGCTAAACAGAAGCAGTCAAAGACTCCTCAACGCATACGTAACAAAAAGTTACGCAGGCGCACACTTTGTGTACGACAAGACCAAATGATCATCTCCCCTTCCCCATTCTACCCATACAGGCAACTGATCCAACAGCTCAAAGAAGACATTGATGAGCTAGAGTCCTGTCAACAAGAAATGAAAAGTTCGTTTGTGTCTACGATTGAGAATACAAAAACTGCAACAAAAAATGAAGTGAAAATGATGCTCAAGTCTGACATATCAGAAGTTCACACGCTATTAGAAAGCTTAGATAAGAAAGTTTCTCAACTGATGAAATCAGTTGACAATTTGAAGAAAGACAATCAGACATTGAAATCGCAGCTTGGAGAATGCCGTACAGAAATAAAAAGCTTGAAACCCAAAACATCTGTGGATGCCAGCACCCAGTTCAGCGGTGATAAATATAAATCAGTCAACACTGACCATAATGCTTATAATCTTGGTCCATCCCTCCCTCCACCAGCCCCTCACCACACTGACCATGATGCTGGTAATATTGGTCCATCCCTCTCTCCACCAGGCCATCACCACAGTGATCATAATGTTGGAGAACTCCAGCCTGGGGCTGATGCCGTGACAATGCCAGACAAGAAATCACATGTACAAAGCTCTGACAGTTGCACAACAGTCAAAAGCATAGCACCAACATCAAACACAGTCACAGACTCATCGAACACAAATCCAGTTGACTGTGTCGTTGTTTTCTCTGACTCCAGTCCTTCCAAGCCATCATCCTGTGTTGCAGCAGAGGTGTCCTCCAAATGTACGGTGTCTGAACAAAACCCCTCTGTTGATCACTCAAACACTGTCTACTCCATTCCTGTGAACAACTATTTTGCTATGTTGTCAGATAAAGAATCGGGCGACAATGTACCTAAAGACAACAACAAGCAGAACCAGAAAAGTAAATATGACGAAGATCTTTCTTCATCACTTGAAGAAAAACTTCCAAAACGCTCCCCATGTGATATTTTAAACAGCATTTCAGTAAATGATCATGCCACTGCCCTTTTGATCGGAGATTCCGTTCTGAGATATTTAAATCCTAAGAGGTTAGGTTTACGGTCCTATAATCTGTTTAAAATTTGTGTGTCAGGAATGTCCGTTCTTGATTTGGAGCAGTGGCTGATCCATCAGCCCACAAATGACAAGATTAAAGCCCTGGTCATCCATGTTGGGATAAACGACTGTCCCTCAGGTCCAGTTTCTGTGGAACAGTGGACACGGTTAGCTCAGCTGTGTCGTCATGTTTTTCCCTCAGCACAAGTCGCATTTAGTTTCCTTATCCCTGCAAAAGGTCGGCATAATCTGAATAATTCTGTGTTTCCTACAAATAGAAATATGAAGCAAACCTGTGTTGAATGCAAAGCCATTTGTATTGATAATAGTGACTCTTTTGTTACTAGTTCTGGTAGCCCCAAGCAAATGATGTATCAAAACCTGACCCACCCCAGTTCTAGAGGTACAGCTCAGCTTGCTTCTAACTTCAAACGCACATTCATAGACTGGGTGGCAGACTCACTGCCACGACGTAGACAACAGCAGACTGAGCATGATCAGCGTTATGACAGGCAGGGAGAACGCGGAATGATGCAGAGTGTCTATTCTAGATCGGGCGCCCATTTTGACAGGGCTTCTGACCAACAACAGCGTCACTCTGTACGTACCTCCCTCCGACAGTCCAACCCCAATGAATCACGTTATGACAACCCTCCTAACTATCCCCCTCAGGCAACCAATGACTATGACACTGGCCACTACTCTTCTTACAATCCCATTTCCAGAGGCGATGGTGCGCAGTCTGGCGCTGATGGTCCTGCATATCAGGCAAATGCAGAGGTCCATAGGTATGGTGGTCAGAGATATGGTGCTCTACCCCAAGACCAAGACTTCAACCGAGGTCAAGGCCCCAGTTATGGCCCACCTCCGCCACAGTCTTTGCTTCATTTCCCTCCCTTAACTAGACATCCCAGCCAGTATCGCCCCTCCCAACCAGATCACCCACCGTTTACTAACCCTTCCCCACTGAGACCTGTTACCCCCCTAGGCCTTGTAAACTCTGGTGCACAGTTTGGACCAATGCACCCTACGTGTTCTCCTGATCCTTTTCCTGGTCCCCCAAATACTGTGACAAACAACTTACCGATATCTCCTACAAATGAAATGAACCGCTATCTTCAGTGGCTTAATATGGTTACGTCACATATGTTGAATGTTCAACATTGCCAACGCCAATAAATATTTTCATTCATTAAGCATAACCTGTGAATCACTATGAGGCAGCTGCAACGCCTTGCTGCCTCCAATATGTTTCAGGATCAACGCCAATAGCACATTTTCGTTTTTAATTTTGTCGATGTATGAAAGTGCACGTGCACATGCATATCTTTTTACTTAGTTTTTGGTTGTTGTTTTGTGTGTGTGTGTGTGTGTGTGTGTGTGTGTGTGTGTGTGTGTTTGAGAGATTGAGAGAGAGAGAAAGAGAGGGGAAGAATTTTGAGAGAGAGGGTGGAGAGAGAATGACTATGTATTGCAGTCGCCCGGCTCATTAATGTTTTGGAAATTTGAGAAGTATAATTGCCTGGTACTGGATTTGGCTAGTGATTCAAGGTTTTGGTCGTGTCTGTTCATCTTACTAACGCTGTATGTAGTTTTGCTCGTAATTGTTTTGCTTCTTCCTTTTGTTGATTTTTCAATTTTGTATAGAAAGTATTTGGTATTTCAGGGAATCATTGTCTTTATCAGTTACTGTGTATATATTTTTGTGTTGCTTCGTATTGACAATTGATTCTGTATTTGTACCGTGCTCCTTGTGTAATTTGTCAGACACTTGTTATTTTGACTCGTGTTTCACTCATTGTTTTATTCCCATTGTTTCCACTTGCAGATTGTGTCTGTGTATTGTATTGTTTGATTCATATAAATTGCTGATTATAAGTTTGTCGTATTGTGCTTGTATTTTTTGAAAGCAAATTGTTATTGCTCATTGTTACTTTGCCTTTGGTCTATATCACTGTATCCAGTGATCCCTCAACCCCAACCCCACCCCACCCCCATCAAGCTTCGTTGATTCCTGTTGCCCCCCCCCCCCCCCCCCCCCCCCCCCCCCCCCCCCCCCCCCCCCCCCCCCCCCCCCCCCCCCCCCCCCCCCCCCCCCCCCCCCCCCCCCCCTAGTTTGGTAGGTTATCTGTTTTGCTTGCTTATCCTCCCTATTGTAGTGTGAATCTCGTTGTTGGGTTTGTGTATATCATTTTGTAGTCAATTGTTTATCCACTATGTCTGTACGCAATATGTCCACTTTAAATACCTGGCCTTCTCAGGAGGGTCTCAGAATCGGATTTTTGAATATCAATCACGTGTTAAGTAAACGAGATGAGCTTTCATCTATTCTTTTTAATTCTGGTAAACAGTTTCATGTATTTTGCTGTGCAGAATCTAGACTTTCTAGTAAAATTTCTGACTCGGATATATCAATAGCCGGTTATAGTCACATTCGTTTGGACCCTTCTCGTCCACTTCAAACTGGCCTGATTGTTTATACGTGTCTGTCTCTTAACTGTAAACGGATTGACTACTTTGAAAACTACGGCGTTGAGTCGGTTTGGTTTGAAGTTAATATTAAAAAGAGTAAACCTATTTTAATCGGATTTTTGTACAGGAACCCTGCAGAACGCAGTGATTGGTATGATAAATTTAATGACATGATGGAGGCTGTTTCTTTTACTGGAAATGAAGTTATTCTGTTGGGTGATTTTAATATTGATCTCAATAAAAACAATAGTAGATGGAACCAACTTTATGACAATTTCGGTCTGAATCAACTAATCAGTACGCCAACACGAATTACCTCCTCATCTGAAACACTGATAGACCACGTGTACTCAAGTAAAAAAGATAATATAATTGAAATATGTTCTCCCCATTGTGGTTGTAGTGACCACTTACCTATCTGTGTAACGTGGCTCAAAAAAGGAGCCAGGGTTCCTAAGCCTGGCCATAAAGTAATTACATACAGATCCTTCGCTAATTTTAATAAGGATGCCTTTCTGGAAGATCTTGCCCAATCTCCGCTGTCTCAAGTCTATCAGTTCACTGATCCTGATTTAGCTTTTGAATTTTGGCATAAAAGTTTCATAGAAATTTATAACAAACATGCACCCTTTGTCACAAAAAGAGTTAGATATTTACCAAAGCCACCGTGGCTTACAGAGAAAATTGAAGAAGCTATTCGAATTAGAGATACTTTATTGAAATCCAAACAATTTGAACAATTCAAAAAACAGAGAAATAGTGTTACATCCATGCTTCGTCGTTCAAAAAAGAAATATTTTAATGATTTAGTGTTCAGTTATTCTAAAAATAACTCTAAGCCCATTTGGAAAGCTATAAACACTCTAACCCGTAAAAACTCGGACAAAGCATCCGTTGTTCCCACAGAAATGTCAGCCGATTCACTAAATCGTCATTTTTCTAATGTAGCTAACGTTACCGTTAAACATGATAGGTCTGAACAAAATGATCTCAAATTGCTGAAAGATCTCTGTGTGTCAAAAGAAATTAAATCCGAACTAGCTGTTCCTGCAATAACAGTTTGTGATGTTTATCTTTATCTTAATCATTTAAAACAAACAGGTACACGTGGTCTTGATGGTTTAGATGGAATTATTCTTAAACTTAGTGCTCCTCTCATTACAGACACACTGACTTATCTATACAACCTCTGTATCGATAAAAGTTATTTTCCTAACATTCTGAAGCAAGCTAAAGTTATACCACTTTTTTAAAATCTGGTGATAAAGCTGACCCTTCAAACTATAGACCTATTTCGCTCGTTTCTGTTCTTTCTAAACCTCTAGAAAAGCATTTTAGCAAATATATAATTTCTCATTTATCTAAATATGATTTAATACACCCTAATCAATCTGGCTTTAGATCAAATCACTCTTGCCACACAGCTTTGACTAATCTTGTTGACCAATGGCTTGCAAACATAGATGATTTAAAAATTACAGGGGTCCTTTTAGTAGACTTCGCCAAAGCATTTGATGTAATCGACCATAATCTACTACTGAGGAAAATAGCAATATATAGATTTTCAAAATCTGTCCTTCAGTTCATCAAATCATTTATTACAAATCGTAAGCAGACTGTTTTCCTTCATAATAAACAATCTAGTTCTTTACCAATCAAATTCGGGGTTCCACAAGGATCAGTTATAGGTCCCCTTTTGTTTTTACTATATGTCAATGATCTTCCTCTTCATATTAAAGACCCTTGTGAGATGTTTGCCGATGATACGTCAATTCACGCTAACCATACTGATCTCAATCAGCTATCCTTTAAATTGCAAGAAAATATAGATCAGCTAGTTGAATGGACAGAACTTAACCACATGACATTGAATGAACAAAAAACAAAATGTATGATAGTAACATCACGACAAAAAACGACAAAACTTAACCTTTCCTTTGCCTCCAATATATATTCACAATAAACAAATTGAAGTAGTCAGTTCTCACAAAGTGTTAGGGGTTACCTTAGACAATAATCTTTCTTGGTCTCCCCATATTAGTAGTTTGAGCAAACGTGTCTCACAAAAAGTCTTCCTCCTCTCTAAAATTAAAAACTTCCTTAATCTCGATGCCCGTAAGCACTTCTTTTATGCATGTATTCAATCACACATAGATTACGCCTCTACACTCTTCGATTCAAGTAGTGCCAACACATTAAAGCCATTAATCAATGTTCATAAGCGAGCCCTTAAAGCAGTCCTCCTAAAATCGTCTTCTCTAACTTTTCAAGATTACATCACAATAAAAATGTTACCTCTTACAGACAAACTTCAATACAACAAAGCTGTCATGATGTTTAGAATAATCAATGGTTTTGCACCTCCAACATTAATTAAAAAGTTTCCAATCAACCAATCTAGATATACTAACAATATTGTTATTCCAAAACCTAGAACTGATCTTTTCAAAACAAGCTTAACATACTCAGGTGGTACTCTTTGGAATTCCTTAGCAACTAATCTTAAGCAGAAAAGCAGCATTACTTCTTTCAAAAAACGCGTATCAAAATATTCTATTTCAGAGATTAAAAGAAAACATGTGAATAATGATATTTATGATTGCTGATTTTGTTATAAAATGTGATAACATATATGTGTTTGATACTTTTGTATGATATAACTTGATTTGTTTATTACTATCTTACTATTACTGATAATGATGAGGAGTGTTATCCTTTGCTGTTTTTATGTTTGCATGATGTGACTTTTTTTTCTTTTTTTTCCCTGTACTTTAAATTCCAAAATGTCCCCATCCTTATCCCCCTCTGTGCCTCTTCCCCCCATCCTCCCTCCCTTTTATTCTCATTTCTGCATGTACATATATTATTTAGCTTTCTTGTTTGATTTATTTCATTTTTCCCCAGGGCTGGGTGGAAAAAAAGCATGTAACTTGCTTATCTCATGTTCCCTGGTTAAATAAAATTTCGTTTTCGTTTTCGTTTTCGTTTTCGTTTTCTCTCTCTTATTTAATATGTTTTTGCCTGTACTTTAAATTCCCCAAATTTTCCCCTCTCTCTCCTCACCCCCCCCCCCCCCCCCCCTTCCACCCCCCCCCCCCTCATGCCTGTCTCTCCACCCCCCTCTTTCCCCCCCCCCCCATCTCCCTCCTTTTCTTTTTTCTTCATTTCTGCCTGTACATTCTCTTATTTAGCTTTCTTGTTTGATTTCTCTATTTTTTTTCCCCAGGGCTGGGTGTAAAAAAAAGCATGTAACTTGCTTATCCCATGTTCCCTGGTTAAATACATTTTCGTTTTCGTTCTCTCTCTCTCTCTCTCTCTCTCTTCTCTCTCTCTCTCTCTCTCTCTCTCTCTCTCTCTCTCTCTCTCTCTCTCTCTCTCTCTACTCTCTCCCCCTCCTCTCTCTCCCTCTCTCTCTCTCTCTCCCCCTCTCTCTCTCCTCACCCTCCCTCCCCCCTCTCTCTCCCCCTCTCTCTCTCCCCTCCCTCTCTCTCTCTCTCTCTCTACCTCCCCCTTCTCTCTCCCTCTCTCTCTCTCCCCCCCCCCTCTCTCCCCCCCCCTCTCTCTCAGCTTGTTTCTGAACAAAACCAGGGGGGGGGGGGGGGGGGGGGGGGTTCTGCCGCGAGTCATGTCAAACGAAATCGCCAAACAAAATTGACTGGTTCGAAGAAAAACTGTTGTGGAAAGTGTTTTTTTATGAGATTTTAGATTTCCGGTGTGCCGCCGGGGCCGGTTTTGGGGAGACTGGAGATCGTTCGTTCCGTGGGTGATGCGAATGGGATTGTTACGGAGTGTTGCAAGACCATTAAAAACATTGGTTTATTTATTTATTAAAGAGAAGTTGAAAAAAACAGAATTGGAATTGTGAACCTGACAACATCAGCAACAACAGCAACAACAACAGCAACAACAACAGCAACAACAGCAACAACAACAAGGACCTGATGTCATGGTGAAATCGATGCTGGTGAGATTTGGAGATTATTTGGTATTTGGTTTATTCTAGTCGCAGAGACTTGTCTCTGTGAAATTCGGGCTGCTCTCCTCCGGAGTGCGCGTCTCCGCCAACCAGACCTGTTTACTCTACTCTTTTCGAGTAGTATTCTACCCAATTTGGACCTCTACTACTCTTCAAAATTGAAAATAATGCTCTAATTACTCATTTTCAGTGAACATTGTTTGATGGTTTAATGAATAAAACTACACATTTTGAGCCAAAACTACTCATTTCAGCTGTCCAGACTACTCAAGACTTGTGTAGGGGGTAAACAGGTCTGGCGCCAACCCATTTGGGTTTTTTATTGGTGGTGGTGGTGGGGGGGGGGGGAGGTTAGCACCTCGTAATGTCCCAATCCCGTGTAATGTTCCCAATTGGGACATTACATTACGAGGTGTCACAGGGGGGTCAGACTTGGGGAAGCCTAGCTATTAATTTGGTCTACCAGGCATTCGACACTAAATTTACCCTCAGCCTATCCCTAACCCTAACCCTAAGCCTAAACCTATCCCTAACCCTAACCTTAACCCTTTCGCTGCCAGACATTTCTCACCCAAAAAATACCCTTACATTTAGCTAGGTATAGAAAAAAATCAATTATCTGCAATATTGGGAATCCATCAGTAACATGCATAAAGTAAGGCCTATCCTTACCTCCCAAAATTAAGAAAATAGGGTCTTCGGATAACAGGCTCTAATTTGATGCCTTTTGGTGACATGGGTGTTAAACCATTGTGGTGCATAAATGCGACATTGGCGGTGAAAGGGTTAAGCCTATCCCTAAGACATGTTGAGAACAAATCCATTTTGAGAATGCCACACCGGAACGCAGCTGCATTTGTAAACAAACAATGTTACTAATTACAGACTGACGTTCACGGTCTGTTTCCCTCTATAGTTTTATATACACAAACAATGGTAGTATTGTTCGTCCTACTCATTCAAGTAAAAGTCTGAATGATGAGATGTACACACTTTCTAGCCTACTGGGGGATTAGTGTTTCTTATTTTAACAAACAAATTTGACAGTTTTTCTTCAAGATTTTGATTTCCCATAGCTTTTCAAGTACATTCATGACGCAGCCTTGAAACGGTTTTGAGTGCGCTTATAAGCTTATAGCTCGTTGTGCTCATGAAATAATTTGTGTACACTGCAATGTATTGTGCCAATAAACTTTGTTGAAACCAATATTTTGAAGCAGGCACCGGAGGCTGTTGTGGGTTTAAGTAATAAGTAGCGTGGACAAAAAAGATTGATCTATTTTTGTTCAGTAATTAGTGGTAGTAATAATAATGCTCTGAACAAACGCGCGGGTCCAGTCTCGCTTGCAGAGATGAGAGTGAGTGAGAGAGAGAGAGAGAGAGAGAGAGAGAGAGAGAGGGGGGGGGGTAAGACAGTAATCTTTAATGAGCGCTTCTTGTCGCCCAACTGGGGGTCACTCTCCAGGATTGGATTACTTCCCTTTGTCAAACAAGAGGCAACAGTTATTTTTTGCCGTGCGCGAGCAAACAAACCCCGCCTGGTGTGGAGGGCTTAGGAAGATAACTCCACCTAAACAGCCTATTTGGATCCTGGTGTGTGTGTGTGTGTGTACGCGCGCGCATCCATGCGAGCACGTGCAAGCACATGTGTATGTAATGCGTATGGTATTGGTATTAGGTAAACATTGCTATTTAGTATATTCTAGTCACAGAGACTTATCTATAAATTTCGGGCTGCTCTCCCCCGGAGAGAGCGTCGGCGCAAGCGCAGCGCCTACCCATTATTTTTAAGGGAGAGGGGGGGGGGGCAGGATGAGGAAGATGGGTGGTGGAGACAAGACTTGGGAAAACTAGCTATCAATTTAGATCATACCAGGCAGCGGGATTTATCCCTGCTCTTAAAGACTTTTAACTGCTGTGGGGGGGTTTTACGTGCGTAAAGCGCACGGATCAGACTAGCTTAAAGTCCCCATCCGAAGGACTCGACGTTCAGTTCGATTTTTCCTGTCGAAGACTAGAAAGAAAGGGCTGAGGAGGCGACCGGATTGATTCAAAAGATGGTTTGAGAAGGGGTTGGAAACGTTTGTAAAGCCTTTAGGCCTAGTGATGACAGAGAGAGAAGAGAGAGAGGAGAGAGGGAGGGAGGGAGAGGTGAGGGAGGGAGAGAGAGAGAGGGAGGGAGGGAGGTCACTCTCGCGGCAGTCACGCATTGAATTTGGCTAGGCGAACGTCTTAACCACTCGGCCACCTTTCTTCTTGTTTTTGTGTGCGTGCATGTTTACATGTTTGCATGCGGGTGAAAGTTCTCATTTTTGTCTGTGTGTTTCTGTGCGCGCTGCATGCTGTGCATGATCGTACATACACGCAAGCGTGGTGAGTATGTTTTCTCATTTGTAGCAACAAAACGCTCCCCGGGGGATACGGTGGGGGTCTTTTGTAAAAATAGTTCCCCCACCTTCTGGAAGTTCTGTGCTCGTCAACTTCCTCTAATCTGCCGCCACTCTCTTCGACTCTTGCCTTTTTCCTTTGCTTTCTATCATCTACTGTCTTTCGTAAAATAGTTCCCCCTCATTCTGGAAGTTCTGTGCTTGTAACTTCCTCTAATCTGCCACTCTCTATCATCTACTGTCTTTTGTCAAATAGTTCCCCCACCTTCTGGAAGTTCTGTGCTCGTTAACTTCCTCTAATCTGCCACTCTGATGTCATTATAATGTCTTTCGTAAAATAGTTCCCCCTACCTTCCTGGAAGTTCTGTGCTTGTAACTTCCTCTAATCTGTCACTCTTTGACTCTTGCCTTTTTCCTTTGCTTTCTATCATCTACTGTCTTTCGTAAAATAGTTCCCCCACCTTCTGGAAGTTCTGTGCTTGTAACTTCCTCTAATCTGTCACTCTCTTTGACTCCTGCCTTTTTCCTTTGCTTTCTATCATCTACTATTCTTTCTGACTTATTGGCCCCCATTCTCCTGCCTTTTTTTCTCTCCAAAAAAAAATCTTCCAAATAATGTTTCTCCTTTGAGCTCCTCAGAAATCGGAATGTGTCGGCTGTACGCTAGCGGGGAGACCAGTGAAAACTGAAAACCGGACACGTATGTACCTTACCCATTATGGCCATATGGACTGAAGAAGGTAGAAGAAGAAGAAGGCAACAACAAATCCGTTCACGCTTGACGTGAGTCTTTCTTCGGCGAACGCAGCTACTGTAGCTACTAGTGGGGTTTAGCAGGGTATATCATGACACGATGTATATTGACGTGACATGATTAACGCATCTCTGTCCATACAAACAAGCGTGTCCTTAAAATTAAAAAAAAAGACCCCAGACACGTTCATCCTTTCCTGGATTATTGACGAATTAACCCTTTCACCGTCAGCCATTCTTCAAAAAAAGAAAAATCTTTTCAGTACTAACTGGGTAGAGAATTTTTGTTATCTGCAATCTTTGGGAAATACCTCCGTGATATGCATAACGTTAGACCTATCCTTACCTCCCAAAATTAAGAAAATAAGGTCTTTGGATAACAGGCCCTGATTTGATGCCTTTTTTTAGTGGACATAGGTGTTAAATCACTGTGGTGCTATAATGTGACTTTGGTGGTGAAAGGGTTAAAAAAAAAAAAAGACTCCAGACGCGTTCATCCCTTCCTGGATTATTGAGGAATTAAACCTCCTCTTCATAATCATAGCACGACATCGACAGACTTTAAAAGCAACGACAACATCGACGACTATAACGACGACGGCTAAGTTAGCGAGCTGAAGAAATCCAAATTGACACCCAACCCAAAATGGGAGAGTTTGAGATTAGTTGTTGTTTGGCCACACGTTTCATTAATCAATATTGATATTAATACTAAGAACAGCAGGGGCGTGTGTTTTAATTAATAACGTCTGATGATAACGACGATGATGATGGATGGAAATGATGATGATGATAATGATGATATGTCTGGTGAAAACGGACATTGTTTGCCAACGATGCGGAACCAACAGCTGCTAAGTCGTGCGTGCGTTTGATTTTGAGGGGTTGAAGCTACTGTGAGGTTGAATGAATTGATCTGTCCACAAGTTATAACATTCACTTTGTGTATGTGTAGGCGATAGGAGGAGAGAGAGAGAGAGAGAGAGAGAGAGAGAGGAGAGAGAGAGAGAGAGAGAGAACGAAACGAAACGAACGAAACGAATCAAATTTATATTTATATTGGGTAATGAGATAAGTTATACATACTTTCTTACACCCAGCCCTGTGGTAAAAACGAAACAATATCGAAATAAACCAACAATTAAACAGAGCACACAGAGAGGGGGTGGAGAGGAGGGGGGGGTCTGGCGAGCGGGCGGAAGATTACGACTCAGAGGAGGGATGAGAGGAGAGACAGGACAGACAGACAGAGAGAAAGACAGACAGACACGAGAGAGAGAGAGAGAGGGGAGATTAGTTGTTGGGTTGGCCACACGTTTCATTAATCAATATTGATATTAATACTAAGAACAGCAGGGGCGTGTGTTTTAATTAATAACGTCTGATGATAACGACGATGATGACGATGATGATGATGATGAGTATGATGATATGTCTGGTGAAACGGACATGGTTTCCAACGATGGCGGAACCACCAGCTGCCTAAGTCGGCGTTGCTTTTGATTTGAGGGGAAGCTACTGTTGAGGTTGAATGCATTGATCTGTCCCACAGTTTAATTCACTTTGTGTATGTGTAGGGGAGGGAGAGAGAAGAGAGAGAGAGAGAGAGAGAGAGAGAGAGAAGAGAGAGAGAGAGAACGAACGAAACGAACGAAACGAATTTATTTATAGGGGGGGGGGGGGAGGGGGTTGGGTGAGGGGCGAGGAGTGAGCGCGGGGGGGGGGAGGGGGGGGGGGGGGGGGAGGGGGGTGGGGGAAGAGGGGGGGCAGAGGCGAGAAGAAGAGGAGGAGAAGAAAGAGAAGGAAAGGAGAGATATCAGGAAGAGAGGGAGGGGCGAGGGGAGGGGGGGAGAGAGGATGAGCCAGGAGGAGGAGGGGGGGGGAGAGGATAGAGGAAGAGCCGAGAGAAAGAGAGGGGAGAGGGAGGGGGGGGAAGGAGGAGAGGAGAAGCGGGGGGGGGAGGAGGGGTAGGAGAAGAGGAGGGAGGAGGGAGAAAAGGGAGCAGGGGGTGGGGGGGGGGGGGGGGGAAGGGGGTTCTGGCGAGCGGGCGAAAGATCTACACACATAGAGACTCAGAGAGAGAGAGAAAGAGAGACGAGAGAGAGAGAGAGAGATGATCTGAGAGAGAGAGAGAGAGAGAGAGACAGACAGGACAGACAGACAGACAAAGAGAAAGAAAGAAAGAAAGAGAGGGAGAGAGAGAGAGATGGGGTGGGGAGAGAGAGGGGGGTCTGGCGAGCGGGCGGAAATATTACAGACTCAGAGAGAGGGAGAGTAGAGAGAGAGAGACAGACAGACACAAAAACAGACAGACAAAGAGACATGACATTAGAGAGAGAGATAGAGTGGATAGACAGAGAGAGAGCGAGGTCTGGCGATCGGGCG
>CM065709.1:31731645-31740801 GCA_017654935.2 Phymorhynchus buccinoides
ACCTCAGAGATTGTTTAGTTTGCACGCTATCATATCACATGCAGCTCTATCTTTCAAAATTGGAAGCAGTCCTTCGCAATAGTTGACAAAAGATACCTCAGAGATTGTTTAGTTTGCACAATATTGCATGCTCCTCCTTTCAAAATTGGAAGCGATTCTTTGCAATAATTGACAAAGATACTTAGGAGATTGTTTAGTTTGCACAATATTGCATGCTCCTCCTTTCAAAATTGGAAGCGATTCTTTGCAATAATTGACAAAGATACTTAGCAGATTGTTTAGTTTGCACAATATTGCATGCTCCACCTTTCAAAATTGGAAGCGATTCTTTGCAATAATTGACAAAGATACTTAGGAGATTGTTTAGTTTGCACGCTATTGCATGTTCCACTTTTCAAAATCGTACGCATATATATATATATACATACACATACACACATTGCATACATATTATACACACATATACATACACATTATTCACACAACACATTAACCGGGCACTGATTGGGGATGTTACAGGCTGTGTATCTTTCCTTTTACAATTTTGTTTCGAGCACAAGGGCAAATACCGTGTATAAGCCCACCCCCCTTTTGGGGGCCTCAAACTGTGCAAAGGATGGTGGGGGTGGGGGCTTAAACTCGGTATTGTACGGTACGCGAACGTCCCTATTTTCTCCCACCGGAAATTGTTGACGTCACGCGACAAGGAAACTGTCAACATAATTGCAAAAGCCAACGTCACACACACACGCACGCACACGCACGCACGCACGCACGCACACGCACACGCGCACACACCACACACGCACACGCACGCACACGCACACACGCACACGCACACACGCACGCACACGCACACGCGCACGCACGCACACACACACACACACAACAAACACCACACACACACACACATTCACGTGCACGCGCGCGCGCACATACAAAAAGAGACAGATCAAAATAGAACAAGGCTGGTGTGACTTAAGTCAGGAAGTCTGGGGGAAAAAAACAAAAGTCAGGAAGTCAGGAAGTCGACTTATCCGTTTGACGTTTATAAAAAAAATATCGTCGACACATAGACGAACGTCGAGTTATATACGTTGTAGATATATCCGTTGTTATCATAGTCTTTTAAAGAGCTCCTTTGGCCGGGAAATGATAAATCCGTCGACTTACGCAAAAGTCGACTTAAGCAGGTGTCGACATAAAAGTATTAAGCTGTAATCTAGAAAATACACAGCTTTTCACGAGAGTGGTTGGCCATACCTTTGTCGCACGAGCTTTATTGTGAAGATGGGGGTGAAAAACCGTGGGAGATTAACGTGGTTTATGTATGGAACAATAATTTTGTCAAAAGACCGGTTTATGCTTCTCGGTCGCTGTTTACCTGTCTTCTTTGTCTGTGTTTGTGAGGTCCCCCCCCCCCCCCCCCACCTATCGGGAGGGGGGGGGAGGCTTACGGAGAGGAACCCACCAGTGGGTGGAGGCCTGATGCCTCCATTCGGGGAGCTGATCGACCCCGCAATCATCCACGGAGTCTCTCCCCGTGGGGGATACCGGGGAGTCTTTCGTATAAATAGTTTCCCCACCTTCTGGAAGTGGTGTGCTTGTAACTTCCTCTTAATATGCCTCTCTCTCTTGGACTCTTTGCCATCTTTCTTGCTTTGCTGTCATCTTCTGTCTTTCTCCCTTATTGGTCCATTCTCTTGCCTCTCCACCCCCCCCCACTCCCCCCCCCCCCCCCCCCCCCCCCTATATATTGATTTCCTTTTCTTGATTTTTTTCTTTTCTTTGAAATGGTGTCAATAATGTGTATGTGAAAGGGGTGAGTGGGATGAACGGCGTGAGCATTTTTTTTAAAAAATTGTGGGTTTATTTTCTCTTGATTGTTTTCTCTCGTATAATATTTGTAAAGCGCTCTGAGGATGATTTTTTTTTTATCATCGAAGAGCGCTATAGAAGCTTTATTTATTATTAGTATTAGTATATTATATAACCCTTCCACATTTTGTTTCCTTTTTACAATCATCTGTGAAATGCCACGTTGTTTCTAATTGTCAATGGCATTCTAGGCGTGAGACTTTGCGCACTTGAGTGGTCACCTATTGTCCATTATGTAGTGCAATATTTGAATATAATGATGGCCTTTTTAACCCTTTCACCGCCAGCCATATTTCAGCCAAAAGTTTCCATTAAATTTACCTGGGTAGAGAACAAAATCCATCTGCGGTATCGGGGATTCTTCTGTGACAGATATAAATATAAGGTACTTTCCTTACTTCCCAAAACTAAGACAACAGGTCTTTGGATCTTTGGATAATAGACCCCAATTTGAAGCCTTTTCAGTGACATAGGCGTTAAAATCACTGTGGTGCTAAAATGCGACTTTTGGCGGTGAAAGGGTTAAAAATGTATTTTAGCTTACTAGAATATGTTTGTTGGTCCTTTTTTTTTAACTGTTTTTTTTTTTTTTTTTAAAAACCTGGATCCCTTAAGCAGAGCGGAATGGCTCGACGTTTCCAGCACTGTCCCTAGGAATTTTCAGATATAGGGTACAATGATGGAGGTGTCCTGCTACAGAATCGTACTGTATAATTTTTAGTCCCCGAGCCGAAGGTTCGGGGAGCTATTGTTTTTGTCTGGTCCGTCCGGCGTGCCTCCGTCCGTCCGGCTATTCGTCCGTTTTTTTCTCAAAAACTATTCAGTCTATCATCATGAAATTTGGTATAACTAGTTTGCCAAGATGCAAGCTATCCACTGATGTATTTAGTTTTACATTAAGGTCAAGGTCGCGCCAGTTACGGGGTTTAAACCCCGAAAACACATAATCGCTAATATCTCGCGAAGTTTTGCATGTATTTTAATGCAGTTTTTTTCACAACATTTCTTGATGAATGGTCTATAACACAGTTGTCATGAATTTTTCTGTGCGCTCGTGTGCGCATGATCGCGCGCGCTCAAATCACGGGTCCGAACCCCAAGGCTATATATAAAAAAAACTATTCAGTTACGTGCTGTTTTTGATGCGTTTTTATGTAAATTACGTGCTGTTTTGATGCGTTTTTATGTATGTGTACAGCCGACACATTCCGATTTCGGAGTAGCTCGGCGATGCTGCGAGTGGACTTTGCAGCCGCTCGGCGTTGCACTTGTTGGGGGTTATGTTTTCAGGTTGTGGAACGTTGTTAACCCCTTGACTGCCAGAGAAAATTAAAGAAAAATATCATTGGGCAAATCATGACATGAAAAAGACAACTGATAGAGCCAATCTGGCAAAATGGTCTGGGGATATCACTCTTGACTGTTAGACCAAAACCCCAGCATATCAGGGTTATTCCTCTTCATCTGATGACATCATCAGTGATGTCATCAGGTCAGTACGTGATACGTTGGGTGGCAGTCAAGGGGTTAAGATTCATTGATGTGGTGTTTTGTTAGACGTGGTCGAACTTTACGCGGTGACAGTCCTGAGATGACCATAGCTGTTGACGGGACTATAAATAATAGACTAACTAACCAACTGTCTTTGTGAGTTGTTCCGTCTTGTTTTATCTTTAGGTGTTAGGTACTTTATAGTCACAGAGGCGTCTCTGCGAAATTCGGGTTGCTCCCAACTGGAGAGCGCGTCGCAGCCAGAGGCGCGCCACCCAATTTTGGGGTTTTTTTGCATGCGATTTTTGTGTGACTGATGAGGAAGGAAAGGGAAGGTGGGGGTGGTGGTGAATTTTGACCAAATGACAACTTTTTTGTTGCCACTGGGATTAACGTGTGCTAAGTGCATGGGCACACGGGACCTCGGTTTATCGTCTCATCCGAAAGACTCCACGTTCAGACCGTAAGGACTGGTGCAAAGTGAGAGGAAAAATCCCCTGTACCCAGGTTCGAACTCGGGTTTACTTGACACAAGGCGAACGCGTTTACCTCTGTGCCACTCTACATGTCTGTCTTATCCGTATGTGTGTGTGTTTGCCTGTGTGGTAGCTTTGTCTACAATGTCGGTTGAAATGTTTGTGTAGGGGGATAGTTTTCTTGGAGGGAGAGGGAAAATAGATTGTTAGTAAATGAAGTCAGGTGATGATTAGCTTTTACGTCCTATCGCCTGAAATCCTCGTCCATTACTCATACGGACTATCAGCACCTAGGAATACTGCCTCTACAATGGAAACTTGAATATAACAAAGCCATTTTCATGTTTAAAATAATGTCTGATCGCGCTCCTCTTGCTTTAAAACATAAATTTGAATTAAACATCGTCCGCAATGTTCTTAAAATCAAAGTACCTCTTCCAAGAGTTGATCTCTTCAAAACTAGTCTGTTGTATTCGGGCGGTTGTTTGTGGAATACGATTTTAGCTTCTTTTATTGTTCATTCAAGTCTCAATGTTTTCAGGAAAAACTACCATAAGTACCTTATGATCAAACATATAAACATCACACATTAATCTCTCTTATGTAGCTTCTGAACTGTCATACTTTTAATAATGTTTATTCATGACATGGTTAATTTGTACATAAATCTTGTTTTTTAAACATGAGTTTTTTTTGTTGGGGGGGGGGGGGGGGGGGGGGGGTGTGTGTGTGTGTGTTTTTTGTTGTTGTTTTTTTGTTTGTTTGTTCACTTTAAGGGGGGGGGGGGGGAGAAAAACGATGGAGGCAGAAAGTAATTTTTTGTGTTTTGATGATGTCATACTCATAATGCATTGCTTAGATTGTTGTTGTTGTTGTTGCTGTTGTTGTTGTTGTTGTTGTTGTTGTTTTTCCTTCCTCTCACAATGTATTTCCTGATTCTCGTGATTTCAATTTATATTAGTTCATATGATTACTGTGCTGTGTGCGAGGTTGGTGGGGGGAGGGTGGATGGGTGTAATGAATTGTTGGGTTTTTTGGGGGGGTGTTTTTTTTTTGGGGGGGGAATTCCCTATTGCTTTTGTTCATTAATTGAAGTTTTTAATTATGCTTTTTCTTCTTTTGTTTCGAGGGCAAGAGATGTAAACAAGCCCTCAATAAACAAATCTCTCTCTCTCTCTCTCTAATCTCATCTCTCTCTCTCTCTCTCTCTCTCTCTCTCTCTCTCTCCTCTCTCAGTCTCTTCATCTCTCTCTCTCTCTCCATCTCTCTCTCTCTCTCATCACTCAGCCTCTCAGCGTGGTCTCTCTCTCTCTCCTCTCTTTCTCTCCAGCTACTTTTCCCTCTTATTTCACTCTCCCCCTCTGTTCCCTCCACCCCTTTCTTTCTTCCTTCTTAGCATGTGAGAAGTTGATGTTTATTGTTTTTTTGTAGTTGTACCCCCCCCCCCCTCTCTCTCTCTCTCTCTCTCTCTCTCTCCCCTCTCTCTCTCTCTCTCTATCCCCCCCCCTCTCTCTCTCTCCCCTCTCTGTGCGTGTGTGCGTGCGAGTGTGTTTGTGCATACGCGCGCACAAGGTTCCCTATTTTTAATCCCACTTTATCTTTTCCTGAACATACTTTTTTTTGTAAGTGTGAGTTCGCACTACACGTGTAAGTGAGTGCTTGCCTGCATACAGGTGTATGTTTGTATGTGTGCATTTGGTCGTCGCGTGTGTGTGTGTGCGTGTGCGTGCGTGTGCGCGTGTGCGTGAGAGAGAGAGAGAACCTTGTTCTCTGTCCAACTTTCGCCCTCCTTGACCGCACACCCGTCGTGGCTGCCGTCGTTAATGCAGACCCCAATAGGACAATACCTGTTAGGCAACTCTGTGTGTGTGTGTAGTGTGTGTGTCTGTGTCTGTGCGTGTGCGTGTCTGTGTCTGTGTGTGTGTGTGTGTGTTTGTGTGTGCGTGTGCGTGCGTGTGTGCGTGTATGCCTGTGCGTGTAGGTGCGTGATCCCCCCCCACCTCCACCCCTTAAAAGAATGCGTTGGCTGAACAAGAGTTCGGTAAAAGATAAAGAGCGGTTCCGTCGCTACAGGGTGTTATTACTTAGTTCCAGTTCAAGTTTGGGGCCAAAAGTTCACTCACAGGCAGTCGATCATCACGTGTAGTTAACTTTGCGAACCACGAGGTGAACGAAAGGAAGGAGAGAAAGAAGAAGGAATAGAGAGTGAAAGAAAGAAATAAAGGAGGGAAAGAAGGAAGGAAGGTGAGGAAAGAAGAAGGAATGGGAGTGAAAGAAAGAAAGAAAGGAGGGAAAGAAGAAAGGAAGAAATGAAGGAAGGAAGGTAGGAAGGCAGAAAGGAATAGGGAGTGAAAGAAAGAAAGAAAGAAGAGGGAAGAAGGAAGGAAGAAATGAAGGAAGGAAGAAGGAAAGAAGAAGGAATATGGAGTGAAAGAAAGAAAGAAAAGAGGGAAAGAAGGAAGGAAGAAATGAAGGAAGGAAGGAAGGAAGAAGAAGGAATAGGGAGTGAAAGAAGAAAAAAGATGGAAAGAAGTAAGGGAAGAAATGAAGGAAGAATGTAGGACAGAAGAAGGAATAGGGAGTGAAGGAAAAGAAATGAAGGAGGAAAGGAAGGAAGGAAGAAACGAAGGAAGAAATTAGGAAGAAAGGAAGGAGCGGATTCTGAAAGAAAGAAAGAATACGAGGGAAAGAAGGAAGGAAGGAAAGAAGAAAGAAGGAAGTGAAAGAAAGAAGAAAGGAATAGGGAAAGAAAGAAGGAAGAAATGAAGGAAGGATTAGGCTAGAAGGCAATTTGGTAGTTTCAAGAAAGAACTAAAGGAGGGAAAGACAGGAAGGAAGAACCGAATCTCTCTCTTCAAGGAAGGTAGTAAAGAAAAGGAATAGGGAGTGAAAGAAAGAAAGAAAAGAGGGAAAGAAGAAGGAAGGAAAGAAAGAAGGAATAGGGAGTGAAAGAAAGAAATACAGAAGGAAAGAAAGGAAGGAAGGAACGAAGGAAAGAAAGAAAGAAAAGGAATAGGGAGTGAAAGAACGAAAGAAAAGAGGTAAAGAAGGAAGGAAGGAAAGAAGAGGAAATGAGGGAGTGAAAGAAAGAAATAAAGGAGGGAAAGAAGGTAAGGAAGAAACGAAGGAAGGAAGGTAGGAAAGAAACGGAAGAGGGAGTGAAAGAAAGAAATAAAATAGGTGAAATAAGGAAGGAAGGTAAGAAAGAAGAAGAAATAGGGAGTGAAAGAAAGAAAGAAAGGATGGAAAGAGGAAGGAAATAAAAGTAATAAGAGAGAATGAATGAGATAGGATTGGAGATATCACGTTAACGACAACGCTCTATTTGGGGGGTAGAGGCCCAAAGGTGTGAATTCAACAAGTACAGATATTAAATTTACAACTATCATGATTATTGCAGATTGAGAGAGAGAGAGGGATAGAGAGAGAGAGAGAGAGAGAGTAAGAGAGAGAGATAGAGAGAACTTGAACACTTGAAAACTTTAACTTTAAATTTTTCAAGGCTATAGATTTTAGGCAACGCCTAAAAGAGAGCGAGAGATAGGGAAGTAGGAGAGAGAGAGCGAGAGAAGAGAGAGAGAGAGAGAGACCTTGAACACTTGAAAACTTCAAAACTTTATTATCAACGGATTATAGTTTTAGGCAACGCCGAAAGAGAGAGTAGAGAGAGAGAGAGAGATAGAGAGAGAGAGAGAGAGAGAGAGAGAGAGAGAGGAGAGACGAATTGCTTTGATGCATACTAATCATTTTCCCCTCTTTTTTTTAAGAAAAAAAAGATTGAGTAAGAATTGTATGGAAGCTAGTTTCAATTCCAATTCGCCTTCAGAAAAAAACACCTTTTGTTTTTAACGACCAGTGCTGCCTGCTACTGTTTTAAAAAGTTGAAAGTTACAACTGGTTATTATCGGAACGGTCACTGTAATTTGGGTTGTCCTCGGTTATAAGATACATGGCTGCCATTTTGTTTTTTCTTCTTTTTCAAGGACGGCAGTTCGCGTTGAATCATTAGCTTCTTCCTCTTCTTCCTCTTCAGCGTTCCCAGGCCACATGGCCATAATGGGTAAGGTACGCATATGTCCGATTTTCAGTTTTCACTGGTCCAACCGTACAGCGTACAACCGAGTTAATAATTATTCGATTTTCGGAGGAGCTCAAAGGGAGAAACATTTATTGGAAGAGTGTTTTGGAGAGAAAAAAGGCAGGAGAATGGGGCCAATAAGTCAGAAAGATTGTTGAGATGATAGAAAGCAAAGGAAAAGGCAGAGTCAAAGAGAGTGACAGATTAGAGGAAGTTACGAGCAACAGAAACTTCTAGAAGGTGGGGAACTATTTTTACGAACAGACCCCCCCGGTATCCCCACGGGGGATGAATCGTAAGCAAAGAAGGGTTGAGAAAACGGGTGATGAGGAAGAAGAAGAAGAAGAGGATGAAGAGGAAGAAGAACAAGAAGAAGAATTAAAATAAGAAGAAAATTGCTATTATGCATATACGTTTTAGAACACACACACCCCGTGGGGATGCCGGGGGGTCTTTTGTATAAATAGTTCACCCACCTTCTGGAAGTTTTGGGCTTGTAGCTTCCTCTAATCTGTCACTCTCTTTGGACTCTGCCTTTCTCCCTTTGCTTTCTGTCATCTACCATCTTCCTGACTTATCGGCCCATTCTCCTGCCTTTTTTCACGAAACACTTTCAAAACATTTCCTCCTCCAGCCGAAGTCAGTACTTGCTGGGCCTAACTATTTCTCTGTTAGGCGCATAGCGGCAGCATGACGCATCCGCGCTCATAATTGACAGGAAACTGTCTGAGGCGATCGAAGACGAAGAAAAGAGAACCATGCAATTTGTTTGTCCACTGTTGGCTGAAGGATGAGGGGAAAAGACATTTTTGTTTTTGTAGGCAGACTGAACTGCCCTGGGAAAATAATTCAGATTGCATTTCAATACCTCTTTGTTGTAAATGCAGATTGTTTTTAATGGTTAGGTTAGTACCATCATAAGTCACAGAGGCGTCTTGTTGAAATTCGGGTTGCTTCCCAACCTGGAGAGCGCGTCGCAGCCAAGGCCGCACACGCCACCCAATTTCTTTGTTTTTTTCTGTCTTTTTTTTGCATGGCGATTTTTGTTGTGACTGATGTGAAGGAAGGGGGGGGGGGGGGGGGGGGGGGGGGGGGAAACGGGATGCTTCCGCGGAGACTCACACAGGAGAGCGATGGGGGGGGGGGGAGAAAAGTGGTAGAGGGAAAAAAAAAAAAAAAAAAAAGAAAATAAGAGCGGGCGAGTGGGGGGAAGAGGGGGAAAAAAAAGAAAGA
>CM065709.1:31741301-31758801 GCA_017654935.2 Phymorhynchus buccinoides
CCAACTCTCCTCTCACTAAATACCAATCTTCTATAAAATATATATAGTAACCTAAATATAATCTCTTATACTCTATATGCCTAACCCTTATTATATACTATATTCTCTCTCTCCCCCCCCCTTCTTCCTCCCCCCCCCCTAAAATCTCTCGCTTGTTTCTGAACAAACCAGGGGGGGGGGGGTGGGGGGGGTTCTGCCGCTGAGTCATGTCCGAACGAAATCGCCAAACAAAATTGACTGGTTCGAAGAAAAACTGTTGTGGAAAGTGTTTTTTTATGAGATTTTAGATTTCCGGTGTGCCGCCGGGGCCGGTTTTGGGGAGACTGGAGATCGTTCGTTCCGTGGGTGATGCGAATGGGATTGTTACGGAGTGTTGCAAGACCATTAAAAACATTGGTTTATTTATTTATTAAAGAGAAGTTGAAAAAAAACACAGGAATTGAATTGTGGACCTGACAACATCAGCAACAACAAGCAACCAGCAACAGCACACTAACTAGCAACACAACAACAACAGGAACTGATGTCACTGGGTGAAAGCGATGCTGGTGAAGATTTGATATTATTTGGTATTTTGGTTATTTTTTTTTTCTTTTAGTCACAGAGAATTTTCTCTTTGAAATTCGGGCTGCTCTCCTCCGGATCTGCCTGTCAGGTGCGCGTCCTCCGCCCACCAGACATGTTTACTCTATTCTTTTCGAGTAGTGTTCTACTCAATTTGACCTCTACTACTCTTCAAAATTGAAAAACAAAAGAGCTATAATTTTACTCATTTTCAGTGAACATTGTTTTGAATGGTTTAATGAATAAAACTACACATTTTGAGCCAAAAATACTCAATTCAGATATCAGGACTACTCAATAATTGTGTAGGGGGTTAGTAAACCAGGTTCTGGCGCCAACCATTTGGTTCGTTTTTTATTGGTGTGGTGGGTGGGGGGGGGGGGGGGGGGGCGGGGGCTGTTTAGCACCTCGTTAAGTCCCAAGCCCGTGTAATGTCCCAATTGGGACATTACATTTACGATGGTGTTCACAGGTGGCAGACTTGGGGAAATCTAGCTATTAATTTTGGTCATACCAGGCATTCGACACTAAATTTACCCGCAGCCTATCCCAAACCCTAACCCTAAGCCTAAACCTATCCCTAACCCTAACCCTAACTTAAACCTTTCGCTGCCAGACATTTCTCAACCAAAAAATACCCTTAAATTTAGCTAGGTAAAGAAAAAAACAATTATCTGCAGTATTGGGAAATCCTCTGTGACATATTTAAAGTAAGGCCTATCCTTACCTCCCAAAATTAAGAAAATAGGTTCTTCGGACAACAGACTCTAATTTGATGCCTTTTGGAGACATGGGTGTTAAATCACTGTGGTGAATAAATTGTGACTTTGGCGTTGAAAGGGTTTTAAGCCTATCCTAAGGACAGGTTGAGAACAAATCCATTTTGAGAATGCCCACACCGGAACGCAGCTGCATTTGTAAACAAACAATGTTACTAATCACAGACTGACGTTCACGGTCTGTTTCCCTCTATAGTTTTATATACACAAACAATGGTAGTATTGTTCGTCCTACTCATTCAAGTAAAAGTCTGAATGATGAGATGTACACACTTTCTAGCCTACTGGGGGATTAGTGTTTCTTATTTTAACAAACAAACTGGACTGAGTTTTTCTTCAAGATTTTGATTTCCCATAGCTTTTCAAGTACATTCATGACGCAGCCTTATATTTGTAACTGAAACGGTTTTTTTGAGTGCGCTTATAAGCTTATAGCTTGTTGTGCTCATTGAAATAATTTGTGTACACTGCCATGTATTATGTCAATAAACTGTGTTGAAACCAATATTTTGAAGCAGGCACCGGAGGCTGTTGTGGGTTTAAGTAATAAGTAGCGTGGACAAAAAAGATTGATCTATTTTTGTTCAGTAATTAGTGGTAGTAATAATAATGCTCTGAACAAACGCGCGGGTCCAGTCTCGCTTGCAGAGATTGAGAGTGAGGGAATGACGAGAGAGAGAGAGAGAGGAGAGAGAGAAGAGAGGAGGGGGGGGGGTTTAAGACAGTAATCTTTAATGAGCGCTTCTTGTCGCCTCAGCTGGGGGTCACTCTCCAGGATTGTATTACTTCCCTTTGTCAAACACGACGGCAAACAGTTATTTTTTGCCGTGCGCCGAGCAAACAAACCCCGCCTGGCTGTGGAGGGATTAGGAAGATAAACTCCACCTTAAACAGCCTATTTGGATCCTGGTGTGTGTGTGTGTGTGTACGCGCGCCGCATCCATGCGGAGCACGTGCAAGCAAATGTGTATGTAATGCGTATTCATATGGTATTGGTTATAGGTAAAACATTGGTATTTAGTATATCTAGTCACAGAGGACTTATCTATGTGAAATTTCGGGTTGACTCTCCCCGGGGACGGAGAGAGCGTCGGCCGCATAAAGCGCCAGCGCCTCCTACCATTAATTTTTAAGGGCAGAGAGGGGGGGGGGGGGGCAGGATGAGGATGGGTGGTGGAGGACAGACTTGGGAAAACCTAGCTATCAATTTAGATCATATCAGGCAGCGGGATTTCTCCCCTGCTTTTATCGACTTTTAACTTCTGTGGGGGGGTTTTACGTGCGTAAAGCGCACGGATCAGACTAGCTTTTATTTTTAAGTCCCCCATCCGAAGGACTCGACGTTCAGTTCGATTTTTCCTGTCGAATTTAGAAAGAAAGGGCTGAGGAGACCGGGATTGATTCAAACTGGTTTGAGAAGGGGTTGGAAACGTTGTAAAGCTTTACACAGTGATGCAGAGAGAGAGAGAGAAGGAGATAAGAGAGAGAGAGAGAGAGAGAGAGAGGAGGGAGGGAGAGGGAGGGGAGGGAGAGAGAGAGAGGGAGGGAGGGAGGTCACTCAAGATTCGCAATGATGCATTTTTGGTACCACGCATTGAATTTGGCTAGGCGGATCTGGTGAGCACTTAAAACCACTCGGCCACCTTTCTTCTTGTTTTTGTGTGCGTGCATGTTTACATGTTTGCATGCGGGTGAAAGTTCTCATTTTTGTCTGTGTGTTTCTGTGCGCGCTGCATGCTGTGCATGATCGTACATACACGCAAGCGTGGTGAGTATGTTTTCTCATTTGTAGCAACAACGCTCCCCGTGGGGATACCGGGGGGGTCTTTTGTAAAATAGTTCCCCCACCTTCTGGAAGTTCTGTGCTCGTAACTTCCTCTAATCTGCCGCCACTCTCTTCGACTCTTGCCTTTTCCCCTTTGCTTTCTATCATCCTTACTGTCTTTCGTAAAAATAGTTCCCCATCATTCTGGAAGTTCTGTGCTTGTAACTTCCTCTAATCTGCCACTCTCTATCATCTACTGTCTTTCGTCAAATAGTTCCCCCACCTTCTGGAAGTTCTGTGCTCGTAACTTCCTCTAATCTGCCACTCTATGTCATCTACTGTCTTTCGTAAAATAGTTCCCCCACCTTCTGGAAGTTCTGTGCTTGTAACTTCCTCTAATCTGTCACTCTCTTTGACTCTGCCTTTTTCCTTTGCTTTCTATCATCTACTGTCTTTCGTAAAATAGTTCCCCCACCTTCTGGAAGTTCTGTGCTTTGTAAACTTCCTCTAATCTGTCACTCTCTTTGACTCTGCCTTTTCCCTTTGCTTCTCTATCATCTACTATCTTTCTGACTTATTGGTCCCATTCTCCTGCCTTTTTTTCTCTCCAACGCAAAAACATCTTCAAAATATTTTTTTCTCCTTTGAGCTCCTCAGAAATCGGAAAATGTGTCGGCTGTACGCTAGCTGGGAGACCGGTGAAAACTGAGGAACCGGACACGTATGTACCTTACCCCATTATGGCCATATGGCCTGGCCTCACGCGGAGACCTGGGGAAACGCGCAGGAAGAAGGAAGAAAGCAGAAGAAAAGAAGCAACAACAAATCCGTTCACGCTTGACGTGAGTCTTTCTTCGGCGAACGCAGCTACTGTAGCTACTAGTGGGGTTTAGCAGGGTATATCATGACACGATGTATATTGACGTGACATGATTAACGCATCTCTGTCCATACAAACAAGCGTGTCCTTAAAATTAAAAAAAAAGACCCCAGACACGTTCATCCTTTCCTGGATTATTGACGAATTAACCCTTTCACCGTCAGCCATTCTTCAAAAAAAAGAAAAATCTTTATACTAACCTGGGTAGAGAATTTTTGTTATCTGCAATCTTTGGGAAATACCTCCGTGATATGCATAACGTTAGACCTATCCTTACCTCCCAAAATTAAGAAATAAGGTCTTTGGATCCAGGTCCTTGTGATATGCCTTTTTTTTTAGTAGTGACATGGGTGTTGTTAAACCATTGTGGTGCATATAAGTGACATTGGCGGGTGAAGGTGGTGAAAGGGTTAAAAAAAAAAAAAGACTCCAGACGCGTTCATCCCTTCCTGGATTATTGAGGAAAAAAAATTTTGACATATTAAACCTCCTCTTCATAATCATAGCACGACATCGACAGACTTTAAAAGCAACGACAACATCGACGACTATAACGACGACGGCTAAGTTAGCGAGCTGAAGAAATCCAAATTGACACCCAACCCAAAATGGGAGAGTTTGAGATTAGTTGTTGTTTGGCCACACGTTTCATTAATCAATATTGATATTAATACTAAGAACAGCAGGGGCGTGTGTTTTAATTAATAACGTCTGATGATAACGACGATTGTTTATTTGTTGTTTGATTTGACGTATGATGATTGTTGTGATGATGATGATAATGATGATATGTCTGAATGAAAACGGACATTGTTTGCCAACGATGCGGAACCAACAGCTGCTAAGTCGTGCGTGCGTTTGTGTTTTTTTGTTTGATTTTGAGGTGAAGCTACTGTGAGGTTGAATGAATTTATCTGTCCACAAGTTATAACATTCACTTTGTGTATGTGTAGGCGAGAGAGAGAGAGTAAGAGAGAGATGCTTCGATGCGCAGAGAGAGTCAGGAGGACGTCTGAGCAACAGTGGGAGATACTCCGAAGAGAGAGGAGACTACGAAGAGCTGGAATCTCGAACGATCTGAGAGTCGGGCTGAGACTATCTCTCATGCAGATGGTAGATCTGCGTGATCGAACGAACGACGAACGAACGAAATTTTATTTATAACAGGGTAATGAGATAAGTATACATACCTTTTTTACACCCAGCCCTGTGGTAAACGAAAATATCGAAATAAACAACAATTAAAAACAGAGACACACCAGAGAGGGGGTGGAGGAGGAGGGGGGGGTCCTGGCGAGCGGGCGGAAAGATTACAGACTCAGAGGAGAGGGAGAGAGAGATGGGACAGACAGAGAGACAGAGAGATAGACAGACAGATAGACACAGAGAGAGCGAGAGAGGGGGGGGGGAGGAGGGGGGTCTGGCGAGCGGGCGGAAAGATTACAGACTCAGAGAGAGGGAGAGAGAGAGAGAGATAGAGAGAGAGAGGAGAGAGAGAGAGAGAGAGAGGAGAGACAGAGAGAGGAGACAGACAGACAGAGAGAGACAGACAGACCAGAGACAGAGAGAGACAGAGAGTCAGAGAGAGTGGGGGGGGGAGAGAGGGGGGGGTCTGGCGAGCGGGCGGAAATATTACAGACTCAGAGAGAGGGAGAGAGCGAGACAGAGAGAGACAGACAGCACCAGACGGAGAAGAGAGAGACCGAAAGACATAGATAGAGAGAGAGAGTAGAGACAGAGAGAAGAAGAGAGGTCTGGCGAGCGGGCGGAAAGATTACAGGCTCAGAGAGACAGACACAGAGAGACAGAAGAGACATAGACACCACAGAGAGAGAGACAGACAGACGAGAAGAGAGAGAGAGAGTTCAAGACCAGATATTTTTTTCATCACATTAAGGCCAACGCCCCGTATGAATGGTTGGCTAGTACATGTAAGAGAGAGAGAACACAGACAAGAGAGCCAGAGAGAGAGAGAGGAGAAGGAGGAAAGAGAGACCCGAGAAGAGAGACCGAGAGAGAGACCGAGAGAGAGTCAGGAGTCAGGGAATATTTTAATTGTTAGGCCATGCCCATACAATGGAGTGAGAAATGCATACGGAAATAGACATTACAGACTAATACAAAAGATATTACAGACTAATACAAAATGGCATATTACGCATTATGTTGCCTTGCGCTCGAAAGCTTTCCAAATAAACACAGGCTAATTTCTTTAACAATGCTTTTGTTTCTATAGACCCCCGTGGGGATACCCGGGGGTCTTTTCTATAAATAGTTCCCCCACCTTTCTGGAAGTTTCGTGCTTGTAGCTTCCTCTAATCTGTCCACTTTCTTTGACTCTTGCCTTTTTTGCCCTTTGCTTGCTGTCATCTATACTGTTCTTCTCCCTTACCACTGAGTCCATTCTGAAACTGCCATGTTTCACGAAAGACTTTCAGAAAACATTTCCTTCTCCTCCAGCCGAAGTGGGACTTGCTGGGCCTAACTATTTCTTAGTTAGCGCATAACGGCAGCATGACGCATCTCTGCGCTCATAATTGACAGGAAACCCGTCTGAGCGATCGAAGACGAAGACGTTTGTACACGTTTGCTGTTACTGTCCTGCGTTTCCGACAATGACTGCCAGATAGTTTTTTTTAATGGTAGAGATTGTAATTCGGGCTTGAAATGAGTCAATTTAGATTATATTATCACTGGAAAATACGATGTGAGAATTTTGAACTTTTCAACGGAAAAGAAAGTGAAAATTGATCGCGATGGCGCCGAGTTGCAACTTGGCATCCCCTATCCGCGGGGCCGAGTTGAATTTTTCCCTCTGTTCCGATACAGGGTACTTGTCCAGGCTAATTTGCTTTTCCCACTTGGTTTTTTATACTAAAATTGTGACTAAGAATGATAGTGGACTGAATTTACTGTAATGAGAATCTTTGTCTGGGCACAATTGAGCACAAGAAATACATCACAAATATTAGAAAATACTGTTCGAACCGTGCCGTGTCCCCCACCTGTTCTGCGCCGCAAGGAGAAAAACACCCACGATGCAACCCACCACACATACACACACACACACCACACACACACACACACAGCCACGCACAACGGCACGCACGCACGCCACACACACCACACGACACATCTATATATGGATTGTAAAAAAAGCTTTTCACTAGCTTATTCTTTATCGTCATACACAGATCATTTTTTGACTTGACGCCAGCACTAAGAAAAAAAAGGACCACACGCACATCGCACGCCCACGCACCACGCACCACGCACACTGCACGACACACAGCACACACACGCGACACACACACTCTCTCCTCTCTCTCTCTCTTCTCGGGTCGGTCGTCATCGTCTCTCTCTCTACTCCGTCTCTCTCTCCTCACCTACCTTTCGTTCCTCCGACTTCCAACTCGTACTCCCATTCCTGCGACTACCCACACACACACGACACCCAAAAGAACTTCTCCCAACGTTCAATAACTAAGAGAACATTAAAAACTCTAAAACAACGATGCCACCTGTCGCATCAACCGAACACAGTCCTCAAGGGCGTTTTCTTATCTTTAAATCAGTGCCAAAGAAGTTCTTACCTGTCTACCCCCTCTGTCTGCTCTTGATGTTCTCTCCTCGGTTCTGTCTCTCTGTCCTCCTTCTGTCTCCTCTCTCGTCGCTCTGTCTCCTGTCGTCTCTGTTGTCTAATTAGTCTCTCTCGCTCTCTCTCTCTCCTCTTTTCTTTTTTCCTCTCTCTCTCTTCTCCTCTCATCTCATCTTCTCGTCCTCTCTCTTCTCTCTCTCTCTCTCTCGCTCTTCTTCTTCTTCTTCTTCTTCTTTTTCTTCTTCTTCTTCTTCTTCTTCTTCTTCTCTCTTCCTTCTTCTTCTTTTCTTTCTTCTTCTTCTTCTTCTTCTTCTTTCTATAGTTCTCTCATTCTCACTTTTGTCTCTCCGCTGTCTCTTTTTTTCTCTCAATTTTCTTTTATTTTTCTCTGACCGTCCCGCCACCCACCCTCTCGTCTCTCCCCTCTTCCCTACTTCTCTCTTTCTTCTCTCCCTCTCTCTCTCTCCTTCTTTTCTCTCTCTCTCTCTCTCTTCTCTCCTTCTCTCTCTCTGTCTCTCTCTCTCTCTCTCTCCACCCTCCCCTCCTTCTTTTCTTTGTCGCTTGTTCAGACCATAACCCGCCAACACCCACAACCCCACACAATACACCTATACACACATATATCATGCCGGCGCCACGCACACCACAAACACGCACGCACCACATCGCACCCCACCACCGCACCTCACAACCCACACCACTACCACACCAACCACATCACCTCAAGAGCAATATGTTCAAAACAAATAAGAAGCACGCTTTTTCTCAACTGTCAAATCAAAGTCGTTAACTGCTACTCTTTGTTTACCTCGATTTTTCGCAATTCAAGAGAATCATGGGCTTTCGTGGTTAAAAAATGTGCAACTTTCTGAAATGGCGTTTGTTACTCATTATACCTGTCATCTGTTGCCCTTTGCTAACAGCTCTCTGTTCTGGTCTGTCTTGTCTCTTCTCTCTTCTTCTCTTCTCCAGCTTCGCTCCCTCTCTTACTCGTCTCACTATCCAACATCTTCTCTATTCTCTCTCTCTCTCGTCTCGCCCTCCCCCTCTCCCCTCCTCCCTCCTCTCTCTTTTCAGTCATCTCTCTCGTCCTCTCTCTCTCTCTCCGCTCTCCTCTCTCTCTCCTCCTCCTCTTCACTCTCGCCCATCCTTCTCTCTCTCGCTCTCCTCTTCTCTCCATCCTCCTCTCTCAATCGCTCCTCGCGCTCTCCCTCACTCCCCTCCTCCGCTTCCTCTCCTCTCTCGGCTATCGCCCTCCCTCTCCACTCTCCTCCTCGCTCGTCCCTCCTCTCCACTATCTCGCTCCTCTCTGCCCTATCTCTGTCTCCAGCTCTCCTCGCCCTCGGCGCTCTTCTCTCCCCTCCTCTCTCTCTGCTCTCTCTTTTTCGCATCTCTCTCTCTCTCGCGCGCTCTCTATCTCTTTCTCTCTCTCTCAACTCTCTCTCTTTCTCTCTCCTCTCTCTCGTCTCATCGCCTCCTCTCTCTCTCTCTCTCTCCTCTCTCTCTCTCTCTCTCTCTCTCTCTCTCTCTCGCTCATATTTTGCACAACATCCTCATATTGTCTTCTGTTTTCCTTAAACTTCTTCTTCCCTCTACATTGCTAGTTTATATGTTTTAGTTTGAATGTAATGGTTTGAAGATTGCTTTTGATGCTTCTGGTTACTCTTGCAATGTTTTTCTGCATTACTTATTGTTGGTCTGTTAGTTTTCTTGTTTGGCCACAGGGCGGAGTGTAAAAAAGCTATGCTTATCTACATTACCCAATATAAATAAAACTTTCGTTTCGTTTCGTTTCGTTTCTCTCTCTCAGCATCTGTTTTTTGGTTTTTGCCGACTTTTTCTAGTCTGTCACGGAGTTCGCGAGAGGGATAGAGAGAGATATAGATAGAGGAGAGAGAGGGGCATAAATAGAGGGGGAGAGTGAGATAGAACAGAGAGAGATATTAGTATTTTGTGTAAGTAACCTCAGATAGTGATATGAGAGTTTGTTGATTTATGGAGATATACAGATGAGAGAACACACCGATAGATACAGAGAGAGTGGTAAGTATGACAGGAGAGAGATGGAGTGAGAGAAAAAACCGGAGAGATGTGGGTGGAAGAGGAGATGAGAGAGAGCGATTGTTTGAGATAGATAGAGAGAGAGTGCAGTGTATGTGTGTGCGTTTGTGTGTGCATGCGTGTGTGTGTGTTTTATGTGTTGTGTGTGTTTGTGGTGGTGTGTGTGTGTTGGGTGTGTGTGTGTGTGTTATCCGTGTCTCTTGTACTATGTTTGTGTGATTGGTCTTTATGACAACGGCGCGTGCTTCCGTGTGTGCGTGCATTCGCGTTCGTGGTTTGTTTTCTTGTTTGGCCACAGGACCGAGTGTAATAAAAGCAATGCTTATCTCATTACCCTCTGCTAAATGATTGCGATAAAAAATTCGTTGTTTTCGTTTCGTTTCTCGAATCCCAGATGAAGACGGGTGAATCTCTCATCTCTGTCTGTTTTTTTGGTTTTTTACAATGTGCCGTGGGCCTGACTTTTCTAGTCTGTCACGGGAAATGATAGAGAGAGAGAGAGGAGAGAGAAAAAAAGAGAGGAGAGAGAGAGGAAGAGAGGGAGAGAGAGGGTGGAGGGAGGGAGAGAGACAGAGAGAGGGGATAGAGACAGAGACAGAGAGAGAGACAGACAGAGAGAGAGAGACAGAGAGAGAGAGGGGGGGGGAGGGACATAGATGAGAGAGAGAAAGAGTGGTGTGGGGGATAGAAAGTGAGAGAGGGTGAGTGTGGGGATGAGAGAGAAAGAGTGTGTGTGGGTGGAAGTGTGAGAGTGTTTGAGGTGTGTGTTTCTCGTACTTGTTTGTGTGATTGTCTTTATGACAACGGCGCGGATGCGTCCGTGTGTGCGTGCATTCGCGTGCGTGTTCCTGTAAGGAGAGAGTGGCGCGGGAGGCTGTCGAACTATAATTCTCATAATTATAATTATGAGCTAAAATTCTCATTTCCGTGGTCTGTCGTGTCTTTTTAGGGATTAAGCTAAGCCGAGCGACTCAATAGTAAACATTATCAGGTCATGAAAAATTGATTGTACCCCAGTCTCCTGTCTAGCTGCCTTTATTATTGCATATTCCATCATGCAAGCTTGGAAACGATTCTTTGCAATACATGTATAGTGTAGTTGACAATGATACACCAGAGATTGTTTAGTTTGCACGCTATGCTGTCGAACTATAATTCTCATAATTATAATTATGAGCTAAAATTCTCATTTCCGTGGTCAGTCGTGTCTTTTTAGGGATTAAGCTAAGCCGAGCGACTCAATAGTAAACATTATCAGGTCATGAAAAATTGATTGTACCCCAGTCTCCTGTCTAGCTGCCTTTATTATTGCATATTCCATCATGCAAGCTTGGAAACGATTCTTTGCAATACATGTACAGTGTAGTTGACAATGATACACCAGAGATTGTTTAGTTTGCACGCTATCATATCACATGCAGCTCTATCTTTCAAAATTGGAAGCAGTCCTTCACAATAGTTGACAAAAGATACCTCAGAGATTGTTTAGTTTGCACGCTATCATATTGCATGCAGCTCTATCTTTCAAAAATTGGAAGCAGTCCTTCGCAATAGTTGACAAAAGATACCTCAGAGATTGTTTAGTTTGCACAATATTGCATGCTCCTCCTTTCAAAATTGGAAGCGATTCTTTTGGCAATTTGATACTTATGAGATTGTTTAGTTTGCACAAATTTGCATGCAACATCCTAAAACTCCTTTCAAAATTGGAAGCGATTCTTTGCAATAATGACAAAGATACTTAGTCAGATTGTTTAGTTTGCACGCTATTGCATGCTCCTCCTTTCAAAATTGGAAGCGATTCTTTGCAATAATTAACAAAGATACTTAGGAGATTGTTTAGTTTGCACGCTATTGCATGTTCCACTTTTCAAAATCGTACGCATATATATACATACACATACACACATTGCATACATATTATACACACATATGCATACACATTATTCACACAACACATTAACCGGGCACTGATTGGGGATGTTACAGGCTGTGTATCTTTCCTTTTACAATTTTGTTTCGAGCACAAGGGCAAATACCGTGTATAAGCCCACCCCCCTTTTGGGGGCCTCAAACTGTGCAAAGGATGGTGGGGGTGGGGGCTTAAACTCGGTATTTTACGGTACGCGAACGTCCCTATTTTCTCCCACCGGAAATTGTTGACGTCACGCGACAAGGAAACTGTCAACATAATTGCAAAAGCCAACGTCCACACACACACGCACGCACGCGCACGCACGCACGCACGCACGCGCACACGCACACGCGCACGCACGCACGCACACGCACGCACACGCACACACACACACGCACACACACACACACACGCACACGCGACACGCACGCGCACTCAGACACACACACACACAAACACCACAAACATTCACACGTGCACGCGCGCGCGCACATACAAAAATAGACAGATCAAAATAGAACAAGGCTGGTGTGACTTAAGTCAGGAAGTCTGGGGGAAAAAACAAAAGTCAGGAAGTCAGGAAGTCGACTTATCCGTTTGACGTTTATAAAAAAAATATCGTCGACACATAGACGAACGTCGAGTTATATACGTTGTAGATATATCCGTTGTTATCATAGTCTTTTAAAGAGCTCCTTTGGCCGGGAAATGATAAATCCGTCGACTTACGCAAAAGTCGACTTAAGCAGGTGTCGACTTAAAAGTATTCAGCTATAATCTAGAAAATACACAGCTTCTCACGAGAGTGGTTGGCCATACCTTTGTCGCACGAGCTTTAAATTATTGTGAAGATGGGGTGAAAAACCGTGGGAGATTAACCTGGTTTATGTATGGAACAATAATTTTGTCAAAAGACCGGTTTATGCTTATCGGTCGCTGTTTACCTGTCTTCTTTGTCTGTCTTTGTGAGTCCCCCCCGCGGGCTTTTCCCACCCTATCATGTGGTGGGGGGGGGGGGGGGGGGGGGGGGGAGGACTTGGGGAACTTACGGAGAGGAACCCAGCAGTGGGTGGAGGCCTGATGCCTTCATTCAAGGAGCTGATCGACCCCGCAATCATCCACGGAGTCCCTCCCCGTGGGGGATACCGGGGAGTCTTTCGTATAAATAGTTTCCCCACCTTCTGGAAGTGGTGTGCTTGTAAGTTCCTCTTAATATGCCTCTCTCTCTTTGACTCTTTACCATCTTTCTTGCTTTGCTGTCATCTTCTGTCTTTCTCCCTTATTGGTTCATTCTCTTGCCTCCTACCCACCGCCCCACCCCCCCCCCCCCCCCCCCCCCCCCCCCCCCCCCCCCCACCCCATATATATTGATTTTTTCTTTTCTTTGAAATGGTGTCAATAATGTGTATGTGAAAGGGATGAGTGGGATGAACGGCGTGAGCATGTTTTTTTTTTTTTCTTTTTCTTTTCTTTTTTCTCTTGATTGTTTTCTCTCGTATAATATTTGTAAAGCGCTCTGAGGATGATTTTTTTTATCATCGAAGAGCGCTATAGAAGCTTTATTTATTATTATTATTATTATTATTAGTATTATTATATAACCCTTCCACATTTTGTTTCCTTTTTACAATCATCTGTGACATGCCACGTGTTCTATTGTTCAATGGCATCTAGGCGTGAGACTTTGCGCACTTGAGTGGGCACCTATTGTCCATTATGTAGTGCAATATTTGAATATAATGATGGCCTTTTTAACCCTTTCACCGCCAGCCATATTTCAGCCAAAAGTTTCCATTAAATTTACCTGGGTAGAGAACAAAATCCATCTGCGGTATCGGGGATTCTTCTGTGACAGATATAAAATAAGGTCTATCCTTACTTCCCAAAACTAAGACAACAGGGTCTTTGGATAATAGGCCCCAATTTGAAGCCTTTTCATGACATAGGCGTTAAATCACTGTGGTGCTAAAATGCGACTTTGGCGGTGAAAGGGTTAAAAATGTATTTTAGCTTACTAGAATATGTTTGTTGTCCTTTTTTTTTAACTTTTTTTTAAAAACCTGGATCCCTTAAGCAGAGCGGAATGGCTCGACGTTTCCAGCACTGTCTAGAATTTTCAGATATAGGGTACAATGATGGAGGTGTCCTGCTACGAATCGTACTGTATATTTTTAGTCCCCGAGCCGAAGGTTCGGGGAGCTATTGTTTTTGTCTGGTCCGTCCGGCGTGCCTCCGTCCGTCCGGCTATTCGTCCGTTTTTCTCAAAAACTATTCAGTCTATCATCATGAAATTTGGTATACTAGTTTCCCAAGATGCAAGCTATCCACTGATGTATTTCGTTTTACATTAAGGTCAAGGTCGCGCCAGTTACGGGGTTTAAACCCCGAAACACATAATCGCTAATATCTCGCGAAGTTTTGCATGTATTTTAATGCAGTTCTTTTTCACAACATTTCTTGATGAATGGTCTATAACACAGTTGTCATGAATTTTTCTGTGCGCGCGCGTGCGCATTTTCGCGCGCGCTCAAATCACGGGTCCGAACCCCAAGGCTATATATAAAAAAAACTATTCAGTTACGTGCTGTTTTGATGCGTTTTTATGTAGTTACGTGCTGTTTTGATGCGTTTTTATGTATGTGTACAGCCGACACATTCCGATTTCGGAGTAGCTCGGCGATGCTGCGAGGGGACTTTGCAGCCGCTCGGCGTTGCACTTGTTGGGGGTTATGTTTTCAGGTTGTGGAACGTTGTTAACCCCTTGACTGCCAGAGAAAATTAAAGAAAAATATCATTGGGCAAAATTAATCATGCCTTGAAAAAGACAACTGATAGAGCCAATCTGGCAAAATGGTCTGGGGATATCACTCTTGACTGTTAGACCAAAAAACCAGCATATCAGGGTTATTCCTCTTCATCTGATGACATCAGTGATGTCATCAGGTCAGTACGTGATACGTTGGTGGCAGTCAAGGGGTTAAGATTCATTGATGTGGTGTTTTGTTAGACGTGGTCGAACTTTACGCGGTGACAGTCCTGAGATGACCATAGCTGTTGACGGGACTATAAATAATAGACTAACTAACCAACTGTCTTTATGAGTTGTTCCGTCTTGTTTATCTTAGGTGTTAGGTACTTTATAGTCACAGAGGCGTCTCTGCGAAATTCGGGTTGCTCCCAACTGGAGAGCGCGTCGCAGCCAGAGGCGCGCCACCCAATTTGGGGTTTTTTTGCGTGCGATTTCTGTGTGACTGATGAGGAAGGAAGGGTGGGGGTGGGGGGTGATTTTGACCAAATGACAACTTTTTCGTTGCCACTGGGATTAACGTGTGCTAAGTGCATGGGCACACGGGACCTCGGTTTATCGTCTCATCCGAAAGACTCCACGTTCAGACCGTAAGGCCTGGTGCAAAGTGGGAGGAAAATTCCCCTGTACCCAGGTTCGAACTCGGGTTTACTTGACACAAGGCGAACGCGTTACCTCTGTGCCACTCTACATGTCTGTTTATCCGTATGTGTGTGTGTTTGCCTGTGTTGTAGCTTTGTCTACAATGTCGGTTGAAATGTTTGTGTAGGGGGATAGTTTTCTTGGAGGGAGAGGGAAAATAGATTGTTAGTAAATGAAGTCAGGTGATGATTAGCTTTTACGTCCTATCGCCTGAAATCCTCGTCCATTACTCATACGGACTATCAGCACCTAGGAATACTGCCTCTACAATTGAAACTTGAATATAACAAAGCCATTTTCATGTTTAAAATAATGTCTGATCGTGCTCCTCTTGCTTTAAAACATAAATTTGAATTAAATCTCGTCCGCAATGTTCTTAAAATCAAAGTACCTCTTCCAAGAGTTGATCTCCTCAAAACTAGTCTGTTGTATTCGGGCGGTTGTTTGTGGAATACGATTTTAGCTTCTTTTAATGTTCATTCAAGTCTCAATGTTTTCAAGAAAAACTACCACAAGTACCTTATGATCAAACATATAAACATCACACATTAATCTCTCTTATGTAGCTTTTGAACTGTCATACTTTTAATAATGTTTATTCATGACATGGTTAATTTGTACATAAATCTTGTTTTTAAACATGAGTTGTTTTTTTGGGGGGGGGGGGGGGGGGGGGGGGGGGTGTGTGTGTGTGTGTGTGTGTTTTTTGTTTGTGTTGTTTTTGTTTGTTTGTTCACTTTAAGGGGGGGGGGGGGGGAAAAGATGGAGGAAGAAAGTAATTTTTTGTGTTTTGATGATGTCATACTCATAATGCATTGCTTAGATTGTTGTTGTTGTTGCTGTTGTTGTTGTTGTTGTTGTTGTTGTTGTTTTTCCTTCCTCCACAATGTATTTCCTGATTCTCGTGATTTCAATTTATATTAGTTCATATGATTACTGTGCTGTGTGCGAGGTTGGTGGGGGGGAGGGTGGATGGGTGTATGAATGTTGGGTTTTTGGGGGGGGTTTTTTTGGGGGGGGAATTCCTATTGCTTTTGTTCATTAATTGAAGTTTTAATTATGCTTTTCTTCTTTTGTTTCGAGGGCAAGATGTAAACAAGCCCTCAATAAAACAAATCTCTCTCTCTCTCTCTCTCTCTCTCTCTCTCTCTCTCTCTCTCTCTCTCTCTCTCTCTCTCTCTCTCAATCTCTCTCTCTCTCTCTCTCTCTCTCTCTCTCTCTCTCTCTCTCTCTCTTCTTCCTCCCTCTTATTTCACTCTCCCCTCTGTTCCCTCCACCCCTTTCTTTCTTCCTTCTTAGCATGTGAAGTTGATGTTATTGTTTTTTTTGTAGTTTACCCCCCCCTCTCTCTCTCTCTCTCTCTCTCTCTCTCCCCTCTCTCTCTCTCTCTCTATCCTCCCCCCTCTCTCTCTCCCCTCTCTGTGCGTGTGTGCGTGCGAGTGTGTTTGTGCATACGCGCGCACAAGGTTCCCTATTTTTAATCCCACTTTATCTTTTCCTGAACATACTTTTTTTTGTAAGTGTGAGTTCGCACTACACGTGTAAGTGAGTGCTTGCCTGCATACAGGTGTATGTTTGTATGTGTGCATTTGGTCGTCGCGTGTGTGTGTGTGTGTGTGTGCGTGCGTGTGCGCGTGTGCGTGAGAGAGAGAGAGAACCTTGTTCTCTGTCCAACTTTCGCCCTCCTTGACCGCACACCCGTCGTGGCTGCCGTCGTTAATGCAGACCCCAATAGGACAACCTGTTAGGCAACTCTGTGTGTGTGTGTGTGTGTGTGTCTGTGTCTGTGCGTGTGCGTGTCTGTGTCTGTGTGTGTGTGTGTGTGTGTGTGTGTGCGTGTGCGTGCGTGTGTGCGTGTATGCCTGTGCGTGTAGGTGCGTGATCCCCCCCACCTCCACCCCTTAAAAGAATGCGTTGGCTGAACAAGAGTTCGGTAAAAGATAAAGAGCGGTTCCGTCGCTACAGGGTGTTATTACTTAGTTCCAGTTCAAGTTTGGGGCCAAAAGTTCACTCACAGGCAGTCGATCATCACGTGTAGTTAACTTTGCGAACCACGAGGTGAACGAAAGGAAGGAGAGAAAGAAGAAGGAATAGAGAGTGAAAGAAAGAAATAAAGGAGGGAAAGAAGGAAGGAAGGTAGGAAAGAAGAAGGAATAGGAGTGAAAGAAAGAAATAAAGGAGGGAAAGAAGGAAGGAAGAAATGAAGGAAGGAAGGTAGGAAAGAAAAGGAATAGGGAGTGAAAGAAAGAAAGAAAAGAGGGAAAGAAGGAAGGAAGAATGAAAGGAAGGAAGGAAGGAAGGAAAGAAGAAGGAGAATGGAGTGAAAGAAAGAAAGAATTGAAGGAGGAAAGAAGGAAGGAAGAAATGAAGGAAGGAAGGAAGGAAAGAAGAAGGAATAGGGAGTGAAAGAAAGAAAGAAAAGAGGGAAAGAAGGAAGGAAGAAATGAAGGAAGGAATGTAGGACAGAAGAAGGAATAGGGAGTGAAAGAA
>CM065709.1:31768801-31778801 GCA_017654935.2 Phymorhynchus buccinoides
GTCTCAGAGCAGTAGGTCTTAAGTAGGAGGGAGTCTTATAAAGTGGAGAGGGGGGGGGGGGGTCGTCTTATAAGGGAGATTCCACTGTAGTAGCGTGCCATCATTAGTGTTTAAAAGGCCAGGAGTAATATTTATTAAGGTCCCCAGACTAAGCACTGAATTCCTCTCGGAACAGAACACAAAGTTATAAGTTTTGATCAAAGAAACCACAAACACCACTAACTGTGTATACTTTGAAAAGAATAAAATAAAAGTAAAAGATTGTGCTGGTTTACTTTTTGTCCCATAAGTTTTACGTCCTCTCGGCCGAAGCCATACGGGACAGTACTATTAATTTAGATATTGGTGAGGGGGGGAAGAAGAAAAAAAAGAGTTGGTCTTGAAATTATTTTTGTTATGTATTTTATATATTTTTATATTTTGAAACTTGGTTTTATCCTGAATAATAGGTCAAGATTTTGTTAGGTGCCATGGCTCGCACAAAGACTACTCTAGGTTATAAATGTATATACTTTTGTTTAAAATGTTAATGTAAAGCTTTAAGCTATTGCTCCCTGGTCTATTTGAGATTAAAATGTTCAGGACCACCTTTTAAAAAGCAATAATATAAATCTTTAGAAATGGAATAAGGCCCAGAGACACTTTACAGTATTTACATGTGGTCTTTATTTCCAACAAAAGGTTAAAAATGTAAGCTCAGAAATAACTTTTTGACTTGCATTATGCAACTTTTAAAATCTGTTGCCTTGTTGTTTTATGAAAAGAGGAGTCACACTGGGAGCAATAAGTATAAGTTATTGAGTGTACTTGTGGGGAGGAGGATTGTGGTATTTAAAGAGGCCAAAACCCATTTTGCCAATAACGAAAAAAATTCAACCAAAATTCATGTTCTTTCTTCTTCTTTTTTTAAATGTTTGTTTAGGCAAAGAACTTTTGTGGTTGCCTTTGTTTTGTTTTGTTTAATTTAACATCTTTTCACTTAAAGTGTTTTTAGACGACTATGGTATTGTAAATGATTGATGATAAAACTACACTGATATTATTTTATGAATTAAAACATAAAACTTAAATTACTTAACAGGAACAACCAGATCTTAAAAACAAAAATAAAAATGTCATACTAACGTGCCAATAGGACTATGAAGTAAATGTCTTGATACATTAGACAAAAATAAGTGATTTGACATTAGGATTTTAAAATCATCGATTGAAGGATTTTCAGGTAATTGGAAACTGGGTAGGTACTGCCTCATAAGGGAACAATGAAACAGTATGTGGAATGTTCAAAGTTTCTCCCCACATATACATCTTGCAGTATTAGCATGTTTACATTTTAAAAATTAATATTTTCACAGCCAGTTATTTGTCGTGCACCTCTTCTGGCTACTCTGTCTATCCATTCATCATATAGTAAAAAGCCAACTGTCCGTCCGTGTGTGTGTGTGTGTGTGAAACACAAAACGGGCCTTATAACTCCGCCGTTTTTCGACCGAATCGCTTCAAATTTGCTGTGAGCCCTAACGGGGCGATGGCAACGGCAACCGAGGCGGCCGTGTCATTTGCGCGGTTTCGCAAATGCGCGAAAACGCGCATCCGCCGGCCTCTCGGCGCCCGTATCTCCGGCGTTTCTGGGCCGATTGCCTTCGGATTTGGCAGGAAGATGACCGGGGCCGGGGACTATCCGTGTGCCAATCCGGAAGCGAATCGGTTCAGAAACGCGCGCGCTAGACGCCACTTCACCTTTTCACGAATAACTCCGCCGTTTCTTAACCGAATCGCCTCAAATTTGCTGTCAGGCTTGCTATGACCCGGGCAAAGCATGGCAGGAAATTTGAACAAATTTCATAAATGCGCGCGATATGCACCAATTTACAGTTTCGCTCACTAGGCGAAGCGACATATGTCCAAACGTGGTGTTATTAAAGGGGGGGGGGGGGGGGGGGGCTGCTGTGGGCATTAGACCATGTTCAACATTACAGAACAATAGTAGATGTTAGTAAGAAAAGGAAAAAGGCAGAGTCAAAGAGAGTGATAGATTAGAGGAAGTTGCTAGCATAGAACTTCCAGAAGGTGGGAGGACTATTTGTACTGAAATATTCCTCCCGGTACCCCCCACGGGGGTAGAGCTTTCATACGGACGTACCTTTCTTTTTAGTAGAGCTTTGATCTTATGTATTAGGTACTTTATAGTCACATATGCGTCTCTGTGAAATTCGGGTTGCTCCCACCTGGAGAGCGCGTCGCAGCCAGAGGCACGCCACCCAATGTTTTGTTTGTTTGCATGCGATTTTTGTGTGACTGATGAGGAAAGAAAGAGGGGGGGGGGGGTGTAAATTTTGACCAAATGACAACTTTTTCGTTGCCACTGGGTTTTAACGTGTGCTAAGTGCATGGGCACACGGGACCTCGGTTTATCGTCTCATCCGAAAGACTCCACGTTCAGACCGTAAGGCCTAGTGCAAAGTGAGAGGAAAAATCCCCTGTACCCAGGTTCGAACTCGGGTTTACTTGACACGAAGCGAACGCGTTACCACTGTGCCACTCTACACAATTTTCTTCTTGATGTACTAAAGAAGAAAACAAAGTACCTCCACTTTAACCAAATGCATGGGTGCAAGTTTTCCTGGTATACAAGGATTTCCTGTTTTTTGAATTTTACCAGAAAAGGAAGTTCTTTTTAAAAATAATAAAATATTTGTGAAAACAAGATCTTTGTGTGTTTATCGTATTTTTCAAACACTTTAAGATAAGCATTTGTATAAATTCAAGATTCAAGATTCTTTAATCAGCCAATGCAAAGGAAATCGTTTTGGTTTTGCACAAGACACAATCCAACAACAACGAAAGCATGCACATGGATGGACAACCAATATAACCAATAGGGCATTTGCCACGCGCCGGTGACCTTGAATTTCACTGAGTTGAATTTAGAGAGTTGAATTAGAAAGGTCAGCGCAACTCGGGCAGAACGAGCTCGGGCAAATTAGTAGTCTAGCACAGTGAACGAACACTCGTGGCAAACGCCCTATTGTGGACGACTCAAACTCAAATACCTTCATCAATCAATTTTTGCTTCAGCTGCAGGGGGACATTACCCCTAGACCCCAGCCTTTCAGGGTTGTGTGTTTTTTTTCATTCTGTGCAGTGCACAATGCCATACCAGCTCTCCCAAATAGCAATGTCAAGGGGAGTGGGGGGGGGGGGGGGGGGGGGCACTGACTGACTGGCCCACACGCAATACACTCACTCACACTGAAATGGAAATATCAATTTTCCCAATAAAATACTGTGAGTACGGTATTTCTTGGACTATAAGGCGATTTTTTTTTTTTACACAGACCCCTGCGCCTTATAGCGTGACTGATAATATAATAAGAAACTATAATAACAAAATCTGCATTTTGTGGTAAAATTTGGGGGTGCGCCTTATAATCAGGTGCGCCTTATAGTCCGAAAAATATTATTTAAAATAAAAGCGCTTCAGGGGGTCTTCTTTGAAATTGTGATATAATGTAGTGTGGTACATGTGTCTTTGACGCCATGCAAATATCGTTACAGTGGACTGGTTTTCTTTTGTGTTTTCGTTGGAGGGAGAGAGAGAGAGAGAGAGAGAGAGTGAGAGTGAGAGTGAGTGAGTGAGTGAGTGAGTGAGAGAGAGAGAGACTGACAGACCGACGGAGAGACGGACAGATAGGCGGAGAGAGAAAACTCTGGAGAATACGGCAGGAAGGATTGGTGTTATTTTCTAGTTTTTGATGGGAACCATATTGTGGCATTATAACTCCCTCCACCAGCCTCCTTATGATACCGGCAAAAGGCCTATTCATTAAAATATTTGAATTGAGTCTCTCTCTCTCTCTCTCTCTCTCTCTCTCTCTCTCTCTCTCTCTCTTCTTCTCTCTCTCTCTCTCTCTCTCTCTCTCTCTCTCTCTGTGTCTTTCTTTCTCTTATACTTGAAAATGGTTATTTGTGTTTCTTCCTTCTTCTTCTTTTTTAAGTCAAAAAAATTTCAGAACATTATGATTGGGGCAAGAACATTTACAAAGAAGATAAGAGTCAAAAACCAAACTGTAATAAGTTATAAAATATTGATTAAAACCGGTCACACAGACACGCAACGTTCTCATCCCTAGCTGATGCGTTTCGTACCGTAGTATTCAAGTGCTTCGGCTGTTGGGATGGTCCCTGGAGTCTTTTAGCCAGGGTACCTCAACAACAACTACAACAACCTTATTGGTCGTTTTGTCCCCAGCTCACTTACCCCTAAGTTTCCTGCCGCGTACCATCAAGGCATGGAACAACCTCCCCGAACAGGCTGTTGAGGCGAGGACCTTGGGCACTTTTGTGACCTGGGTCTCCAAATCACAGTAACTACACTCCCTTTTCTCTTTTTCTTTATTTCATTTACATTTATTTCAGTTCATTTTCCTTTATTTTATATTCTTCCCAATGACGCGGCATCACGTTAGGGACCGATCAGCGGGGACTGGCTGCCTGGGTCATTCTCTCGCTTGGCGCGGCGGCATGGTGTTAGGGACCGATCAGCGGGACCTGACTAGCTGGGCCAAGCTTTCTTTTCTTTTCTTTTTCTCCTGTCCAATTTCTTCTTCTTGATAATTTGTTGTCTCGCGCATTCCCGTAGATCCTCCAAATGTTTGCAGCGACATAATAGTCAGAAGTGACTGTGGTTACTATAAGGAAAGGAAAGGAAGGAGGGAAGGGGCAATTTTAGGTGGAAGGGGGTCAAATCGTCAATTCTCAGATTTTGACTTATTATTAAACAATAGGTCTTTCTCTACCTTACACGGTAGTATTGAAATGTAAAAACGATCTTTTCTGCTTTAATAAAAACATGTTTTTATCAGAAACATCTGGTTGTTTTCAAACATCTGGTTTAACATGTGCTTTTATGCATGTATTTTATGTCTTAGTTTATTATGTAATGTCTCGTCAGTTTTAGATTTAAGTGCACACTGAAATTTTTTTTTCTTCATTTGAAGTCAATAAAGAAATTTGAATTGAGTTTTGTCATTTTGAAACCTTCCGGATGCATTTTCTCATTTCGCTGATTCCCTGTGTATACAAATTCAAATCTTCATAAGTTTGAAACAAAGTCCAATTTACAAAATGTTTGGTTTGTTGGAAAGCTCTTTCGACACAGAATAATAATTTGGTAATAACACAAAAGTGACCCCTGGGAAACCAAGACTCATTGTGTGGAGACAATGCAATACTACAATAAATGTCTGTCTGCTCTTAATTTATTTGCTATTTTTGGATATTTGGTATTTATTCTAGTCGTGAACTTCGGGCTGCTCTCCCCCGGAGAGAGCGTCGCCGCAAGTGCAGCGCTTACCCAATTTAAAATTTAAAAACAATTGGGGGGGGGGGGGGGGCACAGGGGGAGGAGGGAGTGTGGGACACACACTGAAAAACCTAGCTATCAATTTGGCCATACCAGGCAGCGGGATTTCTCCCTGCTCTTACCGACTTTCAACTGCCGTGGGATTTTTACGTGCGTAAAGCGCACGGGTCAGACTAGCTTTAAGTCCCCATCCGAAGGACTCGGACGTTCAGTTCGATTTTCCTGTCAAACTAGAAAGAAAGGGCGAGGAGGCCGGGATTCGAACCCGGGGTCACTCACGCTGCAGTCACGCATTACATTTGGCAGGCGAACGTCTTAACCACTCTGTCACCTTTCTGCCTTAAAGACTCCCCACGTCACGTGTCACATTCCCTCTTAGGCCGTGTACACACATAAGCGGATATTCCGTGCGGAAACCCGTGCGCAATCCATAAATAAGTGAAACAAAGAAGGGAAAAGATTTGCGCACGTGTCCGAATTTCCCCTATAATATGCGTAAACTTTGATCCTTCTTTCTTCCACTTATTTAGGGTTTTCCGTACGGAACTTACGCGTCTAATGTGAACCCGGCCTTACGCTTGGAATATTTCTTAAGATTTCTTACCAGCCATAAGAGGGAAAAACACGTGAAAACCGTGATTTTGACATGTGACGTGGTGGGTCTTTGAGACCCAGCCAACCATTACAGTGAGTGCTATTTTAAAGTATCATAATCTTTAAAGTGTTGAAGGAGGATACTCAGTGAAAGTAGAAGAACCAACCAACAAACCAACCGAAATCTTCTTCTTCTTCTTCTTCTTTGATCACTCAGACAGTTTCCTGTCAATTATGAGCGCAGATGCGTCATGATGCCGTTATGCGCCTAACTAAGAAATAGTTAGGCCCAGCAAGTCCGACTTCGGCTGGAGGAAATGTTTTTGAAAGTGTTTCTTGAAGAAAAAAAAAAGGCAGGAGAATGGACCGGGGTAAGGCAGAAAGATAGTAGATGACAGTAAGCAAAGCAAAGGGAAAAAGGCAGAGTCAAAGAGAGTGACAGATTAGAGGAACGATGCGGAAGCGTGCGTGTGCATATGGGTGCAGTTGTATGTGCGTGTTAGAGGGTGTGTGTAGTGTATATGAGAGAGAGAGAGAGAGAGAGAGAGAGAGAGAGAGAGAGAGAGAGAGAGAGAGAGAGAGTCGTGCATGTATAAGCTTTACTCATAATATGATATCTGTGACATGTTACTTCTCGTGTGCATTATATTGTATTGTATGTTGTAATGTGACAGCAAACAAAATTTCCTTGTTCATTTCAATAGGGATAATAAAGATTGATTGATTGAGAACTTCCAGAAGGTGGGGAAAACTATTTATGCAAAAGACCCCCCGGGTATCCCCACAGGGGGGACCAACCGAAATGAAACCAAAGTCAAGGCAAAGGTAAAGGGCCGACTAGACTGCGTACGATTCGATTCACTACGATCCGATTTTGACATTTGGTTTAAACAAATCTTTATTCACTCACTCGTAAACGATCAAACAAAAAGACAATTAGAGCAACAACAAGCTCGAAGCTTATACCGTGCTCCTTAAATTAACGTCATAATTGCAACAATTGATTGAACAGATGGAGACTGCGTTTAAACCAATATAAACTGTGAATGACATTTGGTTTAAACGACTTTATTAGATGCACAGCAGATGAACATACAAAGATATAGATATCGAACTCATCAGCAACAACAAGATAGAAGCTTATATTGTGCCCTCTCTACAGTTGAAAATGTTTGACGACTGTTAACACATATACATGAAATAGAAAACACCCAAATTTGTTGATGTAGGCAAATGAATTAAATGAAAACTAATGTAAGAAGCTGGGGGGGGGGGGGGGAGGAAGAAGAAGAAAAAAGGAAATTTTACAAGCAAAGATGTTGACAATTGTGAGGCATGATTGACGTGAAATTCTACTAAGTAAACCTGACAAAATCCTTACTAGTTATGTTCACTATTATATTTGCAGTCTTCCGTACACGAATCTGATTTTTTAATATTATATATATATATATATATATATATATATATATATATATATATATATATATATATATATATATATAAACGTACAAAGAATTGAAGAAGAAAAAAAAAAACACATCATTAAACTTTCCTCTTATATAATATATAGTTTGCTTTAATAAAACTTTTTTTGTGTCCAATATTGTGTTTGTGAACCTAAGAAACAAACTCAATTACTATAACTTTAACTTTACGATTTGTTCTGTGTTCTAAAAAGAAGAAAATAAAACAATGTGCTGATTTATTTTTTCTCCCAATGGGGGAGATAGACAATGCCTATGCAAAGACAGCTGTTTCGTCTTGAGAAAGACTCTTCAGTCTGCATGTCGGCCTGCAAAAGAATGTCCACAGTGAACATTCAAACTGAGCTAGAAGACTTTCTCCAAGAGAAATGGTTGTCCTCTTTGCACCAGATTGAAAGTCCACAATAAAAGCAAACCAGCACTTCATTCAAAAGAAATGGTAACAATATAATATATATATATAGGAAAATTGTTTAAAACTTTTTTGTCCCTATGTCTTTGAAACGAACATTAAAAACAAAAACCAGTTATATGCTAACTTGGCATCTTGATCTATGTTCTAAAAAACATAAAGAGTGCTAGCTTAGTTTCTCCTCCTTATTAGGGAGGCAATGGCAGAACCCAGCCAAGGACAGCTGTTTCGACTCTAGGGAGTCTCATCAGCTCGGCACTGGATGGAGTCTTAACCCTTTCGCCGCCAAAGTCGCATTTTTGCACCACAATGATTGAACACCCATGTCAGTAAAAACCTTGAATTCAGGGTCTGTTATCCAATGATATTTGTGTTCTTGATTTGGGGAGTTAAGGATAGGTCTTTTTTTTTTAAAGCATGTTATGTAGTAAAAGAATCTCCAATGTTTCAGACAAAATATTTTCTTTACCCAATGTGTTTATTGGATAATTTTGGCAAAAAAAATGGCTGGCGGCGAAAGGGTTAACCTACCACGGTGGAACTACTCTCTCCTCAACAGGAAGATCGTTCCACAAATGGAATGTCTCTTCCTATATCTTATTTCTGCAACGAACATTTTATTTGATTCTTGGTGTCGAGGTCTACATGAGTATAGTCAAAGACTCTATAGGGGAAGATAAGCATCCGGTCTCTTTTCCCTATATGAGTAGTGAGGACAGAAACACTGGTTATGTCCCTTTTAAACAGGACACAAATTTACACGTCGATAGGCCAGTTGAATTCTCCGTTCAAATTCCAGTCTGAGTTTTTGGATAGCCGCCGCTGTGAATGGTGTATAACTACCCCACTAACGATAACTCTATCAGCCCGGTTCGCTGTAACTCTTAAGTAGTCCATCTTACCCTTTTAGACTCTTTGGTATAGTGAACGAAAATAGTGGAGTTGTTTTTAGACGGAAGTATTTCACGCGAATCGTGACTCGCGGACATCGTCACAATCGTGTCGTATTGGGCTCAAATCGTATGCAGTGCTATATAGTGTAGCTAGGCCTTTTACTAGCAGGCCTGTTTACTCTACTCTTTTCGAGTAGTATTCTACTCCATTTGGACCTCGACTACTCTTCAAATTGAGAACAAAAAAAAAAAGAGCTCTAATTACTCATTTTCAGTGAACATTGTTTGATGGTTTAATGAATAAAACTACACATTTTGCTACCAAAACTACTCATTTCAGCTATCCAGACTACTCAAGATTTTGTGTAGGGGGTAAACAGGTCTGCTTTAGGCAACAACAACCCAAAAAAAGAAATAAAAGAAAAAGAAAACTCTTCCTAGGGAATACGTTCTTGAAGACCAGCAAAAAAAGCTTGAAGCTGAAACTGACCCGTAAGCAAAGCAGCGCGCGCCGCGTGGACAGGAAGTGGGCAGCGGTTGGTAGTTGGCTGGGAGCTGCTTTCTTGATTGCGTTTCTTACAGTTTGGTGATGATGAAGCTCTGGCGGGTGTGGAGTGGTGCAGTGTGGTGTGGTGTTGTAGGCTGGTGGTCTTGCAAGTCGAGTCGATGGGCGTTGGTGCTGGTCGGAGTCTTTATAGCCTGGCTTGGTCGGCTCTGGTCCCCGCCCCCTTTTCTTCTTCTTCTTCTTTTTCTTCTCTGTTCTTCTGTCTTTTCTGGGTGGGCTTTGTAGTGGAGTGGGTGGGTGGGTGGGGAGGGGAGAAGGGAAATGATAATATCAGAGAGAGAGATAGAGAGGGAAAGAGAGAGAGAGAAGATGAGAGAGAGTGAGAGTGAGAGAGAGTTTCGATCTTCATGTATGGTAGCCACGCCCTAAAAACTTATCCCAACCCCACTCCATCATACACACACACACACACGCGCGCGCGCGCAAGTGCGCGCGTGCGCACACCCACGCACGGACTCGCACGCACACACGCGATGGGGCTTGCACACACACATACACACACACACACATACACCACACACACACACACACACACACACACACACACACACACACACACCACACACTATACACACACACACACTACATACCAACACACACACACACACACACACACACACACACACACACCAACACACACACACACAACACACACATACACACACACATAATGAGTTTACTTGA
>CM065709.1:31782731-31787731 GCA_017654935.2 Phymorhynchus buccinoides
TCTCAAACACACACACACACAAATACATACATAGATACATACATACATACTAACATACAACATAAAATAGCATACATACATACATACATACATACACAAACAGACATACACACACATACATTGCATACACATACATAAAAATACATACATACATGCATAACATACATACATACACTAATACATACATACATACAATACATACACACAAGCACACGCGGCGCAATATCTTCTCTCATTTTAATTCATTGATTTGTTTGTTTGTTTTTTTATTTTGTATTCTTCTTTCTTATTTTTTTAAACACAGTCTAATATTACCATTGTTGTGAACAGACTCTAAATTAAATCAATCAAAATAATTTCAAAATAGTTAAGTCCCCCCGTGGGGATACACCGGGGGGGTCTTTTTGTATAAATAGTTCCCCACCTTCTGGAAGTTCTGTGCTTTGTAACTTCCTCTAAATCTGTCACTCTCTTTGACTCAAGCCTTTTCCCTTTGCTTCCCCTAATTGCTTGTCATCTACTTATCTTTCTGGGCTTCTTACCGGTCCATCCATTCTCCTGCCTTTTTTTCTTGTTTTTTTTTTTTTTTTTTTTCCCCACGAAATTCTTTCAAAGAACATTTCCTCCAGCCGAAGTCGGACTTGCTGGGCCTAACTATTTCTTAGTTAGGCGCATAAACGGCAGCATGACGCATCTTCGCTCATAATTGACAGGAAAACTATCTGAGCGATCGAAAGAAGAAAAGCCAAGAAAAACAAAATAGTTGTCACCCCCCCCACCAAATGTTCGTGTTGAATTTTTTCTTTTTTTCACTGAGAAGCAACACTCTACACGTTCTCGGGATTGGGTTAGAACCAGCCTAGCCTTGCTGGCTGTGACGTGGAACTGAAAGAACCAGACTTTGAGACTGAGGGTCGTAGACATGGAGGGGGAGGAGGGTGCTAAGCTACAACTTTACTGACACCCCTAACCCACCCACCCCTGTTTGATTTAGTTGGGTCTAATTATTACAGAAACCAGACTGGCGAATTAATTAACCATTAAGATTAAGAAGATTAAAATTATAGCCCCGTCGACGACAAAGGCCATGTCTGGGCTGTCACCACGTTACATCTCACCACGTTGCAATTAACCAGAAATCAGATTTATTGTTCTCAAAATTAAAAAATTAAAAGTTTAAAAAACGAAACAAGAAAAAGATTGATATCTACTTCTCGGCAAATCACTCTCTGTGTACTATTTTTAAACCAGAGAGTAGAATAATTGATACATTTTTACACGCAAAGTTCAATTTGATATTTCCTATTTGAAAACTGTTCCAAATGATATTGAATACTTACATTCAATTGAACTTTTTTGTTTTCTTATACCAAATCACTTTACGTCCATTTGCATTAGAAGTTTAATGAGAAATTTTATTCATATTCGTCGGTTGTGTGCACCGGCAGAATTGTTGTTGTCAAATGTAGGTGTTCATTGCGAAATAATTATTTGTTTACAATACTAAAAAAAACAAATGTTAGTCTGTGCAGACGTTATAAACCATCTCAGTTCTCTTCTTCTTTTTTTAAAGTGTGGTGCTAAGACTTTTTTCGACTTCGCAGTAAGAATGTGACGACCCAAACAAAATAATATTTAGCCTGTCCCTCCCTCCTCCCTCACCCCGTCCCCTTCCCTCCCCCCTCCCTCCCTCTCCTCCTCCCTCCCCCCTCCTCTCTCTCATCTCATCTCCCTCTCCTCGCATCCTTCTCTCTCTCTCATCTCTCTCCTCTCGTCTCTCTCTCTCTTTAATACTCCCCCCCTCCTCTGTTGTTCTTGCCGTTGAAATGTTTCTTCATATTTCGTGACCACCTCTATTGATTTGGGCCCATGGCCTACTCATCAAAACTTTCAGACTTCTCTCTCTCTCTCTCTCTCTCTCTCTCTCTCGCTCTCTCTCTCTCTCTCCGCTCTCACTCCTCTCTCTCTCTCTCTCTTAATAACACCCCCCCCCCCCCCCCCCCCCCCCCCTGTTCTTTACCGTTGAAATGTTTCTTTCTTCATTTTTCGTGACCACCTCTATTGATTTGGGCCCATGGCCTACTCATCAAAACTTTCAGACCTCTCTCTCTCCTCTCTCTCTTTTAATAACCCCCCCCCCCCCCCCCCCCCTGTTCTTGCCGTTGAAATGTTTCTTCATTTTTCGTGACCACCTTTTTCATGGCCTACTCATCAAAACTTTCAGACTTCTCTCTCTCTCTCTCTCTCTCTCTCTCTCTCTCTCTCTCTCTCTCTCTCTCTCCTCTCTCTCTCTCTCTCTCTCTCTCTCTCTCTCTCTCTCCTCTCTCTCTCTCTCTCTCTCTCTTTCTCTCTCTCTTTCGTTTTTTTTTCCCATTAAAGAAGGGCAATGTCTCAGAGCAGTAGGTCTTAAGTAGGAGGGAGTCTTATAAAGTGGAGAGGGGGGGGGGGGGGTGGATTGGTTTTTCGGGGGAGGGGGGGTTCGTCTTATAAGGGAGATTCCACTGTAGTAGCGTGCCATCATTAGTGTTTAAAAGGCCAGGAGTAATATTTATTAAGGTCCCCAGACTAAGCACTGAATTCCTCTCGGAACAGAACACAAAGTTATAAGTTTTGATCAAAGAAACCACAAACACCACTAACTGTGTATACTTTGAAAAGAATAAAATAAAAGTAAAAAGATTGTGCTGGTTTACTTTTTGTCCCATAAGTTTTACGTCCTCTCGGCCGAAGCCATACGGGACAGTACTATTAATTTAGATATTGGTGAGGGGGGGAAGAAGAAAAAAAAGAGTTGGTCTTGAAATTATTTTTGTTATGTATTTTATATATTTTTATATTTTGAAACTTGGTTTTATCCTGAATAATAGGTCAAGATTTTGTTAGGTGCCATGGCTCGCACTAAGACTACTCTAGGTTATAAATGTGTATACTTTTGTTTAAAATGTTAATGTAAAGCTTTAAGCTATTGCTCCCTGGTCTATTTGAGATTAAAATGTTCAGGACCACCTTTTAAAAAGCAATAATATAAATCTTTAGAAATGGAATAAGGCCCAGAGACACTTTACAGTATTTACATGTGGTCTTTATTTCCAACAAAAGGTTAAAAATGTAAGCTCAGAAATAACTTTTTGACTTGCATTATGCAACTTTTAAAATCTGTTGCCTTGTTGTTTTATGAAAAGAGGAGTCACACTGGGAGCAATAAGTATAAGTTATTGAGTGTACTTGTGGGGAGGAGGATTGTGGTATTTAAAGAGGCCAAAACCCATTTTGCCAATAACGAAAAAAATTCAACCAAAATTCATGTTCTTTCTTCTTCTTTTTTAAAATGTTTGTTTAGGCAAAGAACTTTTGTGGTTGCCTTTGTTTTGTTTTGTTTAATTTAACATCTTTTCACTTAAAGTGTTTTTAGACGACTATGGTATTGTAAATGATTGATGATAAAACTACACTGATATTATTTTATGAATTAAAACATAAAACTTAAATTACTTAACAGGAACAACCAGATCTTAAAAACAAAAATAAAAATGTCATACTAACGTGCCAATAGGACTATGAAGTAAATGTCTTGATACATTAGACAAAAATAAGTGATTTGACATTAGCATTTTGAAACCATCGATTGAAGGATGTTCAGGTACTTGGAAACTGGGTAGGTACTGCCTCATAAGGGAACAATGAAACAGTATGTGGAATGTTCAAAGTTTCTCCCCACATATACATCTTGCAGTATTAGCATGTTTACATTTTAAAAATTAATATTTTCACAGCCAGTTATTTGTCGTGCACCTCTTCTGGCTACTCTGTCTATCCATTCATCATATAGTAAAAAGCCAACTGTCCGTCCGTGTGTGTGTGTGTGTGTGTGTGAAACACAAAACGGGCCTTATAACTCCGCCGTTTTTCGACCGAATCGCATCAAATTTGCTGTGAGCCCTAACGGGGCGATGGCAACGGCAACCGAGGCGGCCGTGTCATTTGCGCGGTTTCGCAAATGCGCGAAACGCGCATCCGCCGGCCTCTCGGCGCCCGTATCTCCGGCGTTTCTGGGCCGATTGCCTTCGGATTTGGCAGGAAGATGACCGGGGCCGGGGACTATCCGTGTGCCAAACCGGAAGCGAATCGGTTCAGAAACGCGCGCGCTAGACGCCGCTTCACCTTTTCACGAATAACTCCGCCGTTTCTTAACCGAATCGACTCAAATTTGCTTCCTATGACCCGGGCAAAGCATGGCAGGAAATTTGAACAAATTTCATAAATGCGCGCGATATGCACCAATTTACAGTTTCGCTCACTAGGCGAAGCGACATATGTCCAAACGTGGTGTTATTAAAGGGGGGGGGGGGGTGGCTGCTGTGGGCATAAGACCATGGTTCACATTACAGAACAATAGTAGATGTTAGTAAGAAAAGGAAAAGACGAAGTCAAAGAGTGAGATAGATTAGAGGAAGTTGCTAGCATAGAACTTCCAGAAGGTGGGGGGACTATTTGTACTGAAATATTCCTCCCGGTACCCCCCACGGGGGTAGAGCTTTCATACGGACGTACCTTTCTTTTTAGTAGAGCTTTGATCTTATGTATTAGGTACTTTATAGTCACATATGCGTCTCTGTGAAATTCGGGTTGCTCCCACCTGGAGAGCGCGTCGCAGCCAGAGGCGCACCACCCAATGTTTTTGTTTGTTTGCATGCGATTTTTGTGTGACTGATGAGAAAGAAAGAGGGGGGGGTGTAAATTTTGACCAAATGACAACTTTTTCGTTGCCACTGGGTTTAGCGTATGCTAAATGCATGGGCACACGGGACCTCGGTTTATCGTCTCATCCGAAAGACTCCACGTTCAGACCGTAAGGCCTAGTGCAAAGTGAGAGGAAAAATCCCCTGTACCCAGGTTCGAACTCGGGTTTACTTGACACGAAGCGAACGCGTTACCACTGTGCCACTCTACACAATTTTCTTCTTGAAGTGCCTCCACTTTAACAAGTGCATGGGTGCAAC
>CM065709.1:31792731-31805765 GCA_017654935.2 Phymorhynchus buccinoides
TTTGCCCAGTTCGTGAAATAGCCAATTTATATGATTTGCAATTGAGAAAAGCGATATATGAATGAAAAATAGTTTTTGTTCATTAGCACACATAGATCAATAATTGGTTCAAACGAATGAGAAATCTCATCTGTAGATGAGTTAAAATTATTTTATTCAGACTTAATTTCATAAAACGTTTGATTCAACATGTGGCTCAGGCATGCCCCAGCTTAGCATCTGGTCGAGTTGGGGGGCAGGATAGGGGTGCAAATACAATGTAGAAAAGTGTGATACCATTGAATCAATCTTAATCAATACCTGTGTGAATGGGAATTCAAAAATGTGAATTACATTGTCCATTTCATAAATTGGGCAAAGCATTTTGCCCATTTCATGAAATAGGCAATTTCACGGATTGGGCGTAACATATACTTACGACTTCAAATCTTCATTATTTTGCAACAAATAGTTCAATTTCCAAACTTTTGGGTTTGTCGGAAAGCTCTTTCATCGCAGAAAAATAATTGGGTGATAACTCAAAAGTGACCCCTGGGAAACCAAGACTCATTGTGTGGAGACAATGCAATAATAAAATAAATGTCTGTCTGCTCTTAATTTATTTGCTATTTGGTATATTCTAGTCTCAGGGACTTATCTTTGTGAAATTCGGGCTGCTCTCCCCCGGAGAGAGCGTCGTCGCAAGTGCAGCGCCCACCCAATTTTTTTTATGGGGGGTGGTGAGGCACATGGTGAGGAGGGTGTGTGAGCACATTTGGAAAACTTACCTATCAGTTTGGCCATAGCAGGCAGCGGGATTTCTCCCTGCTCTTTACCGACTTTCAACTGCCGTGGGATTTTTACGTGCGTAAAGCGCACGGGTCAGACTAGCTTTAAGTCCCCATCCGAAGGACTGGACGTTCAGTTCGATTTTCCTGTCAAACTGGAAAGAAAGGGCGAGGAGGCCGGGATTCCAACCCGGGGTCACTCACGCTGCAGTCACGCATTACATTTGGCAGGCGAACGTCTTAACCACTCTGTCACCTTTCTCCCTTAAAGACTCCCCACGTCACGTGTCACATTCCCTCTTAGGCCGTGTACACACATAAGCGGATATTCCGTGCGGAAACCCGTGCGCAATCCATAAATACATGAAACAAAGAAGGGAAAAGATTTGCGCACGTGTCCGAATTTCCCCTATATGCGCAAACTTTGATCCTTCTTTCTTCCACTTATTTAGGGTTTTCCGTACGGAACTTACGCGTCTAATGTGAACCCGGCCTTACGCTTGGAATATTTCTTAAGATTTCTTACCAGCCATAAGAGGGAAAACACGTGAAAACCGTGATTTTGACATGTGACGTGGTGGGTCTTTAATGCCCAGCCAACCATTACAGTGAGTGCTATTTTAAAGTATCATAATCTTTAAAGTGTTGAAGGAGGATACTCAGTGAAAGTAGAAGAACCAACCAACAAACCAACCGAAATCTTCTTCTTCTTCTTCTTTGATCACTCAGACAGTTTCCTGTCAATTATGAGCGCAGATGCGTCATGATGCCGTTATGCGCCTAACTAAGAAATAGTTAGCCCAGCAAGTCCGACTTCGGCTGGAGGAGGAAATGTTTTTTCAAAGTGTTTCTTGACAAAAAAAAAAGGCAGGAGAATGGACCGGGGTAAGGCAGAAAGATAGTAGATGACAGTAAGTAAAGGGAAAAGGCAGAGTCAAAGAGAGTGACAGATTAGAGGAACGATGCGGAAGCGTGCGTGTGCATATGGGTGCAGTTGTATGTGCGTGTTAGAGGGTGTGTGTAGTGTATATGAGAGAAAGAGAGAGAGAGAGAGAGAGAGAGAGAGTGAGAGTCGTGCATGTATAAGCTTTACTCATAATCTGACATCTGTGACATGTTACTTCTCGTGTGCATTATATTGTATTGTATGTTGTAATGTGACAGCAAACAAAATTTCCTTGTTCATTTCAATAGGGATAATAAAGATTGATTGATTGAGAACTTCCAGAAGGTGGGGAAACTATTTATGCAAAGAGACCCCCCGGGTATCCCCACAGGGGGGACCAACCGAAATGAAACCAAAGTCAAGGCAAAGGTAAAGGGCCGACTAGACTGCGTACGATTCGATTCACTACGATCCGATTTTGACATTTGGTTTAAACAAATCTTTATTCACTCACTCGTAAACGATCAAACAAAAAGACAATTAGAGCAACAACAAGCTCGAAGCTTATACCGTGCTCCTTAAATTAACGTCATAATTGCGCAATTGATTGAACAGATGGAGACTGCGTTTAAACCAATATAAACTGTGAATGACATTTGGTTTAAACGACTTTATTAGATGCACAGCAGATGAACATACAAAGATATAGATATCGAACTCATCAGCAACAACAAGATAGAAGCTTATATTGTGCCCTCTCTACAGTTGAAAATGTTTGACGACTGTTAACACATATACATGAAATAGAAAACACCGAAATTTGTTGATGTAGGCAAATGAATTAAATGAAAACTAATGTAAGAAGCTGGGGGGGGGGGGGGGAGGGAAGAAGAAAAAAGGAAATTTTACAAGCAAAGATGTTGACAATTGTGAGGCATGATTGACGTGAAATTCTACTAAGTAAACCTGACAAAATCCTTACTAGTTATGTTCACTATTATATTTGCAGTCTTTCCGTACACGAATCTGATTTTTTAATATTATATATATATATATATATATATATATATATATATATATAATATATATATATATATATATATATATATATATATATATATATATAAACGTACAAGAATTGAAGAACAAAAAAACAAACACATCATTAAACTTTCCTCTTATATATATATAGTTTGCTTTAATAAAACTTTTTTTGTGTCCAATGTATGTGTTTGTGAACCTAAGAAAGAAACTCAATTACTATAACTTTAACTTTACGATTTGTTCTGTGTTCTAGAAAAGAATAAAATAAAACAATGTGCTGATTTACTTTTTCTCCCAATGGGGGAGATAGACAATGCCTATGCAAAGACAGCTGTTTCGTCTTGAGAAAAACTCTTCAGTCTGCATATCGGCCTGCAAAGAATGTCCACAGTGAACATTCAAACTGAGCTAGAAAACTTTCTCCAAGAGAAAGGTTGGTTGTCCTCTTTGCACCAGATTGAAAATCCACAATAAAAGCAAACCAGCACTTCATTCAAAAGAAATGGTAACAATATAATAAGTATATATATAGGAACATTGTTTAAAACGTTTTTGTCCCTATGTCTTTGAAACGAACATTAAAACCAAAACCAGTTATATTTAACTTGGTATTTTGATCTATGTTCTAAAAAACATAAAGAGTGCTAGCTTAGTTTCTCCTCCTTATTAGGGAGGCAATGGGCAGAACCCAGCCGAGGACAGCTGTTTCGACTCTAGGGAGTCTCATCAGCTCGGCACTGGATGGATGGGTCTTAAACCCTTTCGCCGCCAAAGTCGCATTTTTGCACCACAATGATTGAACACCCATGTCAGTAAAAACCTTGAATTCAGGGTCTGTTATCCAATGATAATTCTGTGTTCTTGATTTGGGGAGTTAAGGATAGCGCCTTTTTTTTTTTTAAAGCATGTAGTAAAGGAATCCCCAACAATTATTTCAGACAAAATATTTTCTTTACCAATGTATGTTTATTGGGATTAATTTTGGCTAAAAAAATGGCTGGCGCCGAAAGGGTTAACCTTACCCACGGTGGATCTACTCTCTCCTCAACAGGAAGGATCGTTGACACAAATGGAATGTCTCTCCTATATCTTATTTCTGCATACGAACATTTTATTTGATTCTTGGTGTCGAGGTTCTACATGAGTATAGTCAAAGACTGTATAGGGGAAGATAAGACATCCGGTCTCTTTTCCCTATATGAGTAGTGAGGACAGAAACACTGGTTATGTCCCTTTCAAAAACGTGACACATTTACACGTCAATAGGCCAGTTGAATTCTCCGTTCAAATTCCAGTCTGAGTTTTTGGATAGCCTCCACTGTGAATGGTGTACTGTACACGTCCGCCACTAACGATAACTCTATCAGCCCTGCTCGCCGTAACTCTTAAGTAGTCCATCTTACCCTTTTAGACTCTTTGGTATAGTGAACGAAAATAGTGGAGTTGTTTTTAGACGGAAGTATTTCACGCGAATCGTGACTCGCGAGACATCGTCACAATCGTGTCGTATTGGGCTCAAATCGTATGCAGTGCTATATAGTGTAGCTAGGCCTTTACTAGCAGGCCTGTTTACTCTACTCTTTTCGAGTAGTATTCTACTCAATTTGGACCTCTACTACTCTTCAAAGTTGAGAAAAAAAAAAGAGCTCTAATTACTCATTTTCAGTGAACATTGTTTGGTGGTTTAATGAATAAAACTACACATTTTGCACCAAGACTACTCATTTCAGCCATCCAGACTACTCAATGACTTGTGTAGGGGGTAAACAGGTCTGCTTTAGGCAACAACAACCCCAAAAAAAGAAATTAAAAAAAAGAAAACTCTTCCTAGGGAATACGTTCTTGAAGACCAGCAAAAAAAGCTTGAAGCTGAAACTGACCCGTAAGCAAAGCAGCGCGCGCCGGTGGACAGGAAGTGGGCAGCGGTTGGTAGTTGGCTAGGAGCTGCTTTCTTGTTGCGTTTCTTACAGTTGGTGATGATGAGCTCTGGCGGGTGTGGAGTGGTGCAGTGTGGTGTGGTGTTGTAGGCTGGTGTCTTGCAAGTCGAGTCGATGGGCGTTGTTGCTGGTCGGAGTCTTTATAGCCTGGCTTTGGTCGGCTCTGGTCCCCGCCCCCTTTTTTCTTCTTCTTCTTCTTCTTTTTCTTCTCTGTTCTTCTGTCTTTTCTGGGTGGGCTTTGTAGTGGAGTGGGTGGGTGGGTGGGGGAGGCGTGAGAAGGGAATGATAATATCGAGAGAAAGATAGAGAGGGAAAAGAGAGAGAGAGAAGGAGAGAGAGTGAGAGTGAGAGAGAGTTTCGATCTTCATGTATGGTAGCCACGCCCTAAAAACTTATCCCAACCCCACTCCATCACCCACACACACACGCGCGCGCGCAAGTGCGCACGCGTGCGCACACCCACGCACGGACTCGGCACGCACACACGTGCACACACGCGATGGGGCGTGCGCGCACGCACGCACACGCACGCACGCACGCACACACGCACACACACGCACGCACGAACACGCACACACTACACACACACACATACATACACACACACACACACACACACACACACACACCCAACTGGCTACACACACACACACACACACCACACACACACACATAATGAGTTTACTTGACGTCAGAATCGAAGATTGAGACTGTATCTCTGCGCGTGTGGGAAGGCTTGAGGGAGGGGGGGAGTGAAAAGAAACAGGTAGAGGGAGATGGGGGTGGGGGGTGGGCGAGAGGTTGATGTAAGAACGACAACAGATGATTGACACAAACCGAGCAAATTAGATAGATCATTTCAGAGAGAGAGAGAGAGAGAGAGAGAGAGAGGCTATTTAGCAAGGAATTAAAAACACACTGAGCCAGCAGGATTAAGTCCCTTGATTTTTTCTGGGTCGGTGTGGCCCGCATACAGACTTTCCCTCATATGCGATCGAGGCTGCTTCTTTAAAAGTGATGTCTCGTTTTTCGTGCATGAGGAAATTTGTTATGGGAGCCACACTTGGTTCAAAATAAGAGTTCTTACCAGCCTTATAAGAGGGGAAAACGTGAAACCCGTGCATGATTTAGACACGTGACGTACTGGGTCTTTAAGATTTGGGGCGAAGCCTATTCCTCTAGACAGAGACAGAAACACAAAGAGAGACACAGAGAGAGAGAGAGAGAGAGAGAGAGAGAGAGAGAGAAGAGAGAGAGAGACAGACAGGAAAGACAGACAGACAGGAGGACAGAGAAACAACACACAGCGAGAGACAGACAGACAGACAGACAGACAGAGAGGGAGGAGGTAGAGAGAGAAAGAAGACAGACAGACAAGTTCATTTTACGGGAACGTCAAGCTTTGTTCTTTGCTACAATATTAAGTAAACCATCGGTATGTTCTCTCTCTCCTCTGTTAGCCCTCAGCCACTTTCTTTGGTGGTTGGCTATTGCAATTGTTTTGTTTCGGATTGTACTTTGTGTGTGTGTGTGTGTGTAGTGCAGTGCGTGCGCGCGGTGCGTGATGTTTGTCATATGTGTGTGTGTTTGTGCGTGTGCGTGACGTGCGTGCGTGTGTGTGTGCGTGCGTGCGTGCGATGTGTTTGTGTGTGTGGCGTGTGTGGTGTGTGTGTGTGTGTGTGTGTGTGTGTGTGTGTGTGTATTCACCCATTTCCCATACATTGTTTATCAGTTTTAAGAAAATAACAAAACTAAGCTGTCATTTGGTCAAAATCTGCATTTTCGCGTGCTTTCCTTCTTATAGTTGGTAAGAAATCTTAACAAACCTTCTCCAAGCATAAGAGGGAATGCTACACGTGATGTGCGGGGTCTTTAAGATCACTTGCCATACTATCACTTTTATGTTGCCTTGGGGACGGAATACGAATTAAAGAATGTATTCACGTGTACAGAAGAGCTATAATGATGGCTTGCAACATCCATCTATGTTGCCGTTGGGGAAAGAATGGAAAGACTGTTCACATGATACAGAGACCTTAAGATCAACTTGCATATCACTGTGTGTTGCCATGGGGAAAGAGTGAAAAATGCTAACATGTATTGAGACCTTAAAGATTACTTTCATATACTGATTTGAGGTGCCCATGGGGAAAACACTTAAAGAACGTTTCAGGCTGTTGTACAGGAGACCTTAATATGATTTGCATATCGCTGTGTTGCACATGGGGGGAGAATGAAGGATGTTCACGTGTACCGAGACCTTTATGAATTGTCATGCCTCTGTGTTGCCATGGGGAAAGAATGAAACATATGTTCACGTATCTGTAGAGGGACTCTTTAAGAATGTCCCGGTGTTGCCATGGGGAAAGAATGAATGTTCACGTGTAGAGGGACCTTTAAGAATGTCCCTGTGTTGCCATGGGGAAAGAATGAAGAATGTTCACGTGTACAGAGACCTTAAAGAATGTCACTGTGTTGCCATGGGGGGAGGGGGGGGGGAGTGAAAAATAGTAACTTGTACATTGACCTTATGGTCGAAACACAAGTTAACATGTTTATTATTATTTAACAAAGTATTTATACAGCGCTTCACCTTTTAAACTCTAAGCGCTTTACAATTGCACTAAAATTATGCATGATTAACAAAAACAAACCGCTAAACATCCACACTATCCTTCACATTCGTGACACACACAATACACAAACACACACACACACACACACAACACACATTTACACACTACACACCACACACTACACACACACACCACACACACACACTACACACACAAACTACACACAAATCCATACACAAACACACCACAACCACACACACACACACACACACCACACACACACACACACACACACACACAACACACACACCACACAACCACACACACACATGCGCACACAAAGAAATATGTACATATTAAACTAAATATAAATAAATATACAAAATACATGTTCCCCCCACCCCACCCCCCACCCCCCCCCACCACACCCACCCCCTGGCAACACAGCGATACGCAAGCGATTCTTATGACTGGCCTATCACCGTGTTGCCCTGGGAGAAAAGTGAAAGAATGTTTACGTGTACAGAGACACTTTGACGTTTCTAATTGGTGAGAGGAGGCGAATTGTCTACTGTGCTGAAGGCTTGGTTTTAACATTTTAAGAAAACAAATCAGTATTAAGAAATCGGAAACAAATAAGACATTATTCATTAAGCTTTTCCCCCCGATTTTTTTGTTTAAAGACAAATTAAGGACTAATAAAAGCGTCTAGGAGAAAGTGACCATGGTGAATTTCAAAGATTGGACATTACAGGAAAACAGGAAGTAATTTCACTACCACAAGTTTTTCTTTAGTTTTCTTCTGTCTCTGTCTCTGTCTGTCGTTTCTCTCAGCATCTCTCTCCCTTCATCCTCGTCATTCCTCTCCTCTCTCTCTCTGCTCTCTCGCCTTCGCTGTCTCTCTCTCTCTCTCATCTCTCATCTCTCTCGGATCTCATCGTCTTATCTTCTCTGTCATTCCTGGCCCTCTTCTGTCTCTTCTCCGGTCTCTCCTCTCATTCTCGTCTCCCTCTCTCTCTCTCTCTCCTCCTGGTCTCTCCCTTCTTTCTCTCTGACTCTCTCTCTCTCTCTTTCTCTTTTCTCGCTGTCTTTTGTCTCTCTCGCTCTCTCTCTCTACTCTCGTCTCTCTCTCTCTCTCTCTCTCATCTCTCACCCCCTCCTGCTCTCTCTCCTCTCCCAATCATCGTCTCTCTCTCGCTCTCTCTCTCTCTCTCTCTTTCTCTTCCTTCCCTTTTTTCCCCTCGTCTCTTTCTCTCTGGTCTCTCTCTTTCTCTCTCTCTCTTTTCTCTCTTCGCTCTCATTTCGTCTCCTCTCTTTCCCTCTCTCTCCTCTTTCTCTCGCTCTCTCTCTCTCTCGTTCCTCTCTCTCTCTCTCTTCTCTCTCCTCTCTCTCTCCTCTCTCTATCTGGCTCTCCCTCTCATCTCTCTCTCTCTCCTCCAACGTCTACTCTCATCCGCTCTCTCTCTCTCTCATTTTCTCTCTCTCCTCTGTCCCTCTCTCCTCTCTCTCCTCTTCTCTCTCTCTCCTCTCTCTCTCTCCCTCCTCGTTCTCTCTCTCTCGTCCCTCTCTTCTCTCTCTCTCTCTCTTCTCGCTCCCCCTGTCCTTTGGTGTATACGAGAGAAGATAGGAGGAGAGATAGAGACCGGCATACGAGGAAAGAGGAAGGGAAAAAAGGTGTAGAGTGCACAGTGGTAACGCGTTTCGCCTCTGTCAGTAAACCCAGTTCGAACCTGGGTACAGGGGTTATTTTTCCGCGCTGCACTAGGCCTTGCGGTCTGAACGTGGAGTCTTTCGGGTGAGAACGATAAACCGAGTCCCTGTGCCCATGCACTTAGCATACGTTAAGCCCCGTGGCAACGAAAAGTTGCCATTTTGGTCAAATTTTAAATACACGCGCGCAGTGCGCAAGCCGCTAGTTAAACTATTAAGCGAATGCATATTTTTATTGTTTAAAAGGATAAAAATTACTTAAATACCGAAACGAAGGATGTGTATGTGCTCGGGGGGGGGGGGGGGGGGGGGGGTGGGGGGGGCGGCATATACATGGATGGGAACCTTCTTGGGAGACAAGGCGGCGCCTGATTTTTCAACGTTGACCAAATAAAATAATTGATTAAAAGTTCGTAGAGGGAAAAAAAGTGTTAAATGATCACGTTAACCTTCCCTGCCTTGGGAAAAACACCCCTGACCCTGCCTTGCCTGTTTCTGGATTTTCTCCAGTTGCATCCTTGATATGTGTGGGGGTGTTACTGTATGGGACTACGTTTTACATGGCGGTTGCCAATCTTGTTTTGTTTTATTCATTTGTAGTGCATTCGCTCTATTCGATGTCATGCTCACGAATAAAAAAAATTGTTTAAGCTATCACATGCCTGTACTGAAATGGTGTGTGGTGTGTGTGTGTGTGTGTGTTTGTGATGTGTGTGTTGTGTGTGTGTGTGTGTGTGTGTGTGTGTGGGTGTGAATAAAGGTGAGTGATTGTCTAAATAATAAATATACATTGCTACCATGACAGACTTCTAAGCTGTGTGATAGATAACGTTTACGTAAACTATGTACAATATCTTCCTGAAAGTGTCTTGTCATGATGTATGTATCATAGTATGCGTCGCAGCACGCGCGCTATCGCGGGTGAGTTGTCTTTTTCTTTAGAGCCTTTGACCTCGTCCAGTATATTACTAATTAATTACAATACAATAAACATTTATGACATACGCCTTTGACCTCGTCCAGTATGTTAAATAAGGTAATTACAATAACAATAACATGTAATATACATACGCCTTTGACCTCGGGTACCAGTTGTTTCAATAAGATAATTACAATACAATAACATGTAATATACAATACGCCTTTACCTCGTCAGTATGTTTTAAATAAGGTAATTACAAATAACAATAAACATGTAATTACATACGCTTTTGACCTCGTCCAGTATGTTAAAAATAAGATAATTACATCCCAATAAACATGTAATATACTACGGCCTTTACCTCGTCCAGTATGGTTAATAAGGTAATTACAATACCAATAAACATGTAATATACATACGCCGTTTGACCCCTCGTCCATTATGGTAAATAAGATAATTACAATACCAAAATCTGTATATACAATAACGGCCTTCTTCACTCGTCCATATTTAAATAAGGTAAGTACATACCAATAAACATGTAATATTACATTACGCCTTTGACCTCGTCCAGTACATGTGTTAAATAAGGTTCATTACAATACCAATAAACATGTTAATATACATACGCCTTTACCCTCGTCCAGTATTTTACATAAAGAATATTACATACCAATAACATGTAATATACATACGCCTTTGACCATCGTCGTATGTTAAATAAGGTGAATTACATAACAATAAAGTAATATAACATAGCCTTTGACCTCGTCCATATGTTAAATAAGATACTTACAATACCAATAAACATGTAATATACATACGCTTGGACCTCGTCCGTATGTTTAAATAAGATAATTACAATACCAATAAACATGTACTATACCTACGCTTTGACCTCAGTCCAGTATGGTTTTAATAGGTATTACACATACCAATGAACATGTAATATACATAACGCCTTTGGACCTCGTCCAGTAAATGTTAAATACGGTAATACAATAACAATACATCAGAACCAAACCCCATGTAACTTTCAAAAATAGCCAAAAAAATGTTTTTGTATAAATGAACTTTCTTAAACAGAAACAAAAGGCTTGCACTGCAACATTTTTTTATTCAACCCAATTATGGTTTATTAAATAATTAACACAACTAGTTTTGGGCTCAATTCTGATTTCCCACTTCCCCAGACCAAACCTTTTCTAATGTCAGAGGACAAAGTTTAGGTCCTGGGAAATAACAGGGATAGGATAAGAAATATAGGCATAAGCCCTGTTCCCGTGCCATCCTGCTTATGTGTGATGCCTCAGCACGTTTAGTGATACAATGATGCAGGTCAGAGCAATGCATTAGTCAGCCTACACTATTCTGCTGTGGGGTGTGGCGCCTTATCAGTGCCGGTGAGGATTAAACAATTTCTAGCTCTCACAGCACTCAACTGGCCTGGGCTCTTGGTGGCGCAGGAATGTGCTTTCAGTGTAAACAACCTACTATTATGCTTCAGCCTACAAGCACTGTTTTCCCATACTCGTCTTCATCAATCAGCAGCTCACTTGGATTTTATATTTGTTCCATACAGTGAAACTACAGACTGTCCCGTTTTTACATTGTTCTGTGTAATTGCCTGACAAGAGTGGCTTGGAGGTGAAGTAACAAATAACATCTTATTAACAGACAATAACTTATTTTGTTTTATTATTGTATTAGTTTTTGTGTTTCAACGAATAGTTAATATTGTTAATTTATGTGAACACCCACTGCTGTTGTGTCCTGGGTATGAAATGAAAATTAAAATGAAGTTTTTTTCTTGTAATTCAACTTATGATTTTTCAATGTTTGACTTAATACACCATCAGTTTTTGATCAAACCAAGCAGACACCACACACCATATCAACAAGGCCAACAACAACAAAACGAAAAAAACCAAAACGTGAAAACAAACCAGCATAACTTAAACAGAAAAGTGCTGTTTGGTTTTTGTTTTGCTTTTCTAAAAAGACACATATATTATACAGTGGAACCGTCCCTTAAAGAATCCCGTTATAAAGACGTTCCCTCCTATATAAGGCCTAATCTCTGAGACATTGCCCATTCTTTGTAAATATTACACTGAATGACCTCCTTTATCAGAAACCCCATCCTTGTAAGACCTCATTTTGGATTATTTTTTAAGGGAGGTTCCAACTGTTACCATGCACTCTTTCACAAAGGGAAGGGGAGTTTTCTTATTTTAGCTTAGATTACTTGTACCAGTGAAATGAGTAATAAACTACAGGTATAAGTAACACTGATTAAATACCTCCCCCGACAGGTTACTAACTCCAATTAGAAAAGTGCTGTGCGTGTGGTGCATGTGTGTGTGTGTGCGCGCGTGCGCGCGCGTGAGTTGTGTGCGCGCGCGCCGCGTGTGTGCGTGCGTGTGTTTGGCGCGTGGTGTGCGTGCGTGTGTGTGAGTGTGTGGTAGCGAGATCTGATATACTATATAAGAGAGAGAGTAGTGAGAGAGAGAGAGCAATGGAGAGAGAGAGAGAGAGAGAGTGAGTGTGTATGTGTGTGATCGAGTGTGTGTATGTTTGTGTCATTATGCGTTGTGTGCGTAATGTTTAAGCGCTTGCAATGTGAGTGTGGCGCACTATTTTGCACACATATCTTGGGTACACTCTCTCCCCCTCTCTCTTCTCCATGCACTAGTCACGCATCGTTTGTGCATTATGTATGCTATGTGTGTGGTTATATGTGTGTGTATGTGCACTCACATTTGTGTTTATAAGTTGTGCATACCGAGATATGCGTATGCAGGTGTGCGAGCGTGCCATACTTGTGCGTGCACCGCTGGGGCAGCGTGTATGTGGTGAGAAAAGAAAGTGAGAGGACTGATTGCGCACCGTCAGACCATCACAATCAGTTGAGATTGGTTTATGACTATTGTATGGCATTGTGCAATGGGTGAAACTGAAACCATATTTTCAATGCATAGAATAATATTCAACCTGCTGTGAAAAAACTACTGCTTTGATAAAGATGTAATATTATATCTGATTTCTTTCCGACAGTTTGCAGACACACTTTACAATGGAACCAGACGACGGTGAACTGGACCGGTCAGATGTGGACGAGTCGGTTTCCTAGATCCCTGAGCCGATGCCAGACAGGAAACACTGGAACCCATTCACACAACTGATGACGGC
>CM065709.1:31806265-31818765 GCA_017654935.2 Phymorhynchus buccinoides
TCACACTGGGAGCAATAATTATAAGTTATTGAGTGTACTTGTGGGGAGGAGTGTTGTGGTATTTAAAGAGCCACAACCCATTTTGCCAATAACGAAAATTCAACCAAAATTCCTGTTCTTTCTTCCTTCTTTGTTAATGTTTGTTGTAGGCAAGAACTTTTGTGGTTGCCTTTGTTTTGTTTTGTTTAATTTAACATCTTTTCACTTAAAGTGTTTTTAGCACGCTATGGTATTGTAAATGATTGATGATAAAACTACACTGATATTATTTTATTATTAAAACATAAAACTTAAATTTACTTTACAGGAACACCAGATCTTAAAAACAAAATAAAAATGTCATACTAACGTGCCAATAGGACTATGAGTAAATGTCTTGAGACATTAGCAAAAATAGTGATTTGAACATTAGCATTTGAAACCATCGTTGAAGATGTTCAGGTACTGGAACTGGGTGTAGGTACTGCCTCCTAAGGGAACAAATGAACAGTATGTTGAATGTTTCAAAGTTTCTCCCAATATACATCTGTGCAGTATTAGCATGTTTACATTTTTAAAAATTAATATTTCACAGCCTAGTGTAGTTGTCGTGCACCTCTTCTGGCTACTCTGTCCTATCCAGTTCATCAGATAGTAAAAAGCCAACTGTCCGTCCGTGGGTGTGTGTGTGTGTGAAACACAAAACGGGCCTTAATAACTCCGCCGTTTTTCCACCGAATCGCATCAAATTTTGCTGTGAGCCCTAACGGTCGATGGCAACGCACCGAGGCGGCCGTGTCATTTGCGCGGTTTCGCAACATGCGCGAAACGCCATCCGCCCGGCCTCTCGGCGCCCGTACTCCGGCGTTTCTGGGCCGATTGCCTTCGGATTTGGCAGGAAGAATGACCGGGGCCGGGGACTCCGTGTGCCAACCGGAAGCGAATCGGTTCAGAACGCGCGCGCTAGACGCCGCTTCCCTTTTCACGAAAATAACTCCGCCGTTTCTTACCGATCCGACTCAAATTTGCTTCCTATGACCCGGGCCAAAGCATGCATGAAATTTGCACAATTTCATATGCGCGCGATATTCCCCAATTTACAGTTTCGCTCACCGATGAGCGCCGCGACATATGTTCCAAACGTGTGTTATAAAGGGGGGGGGGGGGGGGGCTGCTGTGGGCATAAGACCATGTTCACAATTACAGACAATAGTAGATGTTAGTAAGAAAAGGAAAAGACGAAGTCAAGAGTGAGATAGATTAGAGAAGTTGCTAGCATAGAACTTCCAGAAGGTGGGGGGACTATTTGTATGAAATATTCCTCCGCGGTACCCCCACGGGTAGAGCTCTCATACGGAGTACTTTCTTTTTAGTAGAGCTTTGATCTTATGTATTAGGTACTTTATCGTCACATATGCGTCCCCTCTCGTGAAATTCGGGTTGCTCCCACCTGGAGAGCGCGTCGCGCTCAGAGGCGCACCACCCATGTTTTTGTTTGTTTGCATGCGATTTTTGTGTGACTGATAGAAGAAAGAGGGGGGTGTAATTTTGCAATGACAACTTTTTGTTGCACTGGGTTGTAGCGTATTCTTTAAATGCATGGGCACACGGACCTCGGTTTAATCGGCCTCATCCGAAAGACTCCCTTTTCAAGACCGTAAGGCCTATGCAAAGTGAGAGAAAATTCCCTCTAACCAGGTTCGAACTCGGGTTGACTGACACGAAGCGACGCGGTACCACTGTGCCACTCTACCCAATTTTCTTCTTGAAGTGCTCCACTTTAACAAGTGCATGGGTGAACTTTCTTGGTATGGAAAGATTTCCTTTTTTTGAATTTTCAGAAAAGGAAGTTTCCCTTTAAAAAAGAATATTTGTGAAACACATCTTTGTGTGTCATGTGTATTTTCAACTTTAAGATAAGCATTTTGTATAAATTCAAGATTCAAGATTCTTTAATGCATCCATGCATCATAATACAAAGGAAATCGTTTTGGTTTGCACATACACAATCCAACAACACGAAGCATGCACATGGTGGACAAGCCATATAACTAATTGTGACCTCAAACTAAAAAAATTCATAAATCATTTTTTGCTGAGGCAAGCTGCAGGGGGGACATTTACCCCTGGACCCGCCTTCAGGTGTTTTTTTCATTTTGTGTAGTTGCACCCATGTCAATGCTATCCCACTCTTCCAAATACAATGTGATGGGAATTGGGGGGGGGGGGGGGGGGGACTGACTGATTGGCCCACACGTATCACTCACTCACTCTGCAATAAAAATATCAATTCCCGATAAGATACTGTAGTACGGTACTGTCTCGCACTATAAGGCGATCTTTTTTTTTATAACCCAGAACGAGACCCCTAGCGCCTTTCTTATACTACTACTACTATAGTAAGAACTATTATAATAAATCTGAATTTTGTGTAACATTTGTGGGGGCTGCGCCTTATAATAGGGTGCCCTTATAGTCCGAAACATATGAAAGTTCCTTCAGGGTCAGGGGGTGCTCTTACCCTTCACCGCAGACAGGCTCTTATCGTGCTCTTTTGCTCTTAACCCTTTCACCTCAGCCATACTTCGCCAAAAATGGCAATTACATTTCTGGTATAGAACAAAATCCTCTGCAGTTTGGGGATCTTATGGTACAGATATAAAATAAGGTCTATCTTACTTCCCAAAACTAAGACAACAGGGTCTTGGATAATAGACCCTAAGCTCCTTTCAGTTCATGCTTTTGTTTAACACTTCGTCACCCCCATAACCCCATTTAACGCGTTTATCGCATTATGCTTAACTGTTTTATGGTGGCATACCACTTGTAGTCTTTTCCATATCCTAACCAAACTCAAGATAAGAATGTTTGCCTCTGTTGAAAGAATAACTTGAAACAAATAGCTCTCTGTGGGAAACCTGAAAGGAGCTAGAATGAGAGGGATTGGTGTACGGTGACCCCTAATGTGCCTTTTAAGTGAACGCCCCATAGGTTACATCACTGTGTGCTAAAATGCGACCTTGCGGTGAAAGGGTTAAAAATGACCGTTCAGCCAGGGTTTATGAGGAGAGTTCAGGCAAACTCTTTGGTCACCGCATGCACCCATGAGGAGTCTTCTTTGAAGTTGTGATATAATGTAGTGTGATAAATGCGTCTTTGGCGCCATGCAAATATTGTTACAGTGGACTGGTTTTCTTTTGTGTTTTCGTTGGAGAGAGAGCGGGAACGGGAATTCGAGAGAGGAGAGGAGATAGAAGGAGAGGTTGGAGGACGAGAGAGAATGACGACGCCTAGAGGGAGGTGGACGGGGAGAGAGGTGAGGCGCATCGAGGACGGCCGACGGGGGAGAGAGTTTAAAAGAGGCGAGGGATGGAAACAAGAGAGGGGAGAAGAGATACCGGAACCAGAACACAGTCTATGAAGAACTGAAGAGGAGTGACCAGAGAAGAGAGAGAGAGAGAGACGGCGCTGACAGACCGACGGAAGATGACAGGACAAATAGGCGGAGAAAAACTCTTGCGAGAATACGATATTGCTGGAAAAATTTGTCATTTCCTTTCAGCATGTTGTACTGCTGCTGTCTCAGTCTCTCTCTCTCTGTCTGTCTGTCTCTCAATCTCTATCTCTATCTGGCTTCTGTCGTGTCTCTCTCTCTCTCTCTCATCTCCTCTGCTCTCTCTCTCTCTCGTCTCTCTCTCACTCTCTCTCTATCCTCTCTCTAAATTTCGTTATGGTCGTGATATCATCGCTTTCCCATGTGTGTTAATATCTAGGTTCTCCCGATGATGCTGCCCAAGACCAGATTGGGCAAGAACTAGGCGTCTTGCCTAAAAAATCTCTAATGCCTTGACAAACTAAAGTTAAAGCTTTTTTAAGTATTTCCTCTCTTTTTGGTTTTTTCTTTTCTCTCTCTCTCTCTTGTCTGTCTGTCTCTCTCTCTCCTTCTCTCTGTCTCTCTCTCATCTGTTCTCTCTCTCTCTTCTCTCTCTCTCTTTCTCTCTTTCTCTCTGGTCTCTTCTCTCTCTTTCTCTCTCTCTTTATTCTCTCTCTCATCTTTGAATTGTGTTTTGTTTCTCTCTCTTTCTCTCTCTGTCTTCTTCTCTCTCTCTCCTCTCTCTCTCCTCTCTCTCTCTCTCTCATCTCATCTCTCACTCTCTCTCTCTCTCTCGCTATCTCTCTCGTTCCCATTTCATTGTATTATATTTATATCTTTGTATTTGTTTTCGTTACGTTACAAATGTATTTATGTGTTTGCTTAAAACTGTTTAAATTCACAAGGATTGGTGTTAAAATGTTCTAGTTTATTGATAGCGAGACATGATATGTGGGCATTATAAATCCCTATGATACGGGCAAAGGCACTCCTTACCTATCATTAAAATCATTTGAATATTGAGTTGGAGTATATCTCTCTCTCTCTCATCTCTCTCTCTCCTCTCTCTCTCCCCACTCTCGCCTATCTCTCCTCGCCTCTCTCTTTAGTCTCGCTCTCTACCACACACTCTCTCTCTACTCTCAACAACGTCTTATCTCTTTCTCAATTCTATTCTATTTAAGAAAGGTTAATTTTGTTGTTTTCTTCTTCTTCTTTTTTTAGTTAAAAAATGTCAGATAATTATGAGTAGGGCGAAAACATTTACAAAGAAGATAAGAGTCGAAAACCAAACTGTAATAAGTTTCTAAATGATATTGAATAATAATAATGCCTATAATTTTGTTTTATCATTATACTACTTGGCTTAAATGCAGTCTCCATCTATTCAATCAATTGTGACGGGTGAAAATGAATGATTTTACGTCCTCTAGGTCACCAGACACATAATTGTGGGGCAATTGTAAATACAAAGATTTTGGGAACAATACTGGCTGCGAATGCCCGGAGTCAGTGCACACACCGGTACATTCCCGATTTTTTAAACATACTGATAGGTGTTGCGGTAACCACGCCTCAGTTAAACCTCATCGGCTATGGTGCCGCCACGATTTTTCAAATTAAATTGTGCAACTATGACGTTTATTTTAAGGAGCAAGGTAATAAGCTTCGAGACTTGGTGTTTGCTTCTAATTATCTTTCTGTTTGATCGTTTCCGAGTGAATGAATAAAGGATTTGTTTAAACCCAAACTTGAGATATAAAAATGAACGTTTTTACACACCTCTTTTTAGACAGTTACGCTCCTCTTCTGACACTTCTCTCCTCCAGATCCCTCGTTACCGCACCAAGACCCTTGGCGAACGCTCCTTCACTTTCCAGGCCCCCTCCTCTTGGAATAGACTCCCTTTACCTCTCCGTTCTGCCAACTCACTTTCTTCATTTAAGTCTTCTCTCAAAACTACTCTTTTCAAATCATAGCCTGCTATATTTCTTTTCAAAGTACTGTTCCCCTTCCATCCGCGTGTGTTTGTGTGCATGCGTGTTGTTTGTGCGTGTGTGTTGCGTCCGTGAGTGTGTTTTTGCGTGTGCGTGTGTGTGGGTGTGTGTGTCTTGTGTGTGCTGTAGTGTGTGTGTCTGTGAGAGTGTGGTGACGTTCGTGTGTGTGGAGCGTGTGTGTGTGTGTCTGTTTAGTGCGTGTCTGGTGTGTCTGTTAACTTTAGTGCGTGCGTTATGCGTGCGCCTAGTGCGCGCGCGCGTGTGTATAATATATTTTTGTCGTTTCTTTATTTATATTGCTTGCTGGTTTATTCATTTATTATTGTAAGCGCTTAGGGATTTTTTAAGATTAGGCGCTATAAATGCTAATTATTATTATTATTATATTAAAGGGAAAGGAGAAAAAAGTTTAAAAAAAAAAAAATAACAAGAACAAGAAAATAAATGAAACACAACTTTACAGACAAGATTGCTAATTAAAGTCGGTTATTGACACGAAAAAAAGCAAAACGAAACTACTCCAAAACAAACGTTAGACACAAATATAAAAGAAAACACTTTATTTAACCCTTTCACCGCCAGCCATATTTCAGCCAAAAATTTCCATTCAATTTACCTGGGTAGAGAACAAAATCCATCTGCAGTGTTGTGGATTCTTCTGTGACATATATTAAAATAAGGTCTATCCTTACTTCCCAAAACTAAGACAATAGGGTCTTTGGATAATAGACCCCAATTTGATGCCTTTTAGTGACATAGGTGTTATTAAATTACTGTGGTGCTAAAATGCGATGTTTGGCGGTGAAAGGGTTAAGTCTGTACTCGTAATTATGAAACAATGTAAAGAAAGTAGTCCAGAAGGAAACCGTCTCTAAATCGCCTAGAAAACGAGATTTTTCATTTTCTTAATTATTTGAGATAGGCTAACAAAAAAAATTCCAACTGGTATTGATAGCATGACGTTTCAGAAGTATTATAGTAAACAAATCGCCACTTATATCCTGATCAACATAAAAGATATAAACCGTTTAAAGATTAAAATTCTACGTAAATTCTGTCTTTAAGTGGATATATCTTTGTATTGAAAGTGGCGATTTTAGTGTGGAAGGGGGTCAAATCATCAATTCTCAGATTTTGACTTTTTGTATGCTAGTCTTGTCGTTTCCGACTATGACTGCCAGATAGCAGAGGGGGGCAGTTGCTATTCTGGCGGGCTGGGCGATAATTTGTTATAGTGGAGATGCCCTTGCCCAGGGTACATCCCCACTCCATCAGTCTCGGCCAAAGGGATTTGATGACACAGCTGGCGTTGAGGAAGGTCCCCAAAGGCCAGCCCATCCCTTTGGTCTCTAGCACCAGAGCCGGGTGCAAGGGCCCCCTCGTTCGAGAATCACAGTCACAGTCTTCCACAAGAGACTAAGCTGTACCATGATTTTAAATCACCGTGGAAAATCATCTATTGTACAGCTCTCATGTTACTGTTGGCCCCCTACTACAGGCTAATGTCAACCAATGATAACAGCCATTTGAGTAAAGGGCCTCTGTAAAGATTTTGACTTATTATTGAACCATAGGTCTTTCTCTACCTCACACGGTAATATTAAAATGTAAAAACGATCCTTTCTGCTTTAAAAACATGTTTTTATCAGAAACATCTGTTTGCTTTGTCATTTGGAAACTTTCCGGCTGCATTTTCTCATTTTGCCATTTCCTTGTGTATATGTTACGCCCAATCCATGAAATTGCCCATTTCATGAAATGATTTGCCCAGTTCGTGAAATAGCCAATTTATATGATTTGCAATTGAGAAAAGCGATATGAATGAAAAATAGTTTTTGTTCATTAGCACACATAGATCAATAATTGATTCAAACGGATAAGAAATCTCATCCTGTAGATGAGTTAAAATGATTTTATTCAGACTTAATTTCATAAAACGTTTATTCAACACGTGGCTCAGGCATACCCCAGCTTAGCATCTGGTCGAGTTGGGGGGCAGGATAGGGGTGCAAATACAATGTAGAAAAGTGTGATACCATTGAATCAATCTTAATCAATACCTGTGTGAATGGGGATTCAAAAATGTGATATACATTGTCCATTTCATAAATTGGGCAAAGCATTTTGCCCATTTCATGAAATAGGCAATTTCACGGATTGGGCGTAACATATACTTTACGACTTCAAATCTTCATTATTTTGCAACAAATAGTTCAATTTCCAAACTTTTGGGTTTGTCGGAAAGCTCTTTCATCGCAGAAAAATAATTGGGTGATAACTCAAAAGTGACCCCTGGGAAACCAAGACTCATTGTGTGGAGACAATGCAATAATAAAATAAATGTCTGTCTGCTCTTAATTTATTTGCTATTTGGTATATTCTAGTCACAGGGACTTATCTTTGTGAAATTCGGGCTGCTCTCCCCCGGATCTTGAGAGAGAGCGTCGCCGCAAGTGCAGCGCCCACCCAATTTTTTTTATGGGGGGTGGTGAGGCACATGGTGAGGAGGGTGTGTGAGCACATTTGGAAAACTTACCTATCAGTTTGGCCATAGCAGGCAGCGGGATTCCTCCCTGCTTTTACCGACTTTCAACTGCCGTGGGATTTTTACGTGCGTAAAGCGCACGGGTCAGACTAGCTTTAAGTCCTCATCCGAAGGACTCGGACGTTCAGTTCGATTTTCCTGTCAAACTAGAAAGAAAGAAGGGCGAGGAGGCCGGGATTCGAACCCGGGTCACTCGCGCTGCAGTCACGCATTACATTTGGCAGGCGAACGTCTTAACCACTCTGTCACCTTTCTCCCTTAAAGACTCCCCACGTCACGTGTCACATTCCCTCTTAGGCCGTGTACACACATAAGCGGATATTCCGTGCGGAAACCCGTGCGCAATCCATAAATACATGAAACAAAGAAGGGACAAGATTTGCGCACGTGTCCGAATTTCCCCTATAATACGCGCAAACTTTGATCCTTCTTTCTTCCACTTATTTAGGGTTTTCCGTACGGAACTTACGCGTCTCATGTGAACCCGGCCTTACGCTTGGAATATTTCTTAAGATTTCTTACCAGCCATAAGAGGGAAAACACGTGAAAACCGTGATTTTGACATGTGACGTGGTGGGTCTTTAATGCCCAGCCAACCATTACAGTGAGTGCTATTTTAAAGTATCATAATCTTTAAAGTGTTGAAGGAGGATACTCAGTGAAAGTAGAAGAACCAACCAACCAACCAACCGAAATCTTCTTCTTCTTCTTCTTTGATCACTCAGACAGTTTCCTGTCAATTATGAGCGCAGATGCGTCATGATGCCGTTATGCGCCTAACTAAGAAATAGTTAGGCCCAGCAAGTCCGACTTCGGCTGGAGGAGGAAATGTTTTTCAAAGTGTTTCTTGACAGAAAAAAAAAGGCAGGAGAATGGACCGGGGTAAGGCAGAAAGATAGTAGATGACAGTAAGTAAAGGGAAAAGGCAGAGTCAAAGAGAGTGACAGATTAGAGGAACGATGCGGAAGCGTGCGTGTGCATATGGGTGCAGTTGTATGTGCGTGTTAGAGGGTGTGTGTAGTGTATATGATGAGAGAAAGAGAGAGAGAGAGAGAGAGAGAGAGAGTGAGAGTCGTGCATGTATAAGCTTTACTCATAATCTGACATCTGTGACATGTTACTTCTCGTGTGCATTATATTGTATTGTATGTTGTAATGTGACAGCAAACAAAATTTCCTTGTTCATTTCAATAGGGATAATAAAGATTGATTGATTGAGAACTTCCAGAAGGTGGGGAAACTATTTATGCAAAAGACCCCCCGGGTATCCCCACAGGGGGGACCAACCGAAATGAAACCAAAGTCAAGGCAAAGGTAAAGGGCCGACTAGACTGCGTACGATTCGATTCACTACGATCCGATTTTGACATTTGGTTTAAACAAATCTTTATTCACTCACTCGTAAACGATCAAACAAAAAGACAATTAGAGCAACAACAAGCTCGAAGCTTATACCGTGCTCCTTAAATTAACGTCATAATTGCGCAATTGATTGAACAGATGGAGACTGCGTTTAAACCAATATAAACTGTGAATGACATTTGGTTTAAACGACTTTATTAGATGCACAGCAGATGAACATACAAAGATATAGATATCGAACTCATCAGCAACAACAAGATAGAAGCTTATATTGTGCCCTCTCTACAGTTGAAAATGTTTGACGACTGTTAACACATATACATGAAATAGAAAACACCCAAATTTGTTGATGTAGGCAAATGAATTAAATGAAAACTAATGTAAGAAGCTGGGGGGGGGGGGGGGGGGGGGGGGAGGAAGAAGAAAAAAGGAAATTTTACAAGCAAAGATGTTGACAATTGTGAGGCATGATTGACGTGAAATTCTACTAAGTAAACCTGACAAAATCCTTACTAGTTATGTTCACTATTATATTTGCAGTCTTCCGTACACGAATCTGATTTTTTAATATTATATATATATATATATATATATATATATATATATATATATATATATATATATATATATATATATATATATATATATATATATATAAACGTACAAGAATTGAAGAACAAAAAAACAAACACATCATTAAACTTTCCTCTTATATAATATATAGTTTGCTTTAATAAAACTTTTTTTGTGTCCAATGTATGTGTTTGTGAACCTAAGAAAGAAACTCAATTACTATAACTTTAACTTTACGATTTGTTCTGTGTTCTAAAAAGAAGAAAATAAAACAATGTGCTGATTTATTTTTTCTCCCAATGGGGGAGATAGACAATGCCTATGCAAAGACAGCTGTTTCGTCTTGAGAAAGACTCTTCAGTCTGCATGTCGGCCTGCAAAGAATGTCCACAGTGAACATTCAAGCTGAGCTAGAAGACTTTGTCCAAGAGAATGGTTGTCCTCTTTGCACCAGATTGAAAATCCACAATAAAAGCAAACCAGCACTTCATTCAAAAGAAATGGTAACAATATAATATATATATATAGGAAAATTGTTTAAAACGTTTTTGTCCCTATGTCTTTGAAACGAACAATAATACCAAAAACCAGTTATATGCTAACTTGACATCTTGATCTATGTTCTAAAAAACATAAAGAGTGCTAGCTTAGTTTCTCCTCCTTATTAGGGAGGCAATGGCAGAACCCAGCCAAGGACAGCTGTTTCGACTCTAGGGAGTCTCATCAGCTCGGCACTGGATGGAGTCTTAACCCTTTCGCCGCCAAAGTCGCATTTTTGCACCACAATGATTGAACACCCATGTCAGTAAAAACCTTGAATTCAGGGTCTGTTATCCAATGATATTTGTGTTCTTGATTTGGGGAGTTAAGGATAGGTCTTTTTTTTTTAAAGCATGTTATGTAGTAAAAGAATCTCCAATGTTTCAGACAAAATATTTTCTTTACCCAATGTGTTTATTGGATAATTTTGGCAAAAAAATGGCTGGCGGCGAAAGGGTTAACCTACCACGGTGGAACTACTCTCTCCTCAACAGGAAGATCGTTCCACAAATGGAATGTCTCTTCCTATATCTTATTTCTGCAACGAACATTTTATTTGATTCTTGGTGTCGAGGTCTACATGAGTATAGTCAAAGACTCTATAGGGGAAGATAAGCATCCGGTCTCTTTTCCCTATATGAGTAGTGAGGACAGAAACACTGGTTATGTCCCTTTCAAACGTGACACATTTACACGTCAATAGGCCAGTTGAATTCTCCGTTCAAATTCCAGTCTGAGTTTTTGGATGGCCGCCGCTGTGAATGGTGTATAACTACCCCACTAACGATAACTCTATCAGCCCGGTTCGCTGTAACTCTTAAGTAGTCCATCTTACCCTTTTAGACTCTTTGGTATAGTGAACGAAAATAGTGGAGTTGTTTTTAGACGGAAGTATTTCACGCGAATCGTGACTCGCGGACATCGTCACAATCGTGTCGTATTGGGCTCAAATCGTATGCAGTGCTATATAGTGTAGCTAGGCCTTTACTAGCAGGCCTGTTTACTCTACTCTTTTCGAGTAGTATTCTACTCCATTTGGACCTCGACTACTCTTCAAAGTTGAGAACAAAAAAGAGCTCTAATTACTCATTTTCAGTGAACATTGTTTGGTGGTTTAATGAATAAAACTACAGCATTTTGCACCAAGACTACTCATTTCAGCCATCCAGACTACTCAAGATTTGTGTAGGGGGTAAACAGGTCTGCTTTAGGCAACAACAACCCCAAAAAAAGAAATTAAAAAAAAGAAAACTCTTCCTAGGGAATACGTTCTTGAAGACCAGCAAAAAAAGCTTGAAGCTGAAACTGACCCGTAAGCAAAGCAGCGCGCGCCGGTGGACAGGAAGTGGGCAGCGGTTGGTAGTTGGCTAGGAGCTGCTTTCTTGTTGCGTTTCTTACAGTTGGGTGATGATGAAGCTCTGGCGGGTGTGGAGTGGTGCAGTGTGGTGTGGTGTTGTAGGCTGGTGGTCTTGCAAGTCGAGTCGATGGGCGTTGGTGCTGGTCGGAGTCTTTATAGCCTGGCTTGGTCGGCTCTGGTCCCCGCCCCCTTTTCTTCTTCTTCTTCTTCTTTTTCTTCTCTCTTCTTCTTGTCTTTTCTGGGTGGGCTTTGTAGTGGAGTGGGTGGGTGGGTGGGGAGGGGAGAAGGGAAATGATAATATCAGAGAGAGATAGAGAGGGAAAGAGAGAGAGAGAAGGAGGGAGAGAGAGTGAGAGTGAGAGAGAGTTTCGATCTTCATGTATGGTAGCCACGCCCTAAAAACTTATCCCAACCCCACTCATACTCACACGACACACACACACGCGCGCGCGCGCAAGTGCGCGCGTGCGCACACCCACGCACGGACTCGCACGCACACACGTGCACACACGCGATGGGGCGTGCGCGCACACACGCACACACGCACGCACACACACGCACACATCACACAGAAGGTTGGCACACACACACACGCACGCACGCACACACACACACACACACACACACACACATACACACACACACACACACACACACACACACACACACACACACACACACACACACACACACACACACACACACACACATAATGAGTTTACTTGACGTCAGAATCGAGACTGTATCTCTGCGCGTGTGGGAAGGAGGGAGAGA
>CM065709.1:31823765-31846265 GCA_017654935.2 Phymorhynchus buccinoides
ATTACAATACCAATAAACATGTAATATACATACGCCTTTGACCTCGTCCAGTATGTTAAATAAGATAATTACAATACCAATAAACATGTAATATACATACGCCTTTGACCTCGTCCAGTATGTTAAATAAGGTAATTACAATACCAATAAACATGTAATATACATACGCCTTTGACCTCGTCCAGTATGTTAAATAAGGTAATTACAATACCAATAAACATGTAATATACATACGCCTTTGACCTCGTCCAGTATGTTAAATAAGATAATTACAATACCAATAAACATGTAATATACATACGCCTTTGACCTCGTCCAGTATGTTAAATAAGGTAATTACAATAACAATAAACATGTAATATACATACGCCTTTGACCTCGTCCAGTATGTTAAATAAGATAATTACAATACCAATAAACATGTAATATACATACGCCTTTGACCTCGTCCAGTATGTTAAATAAGATAATTACAATACCAATAAACATGTAATATACATACGCCTTTGACCTCGTCCAGTATGTTAAATAAGGTAATTACAATACCAATAAACATGTAATATACATACGCCTTTGACCTCGTCCAGTATGTTAAATAAGGTAATTACAATAACAATACATCAGAACCAGAACCATGTACTTCAAAATAGCCAAAAAAATGTTTTTTGTATAAATGAACATTTCATTACAAAAGGCTTGCACTGGCAACATTTTTTATTCAAAACCAATTATGGTTTATTAAATAATTAACACAACTAGTTTTGGCTCAATTCTGATTTCCCCACTTTCCCCAGACCAAAACTTTCTATGTCAGGAAACAAAGTTTAGGTCTGGGAAATAAAAGGGAAATAGGATAAGAAATATAGGCATAAGCCCTGTTCCCGTGCCATGCCTGCTTATGGTTTGATGCCTAAGCACATTTAGTGATGACATGATGCAGGTCAGAGCAATGCATTAGCAGCCTACACTATTCTGCTGTGGGGTGTGGCGCCTTATCAGTGCCCGGTGAGGAGTAAACAATTTACTAGCTCTCAGCAGCACTCAACTGGCCTGGGCTCTGTGGCAGCAGGGATGGGCATTCAGTGTAAACAACCTACTATTGCTTCAGCCTACAAGCACTGTTTCCCATACTCTCTCTCAGAAAATCAGACAGCTCACTTGGATTTTATATTTTTCCAACAGTAACTACAGACTGCCGTTTTTACATTGTTCTGTGAATTGCCTGACAAAGAGTGCTTGAGGTGAGTAAACAAATAACATCTTATTAACATACAATAACTTATTTTTTATTATTTTATTATTTTTGTGTCAACGAATAGTATATTGTTATTTATTGAACACCCACTGCTGTTGTGTCTGGTATGAAATGAAAATTAAAATGAAGTTTTTCTTGTAATTCAACTTATGATTTTCAATGTTGATTAAATACACATCAGTTTTGTCAAACCAAGCAGACACACACACACCAATATCAACAAGGCCAACAACAACAAAACAAAACTCAAAACGTGAAAACAAACCAGCATAAACTTAAACAGAAAAGTGCTGTTTGGTTTTTGTTGTGCTTTTCTAAAAGAACATATATTATACAGTGGAACCTCCCTTATAAGATATCCCGTTATAAGACTCCCTCCTATATAAGGCCTACTTCTCTGAGACATTGCCATTCTTTGTAAGTATTACAATGACCTCCTTTATAAGACCCCTCCCTTGTAAGACCTCATTTTGGATTATTTTTGAAGGGAGGTTCCACTGTACCATGCACTCTTTCACAAAGGGAAGGGAGTTTTCTTATGTTTAAGCTTAGATTAATTGTACGCAAGTGAAATGAGTAAATAAACTACAGGTATAGTACACTAATATAAATACCTCCCAGACCAGTGTTATAAGCTCCAATAGAAAAGTGCGTGTGCGTGTGTGCATGTGTGTGTGTGTGCGCGCGTGCGCGCGCGTGAGTGTGTGTGCGCGCGCGCGCGTGTGTGCGCGTGTGTTTGCGCGTGTGTGCGTGCGTGTGTGTGAGTGTGTGTGAGAGAGATATATATACATATATAGAGAGAGAGAGAGTGAGAGAGAGAGAGAGCAAGGGAGAGAGAGAGAGAGAGAGAGTGAGTGTGTATGTGTGTGATAGAGTGTGTGTATGTTTGTGTCAATATATGCGTGTGTGCGTATGTGTAAGCGCTTGCATGTGAGTGTGCGCAATATTTTGCACACATATCTGGGTACACATCTCTCCCCCTCTCTCTTTCCATGCACTATCACGCATCAGTTTGTGCATTATGTATGCTATGTGTGTGTGTTTATATGTGTGTGTATGTGCACTCACATTTGTGTTTATAAGTGTGCATACCGAGATATGCGTATGCAGGTGTGCGAGCGTGCATATGTGCGTGCACACGCGTGCAAGCGTGTATGTGGGTGAGAAAAAGAAAGTGAGACGGATTGCGCACAGTCAGACATCACATCAGTTGAGATTGGTTTATGACTATTGTATGCAATTAGTGCAATGTGAAACTGAAACATATTTCAAATGCATAGATAATATTCAACCTGCTGTGAAAAAAACTGCTTGATAAAGATGTAATATTATATCTGATTTCTCCGACAGTTTGCAGACTCCTTTTACAATGGAACCAGACGACGGTGACTGGACCGGTCAGATGTGGACGAGTCGAGTTTCCTAGATCCATGCCGATGCCAGATCAGGAAACACTGAACCCATCACAACAACTGATGACGGTAAGAATACTAATAGCGGTACCTCAGCAACAACAACGCAATGCTGGCGGATCATAGTGATGGCATACCAAAGGCGGGTCAGGGAGTTACAGGGGTCATGGAACCCATTACTCTAAAAAAAAGAGAGAAAAAATGTTAAAGTATAATGTTATGCTACTGTTTTATCTTATTCTCCCCAGACAGGCCTTCATTGCATCTAGTACATTCAAGTTCTCCTCAGCATTTGCACCCCAGACCTCCCAACCAAGCATTTTACCCTCACCCTCCCCGTCCATGACTAACTGATCTTCTCCGATATGCTATGTGTTTAGTATGCACTATGTAGTGTGTATGCATGAGTGTGTGGTGTGTGTGCGTGCGAATGTGTGTGGTGTGTTTTTGTTTGTGTGTGTGTTCTATCCACTTTGTTCCTTCATTTTGTGTTTGTTTATTAATGTACTTTCATATGATGGTGTGTTTTAAGACCATATTTTATTAATATTAGTTCGCTTTCTCTTTCATATACTTCTGACCAAGAATTATGCAGAGGGTCCCTACCTAGCAAACACCCACCCCATCGTTTATCTTTTTAACAAATAATGGAAATCGGGGTTTGTAAGCAAACAAAAACAAAAGAACAATGTGTCCGCACGCGCGCGCGCGTGCGTGCGTGCGTGCGTGCGTGCGTGCGTGCGTGTGTGTGTGTGTGTGTGTGTGTGTGCATTCGTCTGTGTGATGTGTGTGTGTGTGTGGGGGGGGGGGGGGTAAATAGCCGAAAAACGCCTGGCAAAGTACCATTTCCCCCTTTTTTGTCAATCAAACGTCCACTCCCTAACTGTGTCCGAAATCTGTGTGTAGGAGAGGGGTGGCCGTTTGCAAGGGATATGACATTCACATATTTTTTCTTGGTGTTTTTTTGTTGTTTGTTTGTTTTTGTTTTTTTGATGGGGGAGGGGGAATTGTGTTGAATCTGTGAGACACAAATTGTTCGGTGATGTTGTCATTAAAAAATCCCGATTGTTTTGCTTGCAGATGACAAGTTGGAGGCAGCTCTCCAAGCCAGCCACCAGGAGCACACACTACAGCAACTGGCCATATCTCTTCATGTAAAGAGGCTTGAGCATCGTCTGCAGGCCAATGGCATCACCAGAGAACAGGTCCCGCAGATGGCAACTGCTTCTTCAGGGCAGCAGCACTGCATGTCCCCACTCACACTGACAGGGAACTAAGGGACGCTCTAGACCAGTGGCACACAGTGTTTCAGACAGCCAGACCAGCAGCGCCCTACACAGTGTTTCCGGTGAAGCACACTAACATGAGGGATTTCAAAGCCTTGGCCTCCAACACAATGAAGAACACCCAGACAGACGTAGGTGGGACTCGGGTCCACTGGATGAAGATCAAGTGGATCTGATACATGAAGGGCGGAAGGGACACAATGAAGAACACCCAGACAGACGTAGGTGGGACTCGGGTGCACTGGATGAAGATCAAGTGGATCTGATACATGAAGGGCGGAAGGGACACCATCTTCTTTAAGTACAGGATGGGGGATCCCTTCACCTCTCTGAGGACAGGGGATCGACTGGACGGCGAGGGAAACAGCCAGCAGCCCAAGATCTCTCATTCCGCTACTCTAGTCGTCTGCCCGTGTCCTCGGCGAAAAAAGCTGACCTCATGGAGCTCTGCCAGCTGGGAGTTGTGCCTGCCCACCTCCACAGCTTCTACGAGCAGCTTCCAAGCGAGCCTTCTGCCTGTGACTGCCTAGCAGAGCCTGATGTCACAGAGGACACAGACACTAAAGGAGGGGACTGAGGACACACCAGTGCTGGACCTGGTGTGCAATCCTGGCCTGGAGGAAGAAAGGACATGGAAAGTGCTTTGCACCCACCTCATCTCACCACCACATGCGTCTTCGCCCCCCCTTCCCCTCATTCTAAGAGCACGATTATGTGCTCATACCTGTTGGAAAACTGGAACGGAAAGCGACAAGTACTTTGTGTGCATACAACTAAAAACAAGATGTATACATTCTTAACGTGCATGAGTTGCGTTCAACATTTTTAAGCTTTTGTAAGCATAGTATGATAATGTGAAAAAGGGAGTGTGAAGATCAAAATAGTGGTGTGTTTTTTAAAAGCGAAATAAATACTTAGTTTAGAGATGATCACTGTGGTGTTGTGACGTTTTTAAAATGAGGTAACAAATGATGTGGAGAGGAGAAATATATCATGTTTTTTTAAATTTGAACTGCATAACTTGTATCATACATGACTGGCAGTGAACAAACTACTGCTGAGTGCAGCGTGAAATGAATGTTAGGTTTTTAACTTGAGACATAATCATGTTTGGGGGTTGTTTTGACATTTTATAACGTTTTGTATTCAAATACTGTTTTAAGTCAATTGTGGACACATATTTTTGAAAAGTTTGGTTACAATCGTATATGACCCCAAAATGGACAAAATGATGTGTGCAACAAAGCATTGCTGTGCAGAGTGAGGAATAACAATACTGATTTATTTAAACTGGTGACATCGAGTTTAAAGCGTTTTATATGTCAAGTCATGGGGTTTTATCAAAGAGTGTGTTCTTGTATTAGTCTAGAGATGATCACTGTGGTGTTACAGTGATTTGTTAAGGTGAGATGGTAAATAATGCGGCGATAAAAAGAAATAGGATGCTTTTTTAAAGCCTGAAATGTGTAGTTATTACCGTGCATGACCTGAGGTTAACAACATGACAAGTGTAACAAACCCTTGCTGTGTGTGGTGCAGTGAAACAGTTCGGACCTTGTTTTAACTGATGACTGTATTAATTAACAATAAACATGTAATATACATACGCCTTTGACCTCGTCCAGTATGTTAAATACGATAATTACAATACCAATAAACATGTAATATACATACGCCTTTGACCTCGTCCAGTATGTTAATGAAGATAATTACAATACCAATAAACATGTAATATACATACGCCTTTGACCTCGTCCAGTATGTTAATGAAGGTAATTACAATAGCAATAAACATGTAATATACATACGCCTTTGACCTCGTCCAGTATGTTAATGAAGGTAATTACAATAGCAATAAACATGTAATATACATACGCCTTTGACCTCGTCCAGTATGTTAATGAAGGTAATTACAATAGCAATAAACATGTAATATACATACGCCTTTGACCTCGTCCAGTATGTTAAATAAGGTAATTACAATAACAATAAACATGTAATATACATACGCCTTTGACCTCGTCCAGTATGTTAAATAAGATAATTACAATACCAATAAACATGTAATATACATACGCCTTTGACCTCGTCCAGTATGTTAAATAAGGTAATTACAATAACAATAAACATGTAATATACATACGCCTTTGACCTCGTCCAGTATGTTAAATAAGGTAATTACAATAACAATAAACATGTAATATACATACGCCTTTGACCTCGTCCAGTATGTTAAATAAGGTAATTACAATACCAATAAACATGTAATATACATACGCCTTTGACCTCGTCCAGTATGTTAAATAAGGTAATTACAATAACAATAAACATGTAATATACATACGCCTTTGACCTCGTCCAGTATGTTAAATAAGGTAATTACAATACCAATAAACATGTAATATACATACGCCTTTGACCTCGTCCAGTATGTTAAATACGATAATTACAATACCAATAAACATGTAATATACATACGCCTTTGACCTCGTCCAGTATGTTAAATACGATAATTACAATACCAATAAACATGTAATATACATACGCCTTTGACCTCGTCCAGTATGTTAAATAAGGTAATTACAATAACAATAAACATGTAATATACATACGCCTTTGACCTCGTCCAGTATGTTAAATAAGGTAATTACAATAACAATAAACATGTAATATACATACGCCTTTGACCTCGTCCAGTATGTTAAATAAGGTAATTACAATACCAATAAACATGTAATATACATACGCCTTTGACCTCGTCCAGTATGTTAAATAAGGTAATTACAATACCAATAAACATGTAATATACATACGCCTTTGACCTCGTCCAGTATGTTAAATACGATAATTACAATACCAATAAACATGTAATATACATACGCCTTTGACCTCGTCCAGTATGTTAAATAAGGTAATTACAATAACAATAAACATGTAATATACATACGCCTTTGACCTCGTCCAGTATGTTAAATAAGGTAATTACAATAACAATAAACATGTAATATACATACGCCTTTGACCTCGTCCAGTATGTTAAATAAGGTAATTACAATACCAATAAACATGTAATATACATACGCCTTTGACCTCGTCCAGTATGTTAAATAAGGTAATTACAATACCAATAAACATGTAATATACATACGCCTTTGACCTCGTCCAGTATGTTAAATAAGATAATTACAATACCAATAAACATGTAATATACATACGCCTACGCTCGTACACCTATGCATACTCACATACATACACACACAGCAAACACACGCACGCACACACACATGCGTACACGCACATTCTCTCTCTCTCTCTCTCTCTCTCCTCTCTCTCTCTCTCTCTCTCTCTCTCTCTCTCTCTCTCTCTCTCTCTCTCTCTCTCTCTCTCTCTCTCTCCATCCCTTCCTATCGCTCGTTCGTTCGTTCGTTCTCTCCCTCCCTCCCTCCCCCCTCTCTCTCTCACACAAACACACACACACACACACACGCGCGCACACTGTAGGCGATGAGAAAAGTATATTTCTAACCCACCCCCACCTCCCACCCTCCACCTCGTTTAAAGAGTCTGGGAGAGAGAAAAAAAGTCGGAACAGGGGAGGAGGAGAGGGAAAACACGTGAAACCCGTGACTTTGACACGTGACCTGGTGGGTCTTTAAAGACCCACTGACCCACCGCGATTAAGTCCCTTGGTGTGGGTGTTTTTTTTATGGGTAACTGTGACCCACATGCACATTCATTCCCCCAACTTTATATATTGAGGCTGCTCTTTAAAGCGATGTTTTGTTCTGAATTGGAGGGGGGGGGGGGGGGGGGGCATTTGGAGGGGTGTCACTCCTGGTCGAAATAAACATTTCGTATCCAGCTATATATATAATAAGAGGGAAAACACGTGAAACCCGTGATTTTGACACGCGATGTGGTGGGTCTTTAATTTATTTATTTTTTTAAATGGTGGCGGGGATAAGTTTCTGCCCCCCCCCCCCCCCCCCTGCTCTCTTTCCCTCCCTCCCCTGCTCTCTTTCCCTCCCTCCGCCTTCCCCCCTCCCCCTCCCCCCTCCACACCCCTTCCTGCAAAAATTTGTCCGGCGAATCCTATTAACCCCTTGGTATCCAATCGGTGCTCCGTAATTAGTGTACCTCTCTCTCTCTCTCTCTCTCTCTCTCTCTCTCTCTCTCTCTCTCTCTCTCTCTCTCTCTCTCTCTCTCTCTCTCTCTCTCTCTCTCTTGTCCTTTTTGGGGGTCTTGCTATACCTTGGCCAATCTCCGGCTCGATAGGGATGAGTTACCTACCCAAGGGTTGGGGTGGGTGGTGACAGTGTGCGTGTGGGTGAGAGAGAGAGAGAGAGAGAGTGAGAGAAACTTTCAAACTCAAACTCAAAAATGTTTTAATGTCAGACCTCTGGCCTATGACATTGAGGGTGCGCGTATACACACATCATATTATAAAAAGGCAATTGTCCGTCCGTGTGACCATCCGTGTGTGTGAAACACAGAACGGGCCTTATAACTCCGCCGTTTTTCGACCGAATCGCTTCAAATTTGCTATCAGCCCTAACGTGGCGATGGCAACGGCAACCAAGGCGGCCGTGTCATTTGCGCGGTTTGACAAATGCGCAAAACGCGTATCCACCGGCCTCTCGGCCCCCGTATCCAGTATTTCTAGACGGATTGCCTTCATATTTGGAAGGTAGATGACCGGGGACAGTGACTATCTGTGTGCCAAACTGGAAGCGAAACGATTTATAAACGCGCGCGATATGCGCCGCTTGACCTTTTCACAATCCGCGGCGAAACGAGACCCGACGAAATTTGGAACGTGCATGACCAGGGATAGTGACTATCTTGGTGCAAAATTTCAACAGCATCCATTCATAAACGCGCGCGATATGAGCCAACTAACATTTGCGCGGTCCCAAAACGGACGCAAATTTCAACACTACACAGAAACAACTGCGCTTGAGCAAGAAAACGGTTGAACAGCGGAGGTTACTTTAGCAAGGATTACTTTAGCGACGTACAATATCGCGCTATTCTCAGTTATTGTCTTTCAGCTCATTGACGTTGAGTATGAGGTTAACGCGCGTGTGTGTATGGTGTGGGGGGGGTGGGGTAGGGGTGGGGGGTGGGGTAAAGGGGGGGGGGTGGGGGGGGGGGGGGGGGATGCGGGGTGGGGGGGGGGACGGGATGAGAGAAGAAGATGGAAGGAGGGGGAGAGACAAAAGTAATAATATAATATTTCACGGACCCGGCAAAACCGGTACTCAGCGTTACCGGTACTTCGCGTTACCGGTACTCTGCGTTGCGCTAGTAATGTAATAAATGAAAACAGGACAAAGGTGAATATTCAAGAGAGAGAGAGAGAGAGAGAGCAGTAGTGTGTGTAATGATGCCTGAGAGAGAGAGAGAGAGAGAGAGAGAGAGAGAGAGAGAGAGAGAGAGAGAGAGAGACTGGCAAAAAAATCCACACAAAATCAAGCAAAGTCCAAACCTTTGATAAACAGAAGCGTAAAGTCCTTCCCTGCTTGGGTGGAGGCCAATCTCATTAATAAACAGATGCAAAATCCAAGCCAGAACAATCAAACCGGAAGCGACAGGATGAGGAGACAGGAAGTGAGCCCAGTTCGGAAGAAGTTCTCTCCCCTGGAAGACTCTCCAGAACAGAACGTCACTAAAAGTAAAAACTAAAAGGCCAGTCCCCCCTGTTCAAATTATAGACTTCGTTTGGAATTCCTGAGAGAAAACATGGGACTTGGAGTCCCCCCCCCCCCCCCCCCCCCCCCCCCCGTGGGGATACCGGGGGGTCTTTCGTAAAAATAGTTCCCCCACCTTCTGGAAGTTCTGTGCTTGTAACTTCCTCTAATCTGCCACTCTCTTTGACTCTGCCTTTTCCCTTCGCTTTCTATCATCTACTATCTTTCTGGCTTGTTGGCCCCACTCTCCTGCGCCTTTAAAAAAAAAAAAAAAAAAATCTTCCAAATAATTTATCTCCTTTAAATTAATCTCCTCCGAAATCGGAATGTGTCGGCTGTATGCAGCAGTGGGGAGACCGGTGAAAACTGAAAAGCGGACGCATATTTTCACCTTTGTCCTGTTTTCATTTACTACGTTATGTGTGTATACGCGCACCCCCAACGTTACAGGCCGGATATACCTTGTCCATTATGGCCATATGACCCGAGAACACAGAAGAAGAAGGAGGAGGGCAGTTGGAGAAGAGTGGACGGGAGGAGGGGGGGGGGTAATTTGGGGAAAGGAAAGGGGTATAGTAGTAGGTAAGGTAAAGGATGCAGTGATACTAATTGTCGCGGTGGTTCCGGGGAGACCGTTAGAGGTGTCAGTGTCTTTCATTCATTTCCTCGATGGTAGTAACTAAACCCTAGGCGGAGATTTGCACCCCCAAGGCCGCAAGTCGTTCTATTTCTCAGGCATGGGAGTTGTCAGTCTTTTGGCTGATTTCAGCTTTTCTGATGGTCCTCTTCAGTCTTTTTTTTCAAGTTTCAGCTTTTCTGATGGTCCAAGAGGACATTTATCATGAGATACCAACAAAAAAAAGAAGCCCAATGAGTAAAACTTAAGTTATTGGTTATAAATGAATGCAAAATGAACTAAATATATCAGTCTTATCTCTAATACTGTTTTTAAGGCTTAGATAACAGAAGGAGCTTCATTTTCTGGGGGCTGTATCCCAACACACACGGTTTTCATGGTAAAACTTGTTTTTTTATTCCTTGTTCCTATGCCTGCTTCCAGACCCCAATTGTCAGTCTTTTTGGTCTTCTCTAATTCCCATGCCTGATTTCTGCTCCTCCCATACAATAATAGTGTACAAGACTAAGCATGTAAATGGTTATTATTGTGGAGAAGGTGATGCCGTTGTTGTTGTTTCTTTGTTGTTGATGATATCGTCGTCTTTTTGTCATCGCTGTCCTTAAAGGTGGACCCTGACGGATGAGGTTTTTTTGCAAGAAACACGTCGAGATCACCAGAAAGACAGCCTTTTCAAGGATCGCAACACTCACTTTGCTCTGGTTTCCTAGAAATCAAACTGTCAAAACGGCGATTCCTCCTTGGCGGAGATGCCGGAGAAAGTAGCCATTTTGGATGGGGTGGGTGGAGGCCAATCTCATTATGGCTGAAGCATTTTCTTTTTTTCCAGTGCATTAAACAAAAAAATTGGAGCTATTTCCTTTGTAGTGAGCGAAACTCCTTTAGATAGACTGTATGAAATTTAAAAAATAAATAAATAAAAGGGCTTGTTTTGCGAAAATTCCGTGCTAACGATTTGGTCTAAACTCAGGCGGCCATTAGAAAAGAGAAAGCACACGCCTTCTCTTTCGGTGTAAGAATTTGACTTCCTACTCCTCCGCCAAGGATGAATCGTCGATTTGACGGTTTGATATCTAGGAAACCAGAGGAAAGTGAGTGTTGCAATCTCTGTGAAGGGTGTTTTTTCTGGTGATCTCGACGTGTTTCTTACACCCAAAAAACGCATTCGTCAAGGTGTCCCTTTAAATGTTAGGTACCATTATCCAACGAAATAATGCAGGTTTATTATTTTCTCCCCCCCCCCCCCCCCCCCCCCCCCCCCCCCCTTCCCCCCCCCCCCCCCCCCCCCCCCCCCCCCCTTGTAATGGAATTCACGTGTTTGTTCAATGCATCCTTCAAGCATTATTCAATAAACGTTCTTTCCCCCATTCCCCCATACTGTTTTCGAGGGAACGAGAGAGGGTGATTATTCGCACGATAAGAACCACGTGCTGCTCCGCACTAGGCCTTACGGTCTTTCGGATGAGACGATAAACCGAGGTCCCGTGTTGCCTGCCCATGCACTTAGCCACACGTTAAAGATCCCGCACGTCACGTTGTCACATTCCCTCTTATTCTAGGAAGATTTGTTAAAGACCCAGTAACGCACCACGATTAAGTCCTTTGGTTTTTTTTCTGGGTTGCTGTGACCCACATACGAATTTCCCCATTACTCAAATTGAGGCTGCTCTTTAAACTGATGTGTCGGTTTCAATTTGGGGCCATTTATATGGGAGTCAGACTTGGTCCAAACAAGATTTCTTTCCAGTTTAGTTATAAGAGGGAAAGCACGTGAAACCCGTGATTTTGACACGTGATCGGGTGGATCTTTAAGATTCCTTACTAGCTATAAGAGGGAAAAGACGTGAAAAACGAGATTTTGAGACGTGACGTGCGGGGTCTTTAAACCGTGTGGCAACCCCCCAAAAAGTTGTCATTTGGTCAACAATTTCCTTCCTCATCAGTCACACAAACATCGCATACAAAAAACAAACAAAAAAATAACAAGGGCGTCGCCGAGCGGCAGACATGTCCGTCACCAGCAATGCCACGCACTTGCGACACCCCGTAGAGTGTCACATCCTGACATAAAATTGGAAGGGATTCTGTCTTCTAGTTCACGAGATACAGCTTGAAGAAGAAACATATAGCGCAAAGAAGGAAATTTCGGTTTTCAAGGTCACACTTCAAGGTCAAGGTCAGCATGGTGATAATTTATGCTCGGATGTTTTCTTCTCTAGGGTATACAGTACCACACACAATCTGAAGCGCTTCTGTCAAGTACCAATGTGGAAAATATGGCTTAAAACCCAATGTGTAGACCCCTACCACTTTCAAGGCCTACTGATCGCCCGGACCGTGACCTTGACCTTGATCGGTATGCCACCATCAGAACGGGCATAAGCCAAAGTACCTTCATGCCAAATTTGAAGACTCTAACACTAACGGTGTGGGAGTTATGGCCCCTGAAAGATTTTCGGTTTTCAAGGTCGTACGCCAAGGTCAAGGTCACGACGGCAAAATGGTTTGCGCGGATGCCTTCCTCTCATGGTGACACACCAGCACACAAAATTTGACGTGATTCTGTCAACCCGTTCGAAAGATATCCTTGGGACAGACAGAAGGAGAAAAAAATGACCCTCCGATTTTCAGGCTCCAGCGATCTTTTTTACCTTGACCTTGACCTTGATCGGTATGCCATCATCAGAACGGGCATAAGCCAAACCACCTTCATACCAAGTTTCAACATCCTATGTTGATCGGTGCCCGAGATATGGCTAAAAATAGATTTTCGGTTTTCAAGGTCGTACGTCAAGGTCAAGGTCACGACGGCAAAATGGTTTGCGCCGATCTCTTCCTATTAAGGAGGCACACCTTCACACAAAATTTGACGCGATTCGGTCAAGCGGTTCGGGAGATATCCTTGGGACAAACAAAAAAAAAAGGGGAAAAAAATACAAACCAGCCCATCGCAAAGTCCGTTACCTTCGGTGACGGACAAAAAGAAGACGGCTGATTGTACTGATTGCTGGTAAAAGGCATAGAAACGCCATTTCTGAATAGCACTTTTCTCCTTGTAAAATATTTATCAGATTTGGCGAAACTTTGGGAAGAAGAGATGATGATATTATAAAATCTCGATGGTGAGCGCATAGGCTTAACGTTTGGTTTATTCTTTGTGGCTTATAATATGTATATGTTACGCCCAATCCATGAAATTGCCCATTTCATGAAATGGGCAAAATGGTTTGCCCACTTCGTGAAATAGCCAGTTTATAACTTGCCACTGAGGAAAGAAATATGAATGAAAAATAGTTTTTGTTCATTAGCACACATGGATCAAGAATTGGTTCAAACGAATGAGAAATCTCATCTGTAGATGAGTTAAAATTATTTTATTCAGACTTAATTTGATAAAACGTTTGATTCAATATGTGGCTCAGGCATGCCCCATCTTAGCATTGGTCGAGTTTGGGGGGGGGGTTTGGGGGGGGGGGGGGGGGGGGGGGGGGGGGGGGGGGAGGGGGGGGGGGGGGGGGTGCAAATACAATGTAGAAAAGTGTGATACCATTGAATCAATCTTACTCAATACCTGTGTGAATGGGGATTCAAAAATGTGATATACATTGTCCATTTCATAAACTGGGCAAAGCATTTTGCTCAGGCAATTTCACGGATTGGGCGTAACATATACAGAAGAAAGAAACTGACCTTCAATATGACCCTTTCAGACAAGTAAGAGCACGCAGGCGCGCGCGTGTGTGTATGCATGCATGCGCATACGCAAATGCAACACCTACAAACAAACATGCATACACGTGTAAATAAGCACACGCGCGTGCGCACACGATTGCACACGCTCGCACGCACGCGCACACACACACGCGCACGCACGCGCGCACGCACACACACACACACACACACACACGCACACGCACACACACACTAAGTTATAAAGAGAAAATTAAAAAACACGAATCTTGCACGTTTTATGGAAATAGCAGTTCTCTGCAAACCTTATCGTTCGCAAACGTTTCTCCACCACTCACGTTTAATTGTTTTAGTATGTAAATTAATGTGTGTGTGTGTGTTTTGAATATGCAGATTTTTGTGTTTCAATATGCAATCAGCAACGATCGTTTTTTAGTCCCCGAGCCGAAGGTTCGGGGAGCTATTGTTTTTGTCTGGTCCGTCCGTCCGGCCGTCCGGCCGGCTATTCGTCCGTTTTTCTCAAAAACTATTCAGTCTATCATCAAATTTGGTATACTAGTTTGCCAAGATGCAAGCTATCCACTGATGTATTTAGTCTAAACATGGAATAAGCCCGCTGTGCCCTAGGCCCTTTGTGTCACAGGCCCGATATGTCCCACTTCTTTCCGGCCGTCAAAACTATTCAGTCTATCATCATCAAATTTGGTATACTAGTTTGCCAAGATGCAAGCTATCCACTGATGTACTTAGTCTAAACATGGGATAAGCCCGCTGTGCCCTAGGCCCTTTGTGTCACAGGCCCGATATGTCCCACTTCTTTCCGGCCGGCCATCGTGAGTGCGTCCTGTTTTCAGTTCTCAATGGTCTCCCCGCTGTGTGTACAGCCGACACATTCCGATTTCGGAGTAGCTCGGCGATGCTGCGAGGGGACTTTGCAGCCGCTCGGCGTTGCACTTGTTATTATTATTGCACCCACCCCCCTCCCAACACCCCACCCCCTCCACTGCATGCGCGTGTCTGTACGTGTACGCGCAGGCTTTTGAAAGAAATCGGAGTTACCGAAGTGTGTGTGTGCGTGTGCGTGCGTGCGTGTGTGCGTGTGTGTGTGTAGGCGCGTTTCTAAACACTTACAGATGCATGCACATGCGCTTAGGCACGCATGCACCCATGCACATCCACATATGTTTTCTTTCTCTGTCTGTCTGTCTGTCTGTCTGCCTCTCTCTCTCTCTCTCTCTCTCTCTCTCTCTCTCTCTCTCTCTCTCTCTCTATCTCTCTTCTCTCTCTCTCTCTCTCTCTCTCTCTCTCTCTCTCTCCTCTCTCTCCATCTACAATGGACATTTGAATATAACAAAGACATTTTCATGTTTAAAATACTGTCTGATCGTGCTCCTAATTAAACCTCGTTCGCAATGGGTGGTGTGTTTTTAAAAAAAATCAAAGTACCTCTTCCAAGAGTTGATCTTGTCGTCAAAACTAGTCTGTTGTGTTCGGGCGGTTGTTTGTGGAATACGATTTCAGCTTCTTTTAATGTTCATTCAAGTCTGAATGTTTTCAAGAAAGACTACCATGATCATTGGAGAAAGAAGCAGGAAGAGGGTAATCTCTTGTGTTTTGATGTTGTTGTTATACCCATCATTTATTTTTAGATTGATATTTGGATTTTTGATCAAGTGAGTCTATGATAGTTGTTCGGTTGTGTGTGTGTGTGTATTTGTGTGTGTGTTATTGCCATTTTAATGTTGATGGTGATGTGATGATGATTATGATGATGTGTGTGTGTGTGTGTTATTGCCATTTTAATGTTGATGGTGATGTGATGATGATTATGATGATGATAATGTGTGCGTGTGTGTGCGTGCGTGCGTGCGTGCGTGCGAAGTCAAGTCCAAATTTTATTTCCAGATGGAACATTGAATAAGAAAATAATATACTTTTTTTCATCAAGCCATCCGTAAAAAACAAACAAACAAAAAACGAAGGAACTAAAGATTCCAAAGTGGTAAACAAAAAAGAAAGGGGGGGGGAGAGCAGCCCGAATTTCACAGAGATACGTCTCTGTGACTAGAATATACCAAACGCCAATACCAAAACATACACTGGATAATGTGTATCAATTTTTTTCGTAATATAGTGAATTAAATGGTTTTCAAGAAAACGCGCGCAAACTGACGCACGCACGTGCGCACGGACGGACCAGACAGAAACAATAGTCCCCCAGTTTCGCTCGGGGACGGAAAAACACACCTGTCGGACTATTGCCCACGTCGGAACTTTAAGCGTCGGACTATCGAGAGATATTACCGATTATAGAAGCAGGATTGTAGAGGCAGTTACCGTTAGCGTTTTTGTTCATCAAGTGATCTCCACCAATAATTGACCTGTTGCAAGCTGAAAGATTGGCAATGATTGCTTCCGCGTTTTAGACCACCTGTGGGAGAAAAACAACGTCATAGGAGGTATACAGGGGGACATGAAAGAAGACAGGAAAAGAGGGGGGAGAGAGAGAGAGAGGGGAGAGAAGAGGGGGGAGAGGAGAGAGAGAGAGAGAGAGTAATGATAACTGAGTAAGCAGAGAGAGACCGCGCCTGAGCGACTGCGAGAGTTGGGTTTTGGAGAGTGTGTGTGTCGAACTGAACGTCCAGTCCTTCGGATGGGGACTTAAAGCTAGTCTGACCCGTGCGCTTCACGCACGTAAAAATCCCACGGAAGTTGAAAGTCGGTAAGAGCAGGGAGAAATCCCGCTGCCTGGTATGGCCAAATTGATAGGTTTTCCAAGTGTGTCCACACACCCTCCTCACCCTGTGCCCCCCCAAAAAATATTGGGTAGGCGCTGCACTTGTGGCGACGCGCTCTTCGGGAGAGAGACGAGAGAGAGAGAGAGAGAGAGAGAGAGAGAGAGAGAGAGAGAGAGAGAGAGAGAGAGACACTCCCTTCCTTCCTCATCATCAGTCACACACAAATCGCATGCAACAATTTTTTTTTATAAAATGATTATCATGATTATCAGGCCTCTGGCTGCGACGCGCTCTCCAGAGACGCCTCTGTGACTATAAAGTACCCGAATACCTAATACCTAGTAATAATACAAATCTAATCAATCATTAACCCATTTTTTTCTGGACTTATTGATTGATTGATTAATACAGTAAATCTCTTTGAAGTGGGGGGGGGGGGGGTGTGTTCAATTTGGGGGGTGGGGGGGGGGGGGGGGTGTTGAGGAATAGGTGGTCAATAAAATGGTCAATAACATGATTAGTGAAGATAGAAAAGATAACATTGGGATGAGGGGAGGGGGGGGGCATCTAATTACACGAACTGCACATGTATGTACTGGGCTCCCAATCGTCCCGCAAAACAAGGGGTCCCAGGGACTCCTTCACTCCCTCTTCCTCTCCGTTCTGCCAACTCCCTTTCTTCATTTAAGTCTTCCCTCAAAACCACTCTCTTCAAATCGTAGCCGGCTCTGTTCTTTTGGAAACTAATTTTTGTCCCTTCTCTGCGCGTGTGTTTGTGTGCAGTGTGTGGTTTGTGCGGGCGTATGTTGGTGTGTTGTGTGGTGGTGGTTGTGTGTGTGTGTGTTTTGTTTTGTTTTGTTTGTGTGTGCGCGCGCGTTTGTGTGTGTGTATGCGAGGAAATGTTTGACATTCTCATATGTTCTACTGCTTGTTGATTGTTGTTGTTGTTGTTGTGTTTGTCTTTGTTTTGTGGGGGGTTATTCATTTATTTGTTTATTATTGTAAGCGCTTAGGGCTTGTTTAAGATTAAGCGCATATAAATGACTCATTATTAGTATTATTATTATTATTATTAATATAGACCGCGTAGACCGTAGAGGCGGGATAGAGTGTCCCAATGACATTGAGAATGCTAAAAAGAATTTTTTATAGTGCATCCCTGGGACCCCCTGCACATTTCTTTTAGAGGGTCCTTTAGAATTTTTAGTGCTTCATAGACCCCCAAATGGGAGTCCCTGGGAGCCCTGATGTAGTGGTAGTATAATAGTGAATCACATTGGTCTTCTTTTCGCACTAGAGAACAGCATTGCACTCACTTTAGTATGACTCTCTTCAGGTTAATTATGTTTTTCGTCCTCTCGGCCTAAGCCATATGGGACAAAATGACTCTCTACAGGGCGTCCTGCTTAAATTACTGTTATCATCACCTTCTATGTCTTGTCTTTCTGTCTCTGTCTGTCTCTCTCTCTCTCCGTCGCTCTCTCTCCGTCTCTCTCTCTCTCAGCTCTTTCTGCTTGTCTCTCTCTCAATCTCCTTTCTTTCTCTGTCTCTGGGTCTCTCCCTGTCCTGCTCCCTCGGTCTCCCTGCTTTCTCTCCTCCCTCTCTCGTCTCTCGAATCTCCTCTCCGCCGATCGCTCTTCTCTCTCTCTCTCTTTCAGCATTCTTCTCGATCCCACCCTCCTTTCATCTCTTCTCTCCTCTCCGACCCTCCTCTCTCCTCATCTCTCTCTCTCTCTTTCCTCCCATACATCTCTCTCTCTCTCCTCCTCCCTTCTCTAATGCCCACACAACACTCTCTATCTATCTCTCATCCCCACCCCTCCCCTGTTAATGTTCAGTGATTATCTAGGCAGATGATTAAAAAACAAAAATTCGAAACCTAAATTATTTTTTTCAGCTTTTAATATAAACGTCTGTCTCTCTTATCCTCTCTCTCTCTCCCTCCTCCTCTCTCTCTCTCTCTCTCTCTCTCTCTCTCTCCCTTCTCTCTCTCTCGCTCCCTCTACTCCTTCTTCTCTCTCTCTCTCTCTCTCCCCCTCTCTCCTCTCTCTCCCCCATCTCTCCCTCCCTCTATCTCACTCCCTCCCTCTACTCTCCCTATCTCCCTCTCTCTCTCTCTCTCTCTCTCTCTCTATCTTCTCCTCTCCCTCTCTCTCTTCTCTCCTCTCTCTCTCTCTCTTCCCTCTCTCTCTCTCTCTCTCTCTCTCTCTCTCTGTCTCTCTCTCCCTCTCTCTCTCTCTCTCTCCCTCTCTCTCTCTCTCTCGCTCTCCCTTCCTCTCTCGCTCTCACCGCCCTCCTCTCTCTCTCTTCTCCCTCCCTCTCTCTCTCTCTCCCTCTCCCTCTCTCTCTCTCTCCCTCTCTCTCTCTCTCTCTCTCTCTCCCTCTCTCCCTCCCTCTCTCTCTCTCTCTCTCTCTCTTCCTCTCTCTCTCTTCTCCTCCCTCCCTCTCTACCCGCTCTCTCTCTCCCTCCCTCCCTCCTCTACTCTCTCTCTCTCTCTCTCTCTCTCCCTCTCTCTCTCTCTCTCTCTCTCTCCCTCTCTCTCTCTCTCTCTCCCTCCTCCCCTCTACTCTCTCCCCTCCCTCATCTTTCTCTCTCTCTCTCCTCTCTCTCTCTCCGCTCTCTCCCTCTCTCTCTCTCTCCACCTCTCCTCTCTCTCTCTCTCTCTCTCTCTCTCCTCCCTCCCTCTCTTTCACCCCCCCCCCCCCCCACCCCCACCCCCCCCCCTCCCTCCTCTCTCTCCCTCCCTCCCTCTCTATGTCTCTTCCCCTTCGTTCCCTCTCTCACCCATCTCTCACCTCCTATCTCGCCTCTTTACCCCTCCTCTACTCTCTCTCCATCCCTCTCTCTCTCACTCCCTCTCTCCCTCTCCCTCACTCTCTCCCTCACTCTCTCTCCGATGTCCAGCTTCATGAAACGTATACATTCTATAATACTCGCATGTACGCACATATATGCGTGCGCATACATACACGCACGCACGCACTCGCGCGTGCACACATACACATGCACGTACGCACGCGATCTCTCTATCTTTCTACAGGTATATTTCTCTTTCTCCTACTTTCTCCTCTCTGTCTGGGGTCTCTCTCACTATCCCTCTCTCTCTCTCTCGATCTGTCTCTCTCTCTCTCTCTGTCTCTCTCTCTCTCTGTCTCTCTCTCTCTCTCCTCTCCTCTCTCTCTCATACCTCTCTCTCTAAATATCTCTCTCTCTCTCTCTCTCTTCTCTCTCTCTCTCTCTCTCTTACCATTTTTGCACTTCATAAAAAACAGCTTCCCGTTTCCCTGTAGAGAGGGGGGGAGCATAATTTCAACAAGGCCTGATTACAAAGTCACCCCCTCCTCCTCCCCCCTCCCACCTTCCCCTCCAGCCCATTTAATATTTCCCTGTCCTAGCTACATCTGCCCCACCCACATAGAACCAATCAACGTTGAGGGAGGGACTGGTATCATACTAATAATTATAATACAATTCTACTTGTGTATGTATGTGCGTGTGTGTGTGTTTGTCCACCCTGAAGCTCGCGAACCAGTGAACAGAATCGCATCAAATTTTGTGTGGTTCGTGTATCATGCTACGTAGATGGTACCGTAGTAAGAAAATGTGACCGTGTTGACCTTGACCTCGACGCGTGACCTTGAAAACCGAAATTTCGTTTAGGGGGCCGTATCTTTTACTCTATTGGACTTACAGACTTCGAACTTGGTATGTGTGTGGATTGACTTTTGGTAGTTTTTGCATCATGGGGGTACAGAACAAGGTCAAGTTCAAGGTCATGGACATCGGTAGACCTTGAAAATGGTTAGGGTCCTATCAAATTGTTGTTTTAGCCATATCTTTCACATTTTTACTTGACAGAATCGCTTAAAATTGTGTGTGTTGTGGGGTGGGGGGGGTACCTTCTTTCATACTAATATGGATAGAACAGAGGCGAAAGGAGGGAGGGGAGGGGTGGAGGGAGGGAGGACAGCCATAGACCAGAAAAACAGAGAGCAAATAGGGACTTGAGGCAGACAGAAAACAGACAAAGACCAGAGAGAGTGAGAGAGGGAGATAGATAGAGAGAGACAAAGCGAAAGAGAGAGGGAGGGAGACATAAAAACAGAGACAGACAATGGCAGAGAGAAAGATAGAGTGAGGGAGGGAGACAAAAACAAAAACAGACCGACAAAGAGAGGGCAAGGGAGACAGACAGACAGACAGACAGACAGAGAGGCCAGTGGACGGACAGACAGACAGAGAGATATGGAGGGAGACACACAAAAACAGACAGGACAAAGAGAGGGGAGAAAGGAGACAGACAGAGACAGAGAGACAAAGAGGGAAAGATTAGAGGGTGGGAGGGAGACACACACAAAAACAGACAGACAAAGAAGAGGGGAAGGGATGACAGACAGACAGACAAACAGACAGAGAGACTAGTGGCAGAGAGAAAGATAGAGAGTGGGAGGGAGACACACAAAAACAGACAGACAAAGAGAGGGGAAGGGAGACAGACAGACAGAGAGACAAAGAGAAAGATAGAGGGTGGGAGGGAGACACACACAAAAACAGACAGACAAAGAGAGAGGAAGGGAGACAGACAGAAAAACAGAGACAGACAAAGAGAGAGGGGGGGGGAGACAGAGATAAAACAGAGACAGACACAGGGAAAAAGAGAGAGGGGAGGAGACAGACAGAAAAATAGACAAAGAGTCAGAAAGACAGACAGAGAAAGAAAGAGAGAGACTCGTGATTTCTTTGAGAAGGCCATGCGACATTGCAGCTTTGCCGCACAAAAGAAACATACACACTTGCATACGCGTGAACGCACATGTACACACTCGCGTGTGCGCGCACACACACGCACACGCACACGCACGCACACGCGCACGCACACGCACGCCACGCACGCACACCAACGCACACACGCACACACACACCGCACGCGCACGCCACACACACACACACACACACACACACACACACACACACACCACACACACAAACACACACACACACCAGAGAGAAAGAGAGGGGATACAGAGAGACTGGGAGGGGGGCATACATAAGGCCGAGAGAGAGAGAGAGAGAGAGAGAGAGAGAGAGAGAGAGAGAGAGATTATACTGGTAAATATCTGTATTGTTAAAAAGTCGGGACTTAACTGGTGTTGCACTGCCTCCGGGCATTGCCTCCAGAATCGTTCCCACCATCTTTATATATCTATTAATGTCCCATATGTGTCTGTTCCAGACCGGAGGACGTTAAACATATTTACATCACACAAGAGGAGAGAGAGAGAGAGAGAGAGAGAGAGGCGGGGGGAGCAGATATTCTGACACATAAGACACAGAGAGAGGCGAGGTGGGTGAGGGGTAGCGGGGTCTTGGAAGAAGAGTGAGAGGAACACAAGGGGGGGTGTCCGTGGAAGAGGGAGGAGAGGACAAGGTTTTTGTGAGGCAGGATGAGGATGGGAGGGATTGGGGGAGGGTGATTGAGAGAAACAACCACAAGGGGGAGGGGGGGCTTCATGAAGGTAAGGGGGGTCAGTTGCTAGTGGTAGGATGGTCCGACGGCTGATCAGTTTCCCGTTTGATATGATGGAACTATCAGGAGCTTGCTGTGAGAACCGCTCGTAAATCGGAGCGCGTGGGACTTCATGATAATAATGAGCAAATCATAGAGATGGTGATGATGATGATGATGATGAAGATGGTAATGAAGAGGGCGATGATCGGTTGACGATGAAGATGGTATTAGTATTTGGTATATTCAAGCCACAGAGACTTTTTTTTTCTATGCTTTTTTTTT
>CM065709.1:31853765-31863765 GCA_017654935.2 Phymorhynchus buccinoides
AGCGTCTGCCGACTAAGCTGTAGCATGATATTCCAATGCTGTAGAATATCATGTATAGTACAGCTCTCATTTACTGTTGGCCCTCTCTACAGGCTAATGTCAACCAGTGGTAAAAGCCGTTTGAGTAAAGGGCACAAGACAACCATGGCTAGTGCGGTGATAAAAGATTAGCATGTTGAAAAATAAATCTGGGAAACTGGTAATATAAAATAAAAATGGTGTCCAAAAATGGGATTAACTTTGGAACTTATAAACAAGGGTCAGTGTTTCTTGGTTTGAAGTAACGTTTGCTCTGTTGGTGTAAATGAGAAAACAAGTACTTTTTTTAATTTAAAATATGCAATCAAGTAAATAACGATGGCTTAGAGTCAAAACGGACTGTCTTTAGATAGTCCATTGACTTGTTATTGATGTTATTGCAAAAACTAAGAACTTGTATTAAAAAAGACTGCAAATAATGTAAAATGGGGATTATGCTTTTTATATTTCTGCAGTCCTTTTTTTAAACAAGTTATTAGTTTTAGCAATAACATCAATAATAAGTCAATGGACTATCTAAAGATAGTCCGTTTTGACTCTAAGCCATCGTTATTTACTTTATTGCATATTTAAAATTTAAAAAGTCATTTTTTTCAAACAAGTTATTAGTTTTCACAATATGTTCAATAGTATGTCAATGGACTATCTAAAGATAGTCCGTTTTGACTCCAAGCCATCGAAAGTCTGAGTTATCAAACGTGTGTGTATCAACCGTCAGAAAATGCTTTACCTGCCTTTAGTCCATGGAACATCTTGATGACGGTGGCCAAAGTAAATCCCAGGCTTTAAAGACCCCGCACGTCACGTGTCAAAATCACGGTTTTCACGTGTTTTCCCTCTTATAGCTAGTAAGGAATCTTAAGAAATCTTCCTAGCATAAGAGGGAATGTGACACGTGACGTGCGGGGTCTTTAAATGAAAACATTTTTAGAAAAATATAAATACACGAGAAAAAAATAGTCCAGGTGAAATACTTCTGGTACGGACATGTTGGGAACATTTTTGATGATTACATTCCAAGTACTGTTCATATTTTGTGTGTGTGCGGTGTTACGCTTTTACTTGAGTGACCACATTTGTTTATGAAAATGTATCGCAAACAGTAGATCAGTGACGCTCTGAACTTTAAGTTTAGGGCATTTGACTTGAACAAACCCGGGTGTAGCTTTTCATATTCGGTGTGAGTGCGGTGTTACGCTTTTACTTGACTGTACACATTTGTTTATGAAAATGTATCGCAAACAGTAGAACAGTGACAAAAAAAAACTTTAAGTTTAGGGCATTTTGAATGTGTTCGTGATGTGTTTTGTAGCTTGACGTTATTCAGAAGCCTGACAACGAAACAAAACCGAGGGGTAGTTGCCCAAACGTGTTATCACAAAAGGAAGAAAGAAGGGTGATAACACGTTTAGGCAACTACCCCTCAAAATTATGATGTACCATGGGTGAAACAGACTTGTAACTTGAGTTACAACCAAGTTTCCAATGCAGCGCTGAAGCCGTCCATTTTGTTTTGAAAAGTCCATTTCTTGCTTCGCAGGTATTGAAAACACGTTCAGAGAGGGAATAAATACACACACACACACAGCGCGAGCGCGCATGCACACACACACACTCACACATGTACATTTTACACACACACAGGTACTTTTACACACACTCTCTCACTCTCTCTCTCTCACACACACACACACGCACACCACACACACACACACACACACACACACACACACACACTCACACACACACACACACACACAACACACACACTCACACACACACACTTGAATGAACGGCTCAAAGAATGGAGAAACCCAGACTGACAAAAAGGCCACCCCTTGAATCACTTTTAGTGGAAGGACGTTAAACTGAAGAAGCACACAGACAACACAGGCACACACACACACACCACACACACACACACACACACACACACACACACACACACACACACACACACACACACACACACACACACACGCACGCGCGCACGCACGCACGCACACGCACAGTTTTTGCTTTATTGCTTACGTTTTCAACGTACGTGCTTTTGTCTACCCCCTTTGTAGTCACCAGTAGCAAAGAATGACTCTTACCTGCCGTTACTTGCTACCTTTCCTCACTCTCATCAACCCCCCACCACCCTCGTGTAAACTTTCCTCCCCTTTCTACCCCCACCCCTTCTCTCTCTCTCTCTCTCCCCACTCCCATGTTTCCCCCCAGGCAGTAAACCTACCCTGGAAGTCCATTTCCTACAAAGGATTCAGGTAGCTGTCTTTGTTTCTCAGTGCCTTCACCACCCCCACCACCAACCACCACCACCCACCCCACCCCCAAGGGACCCTCCCGCTGGACACTCCCCACCCCCCCCCCCACAACCCCCACCCAAGACTCGGGACAGGGACAGAATTCACAATTCACAATTCACAAAGTTTACTGATCCAGGCCTTCTGCCCATGTCAGAGGGGAGGGGGGGGTTACAAAAGGAAAATCAACAATGGCAACAAATCATCAGCAAAAAACTCCATTATAAGCGAACATGCACACAGAAAGCAACATTGACAACAAATCGTCAGAGGGACAGAGAGAGAGAGAGAGAGAGAGAGAGAGAGAGAGAGAGAGAGAGAGAGAGAGAGACCACAATCCCAGTGTTGTAGAGTGGCACAGAGGTAACGCGTTCGCCTCGTGTCAAGTAAACCCGAGTTCGAACCTGGGTGCAGGGGATGCTGAAATTGTAATTAATGTTGTTTTTGTAAGTGTTTTCTGTTCAAGTTGTAAAGTTGTTTCTTCAAGTTTTTATATTGTCTATTCAAGTTGTAAATGTTGTTTGTTCAAGTTGTAAACGTTGTCTATTCAAGTTGTAAGCTCAAAATTGTATTTATTTTCAAGTTGTGATGTTCTCTGTTCAAGTCGTAATATTACGTTTTCAAGTTGTAAATGTTGTCTATTCAAGTTGTAAATGTTGTCTATTCAAGTTGTAAATGTTGTCTATTCAAGTTGTAAATGTTGTCTGTTCAAGTTGTAAATGTTGTTTATTCAAGTTGTAAATGTTGTCTGTTCAAGTTGTAAATGTTGTCTATTCAAGTTGTAAATGTTGTCTATTCAAGTTGTAAATGTTGTCTATTCAAGTTGTAAATGTTGTCTATTCAAGTTGTAAATGTTGTCTATTCAAGTTGTAAATGTTGTCTGTTCAAGTTGTAAATGTTGTCTATTCAAGTTGTAAATGTTGTCTGTTCAAGTTGTAAATGTTGTCTGTTCAAGTTGTAAATGTTGTCTGTTCAAGTTGTAAATGTTGTCTGTTCAAGTTGTAAATGTTGTATTTTCAAGTTGTAAATGTCTGTTCAAAATGTTGTCTGTTCAAGTTGTAAATGTTGTCTATTCAAGTTGTTAATGTTGTTTGTTTCAAGTTGTTAATGTTGTTTGTTTCAAGTTAATGTTGTTGTTTTTCAAGTTGTAATGTTGTGTGTGTTGACAGAGAGACGAGGACCGGCCAGGACCTTCGCAGCCCAAACCCAAGCCAAAGAAACCTCTCAGAGACCCAGGTGAACTAGAGAGAGAGAGGGAGAGAGAGAGAGAGAGAGAGAGAGAGGAGAGAGAGAGAGAGAGAGAGAGGGAGGGAGAGAGAGAGAGAGAGAGAGAGAGAGAGAGAGAGGAGGAGAGGAGAGAGAGAGAGAGAGAGAGAGAACTTTGAAACTTGAAAACTTTGAAAACTTTAACTTTATTTTTCAAGGATAAAGATTTTAGGCAACGCCTAGTCTTCCAGTCTGTCCTTGGTACATATACGAACATAGAATACAAACATGGCAAGGCATGATATTACACATACAGATTTGAACATAAAGGTAGCGAAGCAGGTGCTATTATGATAAAGATAGGTTGAAATATGGATTTATAAAACTTGCACACACATAGAGAGAGAGTGTGTGTGTGTGCGCGCCCGCACGCTCGCGCGTGTGTTTTTGTGTTCTTGAGTGCGTTGTGTGTGTTTTGAATGAATAAATGAGTCTGCGTGTTTGCTTATGTATGTATGTGTTTCTGAGTGTGCATGTGTGTGTGTTTTTGTGTGTATAATGTGTGTGTGTGTGTGTGTTTGTAGTCTGTGTGCACGTGTGTGTGTGTATGTGTGTGTTTCGGGTTTAGTGTGTTTGTGTAGATGTGAAAGGGGAATGTGTATGTTTTATGGTGTGTGTGTGTGTGTGTGTGTCACAGTGTGTGTGTGTGTGTGTGTGTGTCAATGTGTGTGTGTGTGTCACAGTGTGTGTGTGTGTGTGTGTGTGTGTGTGTCAATGTGTGTGTGTGTGTCTGTGAGAAGGGTTTGGGGATGGGAGGAGAGGAACAGACAAAAAAGTAAGTGTGTGTGTATGTATAACAAATTATTATTCATGTGTACATGAGTGCCTGTGCATGTGTTCTGTTCATAAATAGTTGTGCGCTTGCTCGTGTATAGGTTACTGTGTGTTATTTACGAAGTGATTATAAACGAAATTATAGATCAAAACCCATTTGATTATAAACGAAATCATAGATCAAAATACAAATGCCCCAAATGGCCCTTTGGCCCAGAAGGCGTAAAATCTCTATTCTTTCTCTCTCTCGAAATCATAGATCAAAATCCATTTATTATTAACGAAATTATAGATCAAAATCCATTGATTATCGGCGAAATTATAGATCAAAACCCATTGATTGTAAATGAAATTACAGATCAAAATCCATTGATAATAAATAAATGACATTAATTGACGCGTTGATTCTGTGCGCAGACTACAACCCTCTGACGGGCAACGCCAGCGGCGCCAGCTTCCGACCCCCAAGGAGAGGCCCCACCGGAGGGGGATGAGGTTAAGCCGCGCGTGGCGCCCGCCCGCCCTTCACCTTGGACCTTTGACCTCTGTGTGACCTTGAGAAAGGTCACAGGGGTCAGCTAGGGTCGAAGGTCACGGTCACTGCTGTAGGGAGAGGAATTGACGGGAGGAGGAAAATTGCCCCATCCCGGAATCGACGAGCCCCTTGTAGTAGTGACTGTTGTGTGTTGGTGGTGGGGGGGGGAATGCTCGCGCGATTATTATGGTGTTTTTGTGTGTGTGTTAACTTTATTGTATGGCTTTTATTGTGTTCTTATCGTTGATGTTGATGTTGTTGTTGTTGTTTTGATGAATAATAATGGTGATGGTGGTGGAGATATTGGACCATTGATGCTGTTTGTTTGTTGTTGTTTGGGTTTTTTTGCCTGTAAATCAGTAAGGAAGAAGTGAGGCGAGTTTTTAGCATTTGAAGTGTGTGTGTGTTATTATTATTATTATTATTATTATTATTATTATTATTTCGTATTCATAGTCACAGAGGCGTCTCTGTGAAATTCGGGTTGCTCCCACCTGGAGAGTGCGTCGCAGCCAGAGGCGCGCCAGCCTTCTTTTGTTTTTGCATGCGATTTGTATGTGACTGATGAGGAAGGAAAGGGGAGGGGGATAAATTTTGACCAAATGACAACTTTTTCGTTGCCACTGGGTTTAACGTATGCTAAGTGCATGGGCACACGGGGGACCTCGGTTTATCGTCTCATCCGAAAGACCCCACGTTCAGACCGTAAGGCCTAGTGTAAAGTGAGAAGAAAAATCCCCTGTACCCAGGTCAAGTGTGTGTGTGTGTGTGTGTGTGTGTGTGTGTGTGTGTGTCTTTAATCACAGAACAACACAGGCAAGAGTAATAACTATACGTGAGAACTGCTTTGTTTGTGAACAAGCAATAATGCAATGGCTTGGAGTCAAAACAGACTATGTTTAGATAGTCCATTGACTTATTATTGAACGTATTGTGAAAACTAATAACTTGTTTTCAAAAAAAACTGCAGAAATATAAAAAGCATAATCCCCATTTTACATTACATGAATTTGCAGTCTTTTTTAATACAAGTTCTTAGTTTTTTGGCAATATTATCAATATTAAGTCAATGGACTATCTAAAGATAGTCCATTTTGACTCCAAGCCATCAAATGTTTTTTTATGGTGGCTTCTTTTTTTTGTTTCCAAGTAGGACCATTGACTTATATTTTAGTGGGTGCGTTGCAAAAACGAATGTATTTAGTAATTTTTTATACAGCGTAAACTAGAAGCAACTGTTGAAAACGAGTTTCGAAGCATTGCTGTCGATGTTTACGCATTTTTAATAATCCGTGGTGCACATTTACTTCATAAGATATTTTTGCATGGGTTTTTTTGTTTTGTTTTTCTCAATCAAAGATTGAAGGATTCGTTGCATTTGCATCTTTCGAATTATGCAAATTGTGTATAGTTGTGAAGGCTACTAATATTTTAAAAAATGTGATTTGATTTTCTTAGTTAAGGGTTTGATTTTTCGGCACTATCACTTTCGAGGTTCAAAGTTGAAAAAACACAATGTTATCACCATAATCTACATAGTTATATTGTGAATGATTTATTTTTAATTATAAAGTTTAGTTTATGATGTTTTCAACTTGGGGGGAGAGAGAGAGACAGAGAGAGACAGAGATGAAGTGAAATTTTTTATTCCATAAGGCCAAGGCCCCCATTGGAATGGGGGAACATAACAAATACATATAAACATCAGTACATGCACAGATAAGCATTCATGTTATAGCAATCTGTCGCGCTTTGAACGCTTAATAAATATAAATGGCTAGTTTTCTGACCGTCTCACTATTCGTGGAGGCCAACAATAGAGACAAACGAAAAATCATAAGAGAGAGAGAGACAGACAGAGAGAGAGAGAGAGAGACAATTGACAAATTGATGATTTAATGTCAATAGCCATCATGACATGGGGGGTGTAATGAAATAAAGGAAAATGCAAACGAAATAGATCAATAAAAAATACTCGCATTAATTCACACAAAATCTCAATGTGAATATGAAAAGATAAAATACTTAGTGTATAATATATACTCAGCGCGCATATTTCCATCAAACCCAAGTCATTATCGTCCTATACATAATGACCAGCGGGCACTAAAGAAGCCTGATTTGTAATAAGGAATCAAACTGAGAGTGAATGTGATCTAAGTTTATATGATTCGGCAACATATTTGAGAGAGAGAGAGAGAGAGAGGGAGAGAGAGAGAATGGATGCATAGTTCAATTTATCTGTCATGTTATTCATTATACAGGAGGCAGAAAAAAAGGGGGGGGGGGGGGTATGTGTTCCGTCTGTGTGCCTGCTTGGTAAAGGGTCGTGGGTAATGGTTGGGAATGTTCTGAGGTTTTTGTTTGTGTTTTTGTTTTGTTTGTTTTTCAAGCCATCAGTAAAGGGCAGGCGATTGTGCGTGGTCATTCGTTGAAAAGTTCTGGGTCTCTGCGAAAACAAGCTGGACTTTTGTTTGTTTGTTTTCAGTCTCCCCTGTTGATTTCATCTTCTTCTTTTTTGTTTGTTCGTTTGTTTGTGCTTCGAAGATCATGACTACTGTACGCAAAGAAAGTGTTAGCAAACGGGTGACTGTTATTTATGTGATTGACTTTTTTTTTTTTTTTTTTTTTTGGGGGGGGGGGGGTCAGAGCTCCCAATCGCCCCGCGAATCAAGGGGTCCCAGGGACTCCTTCACTTACAGTATAGAGGGTCCTAGAGGTGGGATAGAGGGTCCCAGTGGCATTGCGAATGCTAAAATGTATTTTTTTTAGTGCATCCCTGGGACCCCCTGCACATTGTTTTAGAGGGTCCTTTAGAATTCTAGTTCTTCATAGACCCCCACCCCCCAAATGGGGGTCCCTGGGAGCCCTGTTGTTGTTTTTTGTTACTTTAAATAAGAGGGCGAGTGCCAATCTGTGAATACTTGTTAACAGTGTGCTACAGAATGTAAGGAACACAAACGGTCCTATATTAGTATGTACACACACTCACTTTTCAAGCATATATTTAAAAAAAATAAACACACACACACACACACGCACTGCCTTTCTCTCTCTCACACACATTCTCTCTCTCTCTCTCTCTCTCTCTCTAAAGAGTATTAATACCAGAGAGGTCTCAATACAGACTCTCTCTCTCTCTCTCTCTCTCTCTCTCTCTCTCTATTTCTCCCAATTTATGGATTATATGTATGTGCATGATTTTATTGTTCTACTTCACATTTAGTTATTGATAAAGAGTATTAATACGGGCAGAGAGGTCTAATCAATACAGACTTATGACCTCTCTCTCTCTCTCCTCTCTCTCTCTCTCTCTCTCTCTCTCTCTCTCTCTCTCTCTCTCTCTCTCTCTCTCTCTCTCTCTCTCTCTCTCTCTCTCTCTCTCTCTCTCTCTAAGCCCCCCACACACACACACACACACACACACACCACCTCTCTCTTTCTCTCTGTTTTTTGTGTGTGTTTTTTTCTTTTGCAAGCCAATCTTAACAGAATTGAAATTGAAATCGGACACAGGGAAAACGTTTCGCAAACATTAGTTAATTGACCACCAAAATACTTTGCGGGTTTTTTATTTGTTTGGTTGGGGTTTTTTTAATAATTAAAACAGGAGGAAAAGTCAGCCGAGAAATAGCAGACAATCAATGCGAGTAGCTGCTTGAAAAGCTCATCACGGGAATTATTTAATCTACGTGGTCAGCCATATGAATCTAATCTCAGTAAGCTTGTTAACTTGACAGTTCAGAAGCAAAAAAATCAGCATGCTATAGTCATAGTCATAGTCTCTTTGTGTCCGTCGCTCTGTCTGTCTCCCTCTGTCTCTCTCTGTCTCTCTCTTTATCTCTCTCTCTCTCTTCTCTCTCTCTCTCTCTCTCTCTCTCTCGCTCTCTCTCTCTCTCTCGCTCTCTCTCGCTCTCTCTCTCACACGCTCTCTCTCTCTCTCACACACACACACACACACACACACACACACACACACGCACACGCACACACGTATACTACACATATATACCACACAATCTAGATACCAATCAGTCGATCGATTTAACGATTAACGCACACGTTTGCATACACATAATACGCGCACATACATCATTTATTTAAGAATGTATTTGAGAACATGTATATAGTGCTCCGCCTTTAAGCTCTAAGCTTAACTAACATAACAGTAACAGATTTTCTTTTAAAAGAGGAAGAACAAACAAAAAGTCCAGTTAAAAGTATACAAACTTCTTGTTGTTTTCCCTAGAGATCCAGAAGAGAAAGAATGCGTATGACGTCGGTTGCCTCAAAGAATCAGATGATTCAGGTAGCTGACTGAAAAGAAAACCACCCGCACTTGCCTGTTTGCGTGTACAATTGTCGATGTTAGACCTATACTGACAGGCAGAAGTTCTGCACACACGCATTGCACAAATCATCAAAAATGTAAATCAAATTTAAAATTAATTTTACTTTGGGTAAACCTAAGTCATGCAATTGTACACACAGCGTGATTTAGGATTACCCAAAGTCAAATTAATGTTGAATCTGATTTACATTTTTGATTATTTGTGCAATGCGTGTGTGCAGAACTTCTGTCAGTATATGTCTGTTTGTGTGTGTGTGTGTGAACATTCGTCTGTTCTATGTCTGTGTGTAAAACGGTCCGTTTAGTCAAAGACAATGTAATGGGAATAAGACAGACAACTGGAGAGTTACGGCGAGCCGGGCTGATAGGGTTCTCGTTCGTGATCCCAGTAACAATGGCGGCTCTATCCAAAGACTAATTTGAATCGACGGGATGTTTAATACCAGATTCAAATTTGAGTGCTTGGGCAAAACCTTTTTTTCTGTTTTCCTGAAGACAAAGAAAGGTAAAGAAGCTGCAAAAATCGACAACAACCAGTGTTAGATTACTGCTGATGTTCATGGTTCAAGGGGGGCATAATCAGGGTTTCTGTCCTCACTACTCATATAGGGGAAAATGGCCGCTTGTCTGTCTTATTCCCAGTACAGTGTCTTTGGCTTAGTTAGTGTCTCTGTCCAAAATTGTGCAAAGAAAACATTGTCTGTTTGCATTTTTTTTTAATGTCTCTTG
>CM065709.1:31868765-31873765 GCA_017654935.2 Phymorhynchus buccinoides
AAACTTTCACTGACAAGCAACGTATTGTCTTTTTTGGGGGAGGGGGGGGGGGGGGGAGAGGGTTAGCATCAACCCAGGATTACTTCCATAAAACTGAAAGAAGCAGACTTTGAGATTGAGGGTCGTAAACATGAGGGGGAGGGTGTGTGTGACGAATCTATCTACATGTTTGCCCGCTCGGTTGATGCGCATATGCACGCGCATACACAGACACTGTAGCCATAGCAAACACAATAGACGCACGCACGCACACATTGATTCACTCAGTTGGGAACATATCCATGCGTATGCACAGATACAGAAGCCTTATCACACACACACACATACACATGCGCGCGCGCGCACGCACGCACGCACGCACGCACACCACGCACACGCACGCGCGCGCGCGCCGCGCGCACACACACACACACACATATTCACTCAGTTGGCAGCCATATCCATGCGCATACACACACACACACACACACACACATGCACACACACACACACACACACACATTGATTCACTCAGTTGGCAACCATATCCATGCGCATGCATACACACACACACACACACACACACACATCAGTACACACACACACACACACACACACACACACACACACACACACACACACACACATTGATTCACTCATTGGCAACCATATCCATGGGTAGAGGTGGGGGGAAAAACCGGTTTGAACCGAAAAACCGGTCTTGAAATTTGCTGAGTTGCTGTGAACCGGTTTTTTAAACTGCAAACTGAAAGTAAGTTTTTCTTAGAATAACGCATTCTTTTCGAAGAACAACGCTGAATCTCAGCGCAGATTGGGTTGTTTGTAAACCAAGAGTAGCTGTTTCTAGTTGTCTGGTGTTGTAAGGAGCAAGTATGGCCATGATTAGGCCTACACCACAGTAACGAACATTTGGAGGCATTTTCTCCTGAGAGAAAAAAATCGAAAGAGTGATGGAGTGATTGTAGAAACTATTGCACCAAGATAATTGTGAATGGAACAACAATAAAACAATGTCTTTTGAAGTTTATTTAATTTCATTTCTATAAATTCTTATGCTAAGAAGATGAGCAAATATGTTCGGAAAAAAATTGATATGCACACACACACACACACACACCACACACACACATGCACAACACACACACACACACACACACACACACAGCACACACACACACACACACACACACACACACACACACAACACACACACACACACAACACTCTCTCTCTCTCTCTCTCTCTCTCTCTCTCTCTCTCTCTCTCTCACACACACAGTGACACACACACACACACACACACTTATAGGCATCTAAAATAAATCCCCAATGCCCCACATGGCCGAAAGGCCGGAGAGGGCGTAAAAACCCTATTATCACACATATCACGCTTCATAAACTGCTTATTAACGTACATCCAGTAGTTATTGTTCGATTAAAATGAAATGCGCTTACTGAAGATATTGTCTAAAAGTAGAATATGTCATTACTGTTGTAAGAATGAGATAGTAGCAATAACAGCTTTTCTCCACCCAACCCTGGGACTGAGAGAGAGAGAATGTGTGTGCGTGGCATGTGCGTGTACAAGCGCGCGTGTGTGCGGTTGTGCGCGTGTGACGGTGTGTGTGTGCGCGCGCGCTCGTGTGTGATATTTTTCCTTGCATTGTGAAAGATTTTCTCTTTCATTTTGTTTATCTGTTCAGGTACATAATTAATATTATTATACTTTTGTATTCCTTATCCTCCCGCTACATATCTGATTGTTCTCAAAGCTGGTTCATTGCGTTGTGAATGTGCCACCATCCTTCACACTCCAACCGCCATATGACGTTTTGTTTTTGCTTTGGTTTAATTTTTTTCCCTATGATTATTATATTTTTGGGTGAACACCCCTACCCTCACCTTCTTTTGACACGGGCAGATGGCCCCGTCATTAAAATGTTTGTTGGAGTTGAGCCAAGTTTTTAGTTGAGTGTGTGTGTGTATGTTTGTGTGCGTGTGTGTGCGTGTGTGAATATTCTGACAAATACATATGTTTGCATAGGTGAAACTACTGATGCAAGTACTGGTTAAAAAAACCGGTTCGAAAAGACCGGTTCGGAGAGGAAAAACCGGTTTAAAACCGGTTCGAAAATTTGAACCGGTTCTCAACTCTTATCCATGGGCAAACACTGCGATACTGAATCCACGCACACACACAGGTTGCACGCGCGCGCGCACACACACATGACACGTCACACACACACACACACACACACACACACACACACACACATGCGCGCGCGCGTGCTTGGCGCGCGGCGCGCGCGCCTGCAGCACAAATAGCCAGGGCAAAATCCCAGCCACACGTCCACTAAAATCGCACGTACTGTACGATACGATTCGATCACGTGGTTTCGAAGCCGCGCGAATCACATTTGTTCTTCAAGACCACGTGATCGAATCGTATCGTACAGTCGTGCGATTTTAGTGGACATGTGGCTGCTGGTCCTTTAGTTCGAGAGTGTTCCACAAAAGACTAAAGCATCACTATAATTTTCTTCAATGGTCGACCTATGGCGATATTTTTCACGCCAGAGGGCAGTCAATGCACTAGGGGCTTATCACGCGATTTTCTTACTTGGGCGTAGTGAGAGAGAGAGTGATGGTAGGACCACTCACTGTCTCTCTCTCTTTCTTTATCCCCAACTAATAATATAGAGAGGATTAGCCCCACACGAGCGTCATGCCCTCTGGCGTGAGAAAAATCGCACTAAGTCTCTCATTAACTCAAAGATATTCTAAAAGGGTAAGATGGACTACTTAAGAGCTCGGCGAACCGGGCTGATAGAGTTATCGTTAGTGGGGACGTGTACACTATTCACAGTGGAGGCTATCCAAAAACTCAGACTGGAACTTGAACGGAGAATTCAACTGGCCTATCGATGTGTAAAATGTGTCCTGTTTAAAAGGGACATAACCAGTGTTTCTGTCCTCACTACTCATATAGGGAAAAGAGACCGGATGCTTATCTTCCCCTATACAGTCTGATTAACTGCAGAAAAATATTTAATTGTACAGATCTCGCTTTAGTGTTTACTATCTTTTGTCTTTCTTTTTGGCATTGGGTAGATTCTAGTCTTATCTCTGTGGAATTCGGGTTGCTCCCACGTCGCCGCAAGCGCAAACAGCACCTTTTTTTCTCTTTCTCTTTCTTTTTTTTCTCTTTTTTTTCTTTGGGGGGGGGGGGGGGGGGGGGGGGGGGGGGGGCGGACTTGGGGGAAACCTGGCTATCAATTTGGTTCATACCAGGCAACAGGATCTCCCTCCCTGCTCTTACCGACTTGTAACTGCCGTGGGATTTTTACGTGCCGTAATGCGCACGGGGTCAGACTAGCTTTAAGTCCCCATCCGAAGGACTCGACGACGTTCAGTTCGATTTTTTTCCCTCTGTCGAGCTAGAAAGAAAGGGCGAGGAGGCCGGGATTCGAACCTGGGTCACTCACGCTCTCTCTCTCTCTCTCTCTCTGTCTCTCTCTCTCTGTGTCTCTGTCTCTCTCTCTCTCTCTCTCTGTCTCTCGCTCTCTCTCTGTCTCTCTCTCTCTCTCTCTCTCTCTCTCTCTCTCTCTCTCTCTCTCTCTCTCCCTGTCTCTCTCTCTCTCTGTGTCTCTCTCTCTCTTTGTCTCTCTCTGTCTCCCTCCCTCTCTCTGTGTCTCTCTTTGTCTCTCTCTCTCTCTGTCTCTCTCTCTCTGTCTCTCCTTCTCTCTCTCTCTCTCTCTCTCTCTCTCTCTCTCTCTCTCTCTCTCTCTCTCTCTCTCTCTCTCTCTCTCTCTCTCTCTCTCTCTCTCTCTCTCTCAAGTGAACAGAGGGCCTCACGTGAAAGCGCCGCCTACATCAAATTATCGCCCTTAGGCAACACGAAGAAGCAGCATAAAGCCTCGTTGTCTAATCCACTCTGCCACCTTTCGTATCTATCTACTCTACAAGCGCAGGTTAATAACATCAACCAGTGATTTTTTTTTTTTAAAGGTATTGAATAAAATCAAATTAAGAAATAAAACGCTTTAATTTTAAAAGTTTAAAAGAACGAAAATATCTATGTTTTCGAACACAATGATTATGAAAAAGAAATGTCGATTCAAAAGCTTTAACCCTTTCACCGCCCAGCCATATTTCAGCCAAATATGTCCATTAAATTTATAATAATAATAATAAATAAACCTTCTATAGCACTCTTCGATGATTAAAAAAAAAAATCCTCAGAGCGCTTTACAAATATTACGAGAGAAAACAATCAAGAAGAAAAACATTACAAAACAATATGAAGAAATATATTTTTTAAATAAAACAAATTTTTAAAAACAATTCTTGAGGAAATTGAGGAATGCATTTATCTGGGCAGAGAACAAAATCCCTCTGCAGTATTGGGGATTCTTCTGTGACATAGATAAAATAAGGTCTATCCTTACCTCCCAAAACTAAGACAATAGGGTCTTTGGATAATAGACCCCAATTTGATGCCTTTTAGTGACATAGGTGTTAAATCACTGTGGTGCTAAAATGTGACTTTGGCGGTGAAAGGGTTAAAAAAATGAATACCGGGCTGTGAATGCGGTTGGAATATTTTGTTTAAAAATGTTTTTTAGAGAATGACGACATTCAAGTCTTTCTTGAAAAATAAACACGAAACTGTTGAAAACTGTGCAATCCGGTCATTATTAATTCAGTAGGTAATTAGGCCTACAGCACTCTATCTCTGTGTGTGTGTGTGTGTGTGTGTGTGTGTGTGTGTGTGTGTGTGTGTGTGTGTGTGTGTGTGTGTGTGTGTGTCTGTGCGTGTATGTGTGTCTGTGTGCGCGTGCGCACATATCTGTGTGTATGATTGTGTGTGTGTATGTGAGAGAGAACAATGAACTACGTCTTAACGAACCGGGCCATCTGCCCATGTCAAAGGGAACAGTGGGAAGGGGGAGTTGTTAAATCAAACCACACACAAAAAAAAGGGGGTGGGTCCATAACACA
>CM065709.1:31876265-31878765 GCA_017654935.2 Phymorhynchus buccinoides
AGATTTATTTCCAGCTATGTAAGAGGGAAAACGCGTGACACCCGTGATTTTGACGCGTGATCTAGCCGAACTTGTCGGACTTGCTGGGCCTAACTATTTCTTAGTTAGGCGCATAACGGCAGCATGACGCATCTGCGCTCATAATTGACAGGAAACTGTCTGAGTTATCGAAGAAGAAGAAGAAGAAGAAGACACGTGATCTGGTGGATCTTTAAAACTCGTTTGCTTGTGCATCAGAGCTCCAAATTGTTTTTGAAATTCATGGGTCATATGACCCCTGATTTCAGAAACGGGAGGGTCAATGTCCACTATAAGAGGAGGGGGGGGGGGGGGACAGTAAAGAGTCACAGTGCCTTCCCAGGTCGAGAGGACGTAAAGCTCCAAAATTACTACTAAGTAAAGAGTCACATACATGTGGCGGTACCATAGCCGATGAGGTCTAACCGAGGCGTGGTTACCGCTACACCTATCTGTATTGTTACAAAAATCGGGACTTTACTGGTGTTGCACTGCCTCTGGGCATTGCCTCCAGTATTGTGTGGGGTTTTTTTTGGGGGGGAATTAGAAACAACTGACAAGGCTCCCAATCGTCCCGCAAAACAAGGGGTCCCAAGGGACTCCTTCACTTAACAGCATATAAGGTCCTAGTGGAGGGATAGAGGGTCCCGGTGGCATTGCGAATGCTAAAAATATTTTTTCTAGTGCTTCCCTGGGACCCCCTGCACATTCTTTTAGAGGGTCCTTTAGAATGTTAGTACTTCACAGACCCCCAAATGGGGGTCCCTGGGAGCCCTGGCTGATATAGTTAGTTCATTTTGCTTTCGCTCATAAGAAGAAAATGCTTACTCAAGTTGGTTTCTTCTTTCTTTTCTTTTTTTTTTACCTCAAAAATATCCTCTTGGGTCAACGAAAAAAAGCAGCTGAAATTTGCTTAAAAGATGAAAATTCCCATGTCTGAAACACATTCAAAATGTTCTTCAGGGCAACTTCTGCGCAGGCAACACATGCGTGCGCACACACACACATAGTGACACACTCACACAGACTGACACACACAGAGAGTGACACACTCACACACACACACAGAGAGTCACACACAGAGTGATACACTCACACAGTGACACACACACACACACACATACACTGATACAGTCACACACACAGTCACACACACACAGTCACACACACACAGTCACACACACACAGTCACACACACATAGTCACACACACACACACACACACAACACACACACACACACAGAGTCATACACACACACATACACAGTCACACACACACACATGTACACACACTGACACACACAGAGTGACACACACACACACACACACACATACAGACACACACACTCACACAGTGACACACACACACACACAGACACACACACTCACACAGTGACACACACACAGTGATACACACAATTAACATTTGCTAGAAGGTAGTACTGTGGAAGCTCCCTTTTAATACCTTCACAAATCATCCAAAATGAGGTCTTATAAGGGAGGGGTCTTATATTAGGGAGGTATTTTTAATACTTACAAAGAAGGGCAATATCTCAGAGAAGTAGGTCTTATGTGGGAGGGAGTCTTATAATGGGAGGTCTTATAATGGTCTTATAAGGGAGCTTCCACTGTATAAGCCTTCTGTATTCCTTGTGTTGTGATAGTATCTTAAGGTATATGCCCCTCAAAATTCTGTCTACCCTGATCACCAGCTTTTTCCAAGCAAAATAAATGGCAAACCACACACATGCAATCCCATTGACTCTAAGTCCTGGTACACAGTACATCCGGATTCTCCAGCACGGAAATAATCAATAAAATAAAAATAAAAAAGGAAAAAAAATATACGGATTAGGGGAAATTCGGACACGTGCGTATATTTTTTTCCCTTCTTTCTTTTTACTTATTTACGGATTGCGCACGGGTTTCCGCGCGGAACATCCGCGTGTATGTGTACACGGCCTCATCTTATTTTACATTTACTTAAAGAGTGAAGTCTGCAAAGCGAATTAAATAAGCGTTGTAGGAAGTACTCCCATGGCCAATATATCACATTATCATATCCCTTGCAGACCGATGTCAACAAAAACCCAACCATTCATTTCATTGACTGTTTAATTAGAGCCATTCATATAATTTAATTAACTTAGAAGATAATAGGTGTTGTTCTGCTTAGACATCAGAAAATCGTCAGACAATATTTTTCAGTCATTAAAAATCCCCGGGGGGATACCAGGGGGTTGGGGAGGGGGGGGGGGGTGGTCTTTCGTAAAAAATAGTTCTTGCAGCAGACAGAAACTACCATCATCCTTTTGATGGTTCTGTTATGTGTAATAACTGGGGACTTCGGTCATGTAGTATAGATATCTGTACACAGTAATAATTTCCTAAAGTTCCCCCACCTTCTGGAAGTTCTGTGCTTGTAACTTCCTCTAATCTGCCACTCTTTGACCCTGCCTTTTCCCTTTACTTTCTATCATCT
>CM065709.1:31883765-31896265 GCA_017654935.2 Phymorhynchus buccinoides
AGTCGGTTTGGAGTCGTTCCGGTTCAAAATCCCCCTGTAGGGATACCCCAGGGGTCTTTTGTACAAATAGTTCCCCCCACCTTCCGGAAATTCTGTGCTTGTAACTTCCTCTAATTCTGTCATTCTCTTTGACTCTGCCTTTTCCCTTTGCTTTACTGTCATCTGCTATCTTTCTATATCTCACTGGTCCATTCTCCTGCATTTTTTCTATAAATTCTTACAAAGATTTCTTCAGCCGAAGTCGGACATGCTGGGCCTAGCTATTAATGTTCTTAGTTGGGCGCATAACGGCAGCATGACGCATCTACGCTCATATGACAGGAAACTGAGCGAACGAGGAAGAGGCAGAGGATTCAAATGGGTGCCAACAATCATTACGGGCCTTATTGCTTAGAGAAATACATAAGGGAGAACGGGGCTAGTCCGTCACTTCGCTTGTACAGTAGAACCTCCCTTATCAGACTCCCTCCCATATAAGACCTGCTTCTCTGAGACATTGCCCTTCTTTGTAAGAATTAAAATGACCTCCCTTATTAGACCCCTCCATTATAAGACCTCATTTTTTGGGCTGATTTTTGAAGGTCTTATAAGGGAGGTTCCACTGTATTGCTAAGCCGCTTTGCTCTAGAATCATTTAGAGCATGCGATAGCAACACGCTACGACCCCCCCACCCCCCCCCCCCAACCCCGCCATATCCTGTGTAAGTTTGGAGGGTGTGTTATCAATTTGATAAAAGTTGATAGCGAAAAATGTGTTTTTTGCTGGGGGGGTTGTCACACATGAATCCATGGCTTATTTTCGGTCTTCATGTTTTTAGTTGAAGATAAATTTCGGATTTTGTTATTGAAAGGATGCTTAGTAATAGAAGATTCGGTCTGATTCTGGTTTTTATTAATAAAACGCACTAAACACACACACACACACACACACACACACGAATGCACCACACGCACTCACTAAACAGCCTGTAGTTGGACTTGCCCCACCTTGGGACAAGCATGTCTACGTAAGGGTGGATGTACTTCCAGCAGCATGCAGAAAAAACCTTCTGTACTCTCTCTCCACACTAACGACGAAAATGGTGTTTTACGTCCTCTTGGTCTGAATCAGACACATATGGGACATTTGTAAATACAAATATGGTGGGAACAATACTGGAGGCAATGCCCGGAGGCAGTACGAAACCAGTAAAGTCCCGATTTTTTAAACTCTCTCTCCACACTAAGCGAGCGAAAATGGTGTTTTACGTCCTCTTGGTCTGAATCAGACACATATGGGACATTTGTAAATACAAATATGGTGGGAACAATACTGGAGGCAATGCCCGGAGGCAGTACGAAACCAGTAAAGTCCCGATTTTTTATTAATACAGATAGCTGTAGCGGTGACCACGCCTCGGATAAACCTCATCGGCTATGGCACCACCACACTCATCCACACTAATGTACGCTATAGCGTACATGCTGCGCACAAACGTTCCACACTAGGCAGGTTTGCATAATTACATAAAAATTACTTAAAAAATAATGCTTAACCGCACAGTTTTGAAAATTTGTGGTATTTATAATAATAATAAAAGCTAGCATATGTTAAAATTCCAAAGTAAAACTTTTATTATTGGCAGATTTTAAAAAAAAAGCATGACAAAGAAGACGAAGAGAGGGGTAGTGACTCATTTGCATTCATTGCGGTACTAAAAATAGACTGGAAGTGATTTCATTGGCTGAAAACTATTAAGGGACCGTAGAGGAACACTTCTATACGAGTTTGGGTTGCATGGCTTCGCGGAGTTATGAATTGTGAATGGTTAAACACTATGTACACTATAGCGTACATTCGTGTTGAACGGTTGTAAAGGGAAGCAATCAGCCAGTGTATATACGTATGTTGTCCATACATTAACCTAACTCTTCCAGGGTTCGTACAGATTTTTCCCTTCCAAATTTACAAACTTTTTAAAGACTTCTTAAAGACCTTTCCCCAAAAAATAAGGACTGTATATGACGGCAATGCATGCACACACACACACACACACACACACATACAATGGGTGGCGCTGCACTTGCGTCGACGATCTTTCCAGATGGGAGCAACCCGAATTTCATAGAGATAATCATAAGTCTCTGTGACTTCATATACCAAAATATCAAACACCAAATACACAGTGACCTACCAGATTTGTCAGGATTTGTACTGGGGCATTTTGTTCTGAATAGAACTGATCATCAAATTATGTACTGGGGAGGATAAGCCTGTTGATAAAAAAATAAAGACTTTTTAAAAACTCTGGACAAAATGGCTGTTTTTACAGACTTTTTAAGGGCTTAAAAATGGGGTGGCGTTTTAAAATTTTTTTTACTGACCTTTAAAGACCATACCTGTGATCTATAAAATAAAGATTCTACTTCAGTTAGCTTGTCATTTACCGTATTTTTCGGACTATCAGGCGATACGTTTTTCAAAGACTCCGACCCCTGCGCCTTAGTGTAGAGTGGCACAGTGGCAGCGCGTTCGCTTCGTGTCAAGTAAACCCGAGTTCGAATTCGAACCTGGGTACAGGGGATTTTTTCACTCACTTTGCACTAGGCCTTAACGTGGTCTGAACGTGGAGTCTTTCGGATGAGACGATAAACCGAGGTCCCGAGTGCCCATGCACTTAGCACACGTTAAACCCAGTGGCAACGAAAAAGTTGTCATTTGGTCAAAATCCCCCCCCCCCCTTCCTTCCTTATCAGTCACACAAAAATCACATGCAAACCAAAAAAAATTAAAAAAGAATTGGGTGACGCGCTCTCCAGGTGGGAGCAACCCGAATTTCACAGAGACGCCTCTGTGACTATAATGTACCTAACCTAACCTAACCTAACCTATAATGAGACTGATAAAATAGTAAGAAAATTTAATAACAAAATCTGAAATTTGGGTAAAATTTGAGGGGTGCGCCTCATACAAAGGTGCGCCTTATAGTCCGAAAAATATGGTACAATCAGGAAAGCTGAAAAGTAGGCGGACTTGCCCCATTCTCCCCTAACAGAGTCCGCCATTGACCTCAGAGAAGTTTCTCCATTCCTGTCGATTTTAGCACTCGGTCGTTACGCAGCTCAGTCTGGACCCCAAGCTACAAAAGCCCCGGGCCGACCAATCAACAAAGGAGATTTTCCCTGGCCGACCAATCGCCACGGAGAAGATCATCGGGCTGAAGTCATTTCACCAGCAAACTCGTCCATCCCCAAAAACGTCCAATTCCGTTCACCCCGTGGCCAGACTTAAATCGTTGGCTTGAACTCGGGGCGGCGACAAATCGGCGCTGGCTTTTTCGGATATCTGCACTACTACTACGGCAGTGTCTGTCCCGTCCGTTTGTGCGGCGTCTGCTGAGCCGGCTTCGTTAGCGAGGAGGTGCGAACCGTTAGACGAAGAAGAAGAGGCGTCTTTCCCAGAGCGCTGGTTGGGCGGAAGCTGCCTCTCCTCTCTCTGGTCTCCGCTACCCTTCCACTCTCTCGCCTCCCGTGGTATCCTAGCCAACATCGATGACGACGAAGATGATGATTTTGTCGATGAAAAACTCCCGCTTTCTCGATCTCCCTCCGGCTTCCCTTCCCATTCTACAGGGACGCCGTCCCGGTGAGGGGGGAAGGGAACGCGAGAGGAGTCCAGGTCAGCTGGAAGGTCGGTCTGGGGGCTTCGTCTCTGCAGCAGCGCGGACGCCAGCAAGGACGAGCGTGGCTCGGTGGCCCGCCCATCGTTCGTTTCCGCGCCACCCCGATCCACGCTAGACGCGAGGGTTTCAGCTCTTCCGCTAATAGCGACACCCACACCCCCTTCTATCACCCTACTTCCCGTCAAAGTCGCTGAACTTCCGCTAAGAGACCGAGCGAGCGTTTTGTCATCTCCGGCGACCTTTTTCGGTTCCTTTCGTCTACTTGGAGACTGTTCCCGTTTGGATGTCTTTTTCAACGTAGGATTAAACTGGTCGTGAGCAGATTTTTCTGCTTTTCGTTTTCTACCACCCGGTCCTTTCTGGCTAACCACCGAATCGGGATGACCTTTCACAGCAACGGGATGACCTTTCACAGCAACGTTTGCATCAACACTTAAAGGATTGTGCGTGTCCGAATTCGTCCTACTCTCCGAGGATGGGGGAGAGGACGAAGATTTCTTCTTCAAGGACAGGTCCTTGGGTTCGTCCGAATAAATATCAGAGGCAGCAAAGTTCAGCGACTGCTGGGAAGGCAAACTGTCCCGGGAGGTCACGTGATTGGAAACAGGGGGCAGCACTTTCTCCGATTTCACCGCTTCCGACAGAGCGGCGAGGGCCGCTGGGAATCCCTGAGAAAAGGGCATGAGCGGAGCGTCGTCGGTGGAGGAGTGTCTCGCTCCCTGATTGGTCGGATTCACCGAGTTGGTGGAGGACCGCTGCAGAGCCAGGATATCGGCGGCGGTCACGTGACGCACTTCCATGCGGTGACCTTGACCCTCGCCCAAGGCGGGATCCAGCGAGCGGAACACCAGCAAGGGGCGGGTCGGGAGCTGGGAGTGGGCCGCCAAGGGGAGGGAACCCCCCGACAAGGGGGACAACCCAATGTCGCTGATGGCAGGGGAGGTCACCACGCTGGACGTAGGCACGGGAAGGGGGACCACCCGGTTGGCGCCTCGCAACACCGTCGGCTGGGAGGAGGAGGAGGAGGAAGGGGGCGGCTGGGAGGCGGCGGAAACGGGCGGGTCGACGTTAACGGAGGAAAGGGAGGCAGAGACCGGCAGGAGCCCCGGCAAGGCGGGCCAGTTCCCTCCCTTGTTCTGATCCCCGTTCTGCTTCTCCCCGACAGCCTTCAGGAAATTCTGGGTCAGCACCTTGCGTAAATTGTCCGGGGTCATGGTCGCTCCATGGGAGAGTGCTCCTCCTACTCCTCCAACCCCCCCTGCCCCTGTCAACTGCGCTCGCAGCTTGGTCGCTTCTCGAGCTCCCACCCCCGACTCGCATTTCACCTTGACCCCCAGTCTTGAACTCATGGAGGGCGAAGGTCGAGGCCAATTCTGTTCAGCGGATGATGAGGGGGACGATGACGAAGAAGAAGAAGAAGAAGAAGAAGGCGCGGTTAGCTGGGCCCACAGTCGGGTCGATTCAGGTCGCCCTGGTTCGCTTTTGATGTTGAGCACGGTCACCCCTCCGGCAGCTAGCGGCCTTGAACTTGCAGCAGCAGCAGCGTCGGAGGTCGTAGGTCGAGGGTCAGCAAGGGGATGTTCCTCGAGGCTGGCCGCAGTCAGCAAGCCAATGGGAAGCGTCGTTCTGCCTTCCACTCTCCCTCCTCCGATCAAAGGCGGCGTTCCGCGTTTGTTCAACATCACGCCGGTGATCATTTCCGCCTCCGTTTTCACCGGCAACGAATTCCGCCTCCCCGCCGTCGCAGATTTCCCGCCTTTCGTTGTCGTCGCCTTGGTGACAACGCCAGGCATCAAATGCGTCGCCTTGGCGATGGAGCCCGCTGTGGGTTGCGACGGTCCTCCGGCTTCGCCCATTTTTTTTCTAGCGGGGGAGGCGGGTTGCGAGCCCGGGTTTTTCATCAGCGGGGATCGCGCTGCGGCGCTGGGAACGGAACTGCTCTGGAGAATGGGGGGTGGGGAATGCAGGGGTGGGGAATGCAGGGAGGTGATGATGGTGTGGGGAAAGGTTCGCTGATCGGTTTTCGTGCTGCGCTGTTGCTGCTGCTGCTGCTGCTGCTGCTGCTGAGAGAAATGAATGGACGACGAGGATGATGAGGGTGTTGTAGATGATGATGATGATGACGAGAACGGTGATCGCCGAGACGAGTCGTTGTTGCTCACGGCAGCTGTCTGGAAACGAGAAGAAAAAAAAGAAGAAAAAAAGCTTAGAACTTAGAAGAAAAAAGGAAGGAAGGAAGGTGGAAGAGTGGCTAAAACATTCGCCTGCCGATTACAATGCGTGACTGCAGCCGTGAGTGACCCCGGGTTCGAATCCCGGCCACATCCTTTCTTTCTAGTTTGACTGGAAAATTTAACTGAACGTTGAGTCCTTCGGATGGGGACTTAAAGCTAGTCTGACCTGTGTGCTCTACGCACATAAAAAAATCCCACGGCAGTTAAAAGTCGATAAGAGCAGGGAGAAATCCTGCTGCCTGGTATGATCAAACTCATAGCCACGTTTCCCAAATCTGCCCCCTCCCCCCCTGAAAAATAAGGGTAGGCGCTGCACTTGCGGCGACACACTCTCCGTGGGAGAGCAGCCCGAATTTCAAAGAGATAAGTCTCTATGACTAGAATATACCAAAAAATAAATAGTTCAGAAATACCCCCACCCACCCCAACCCCCCTCTCTTCTTTTTTTTTTATACATTGGATTCCATACACAAATCTATTTGCATAACACAAAATCCGTCTTGGCATGAGGCTGTGTCAGACCAGTTGACATAAGCTAGAACACCAAGGCTACATCGAAATGTTGTTATGTTCTGCATGCTTGTGCGGGGATTGTCTTAAGCCATGACAAGCTCCTAGCATAACATCATCAGTCTAAAGTCCTCCGAAGTCGGAGTGTGGCTGCCCACGTAGCGGGGTGATCAAAAACGGTCACACACATATAATGTTCTCATCCCTGGCTGGTGCATTTGTACCATAGCGTTCAATTGCTTCAGCTGTGAGGATGATCCCTGGAGTCTTTAAGCCAGGGAACAACAACACAACACAAAACATAGCAAATAAAGCCATTTGTACAACATACAATAACAGAATTAGATTAGAATAAAGAGTTTTGTAAATAATACCGACAACCTATTAAGTACTGAAGCTCGCATAAAAAGCGAAACAGTATAAACTATGGAGCTTTGTGAATTTCTTCTTCTTCTGCGTTCCCAGGTCATATGGCCATAATGGGTAAGGTACGTATATGTGTCCGGTTTTCAGTTTTTACTGGTCTCCCTGCTGCATACAGCCGACACATTCCGATTTCGGAGGAGCTCAAAGGAGAAAAATTATTTGGAAGATTGTGTTTTTTGAAAAAGGCAGTAGTCAGAAAGATAGTAGATGACAGAAAGCAAAGGGAAAAGGCAGTCATAGAGAGTGGCAGATTAGAGGAAGTTACAAGCACAGAACTTCCAGAAGGTGGGGGAACTATTTGTACGAAAGACACACACCCATCCTGCCAATATCCCCACGGGGAGAGACTCGTGGAGGGGGGCGGGGTCGTCCAGCTCCCCGTATGGAGGCATGAGGCATCCACCAACTTCCCCAGAGCTTTGCGAACGATATACTCAATAAAACTATGTGCACAAAATGGGTTTTTTTAAATCTATAAATTAAAAAAATTAAAATAACAAGAATGCATGTACTGCACCCTAAAAGAATGTAAGCGATTTTGTGCAGCAGTGCACGAGAAATTGTGTGTGTAGGGGGGGGGGGGGGGGGGGGGGGGGAAGAGGCAGAGGCAAGAGCACAGACATGTTGCTGAGGTCAGCAACAACCCTGACCATTACAGTTAGCATGCCAGGAGGCTTCAGCCCAACACAAATTTTGAAGCGGTTCTGTGCTGGAGTTCACAAACATTAGTGCCACCACCAACAACAACAAAGACAAAACGAACAAGAAACGGAAACAAACAACCGCACGACTCTTCCCGCGCTCCGGAAAGAAACATCAAAGCAACAAAAAAAATTATTTTAAATTCACTTCTTCTTCTTCTTCTTCGATCGCTCAGACAGGTTCCTGTCAATTATGAGCGCAGATGCGTCATGCTGCCGTTATGCGCCTAACTAGGAAATAGTTAGGCCCAGCAAGTCCGACTTCAGCTGGAGGAGGAAATCGTCTTGAAAGTGTGTCGTGACGAAAGGCAGGGAGAATGGATCGACCGGGTAAGGCAGAAAGAATATAGTAGATGACAGCAAGCAAAAGGGAAAAGGCAGAGTCAAACACAGCTGTTTCGTGAGGAACATTTAGTTTATCTATATTTTCCAGAAGTTGTTTCAAGCCAACATTAGTTTACCATAAGTTGCTTTTCATAAATTACAATCACGAATATGCTGTAGTATGTGACTAAATTACTTATATTCAGTGGATATTGCTAGATGTTCACTCATGGGCAATTTTTATTTATGTTTGTGTATTATTCAAGAACATTTTCTACTAAATATGTTGTATGATACTGCTCAACAAAAGAAGTTTTTACGATAAATCTGATGGAAGAAATATATTAAAAATACAATGAAGAACATACAGCCCAAATATTTTTACAAGCAAAAGCTTGGTGCAGTTTTTATCTAAGATTTCTAAATTCAGTCTTCAGTTATTTTGTATGGGGTGGAACAGCTGTGCAAAGATTAGAGTGACAGATTAGAGGAAGTTGCAAGCACAGACCTGTTTACCCCCTACACAAGTCTTGAGAAGTCTGGATAGCTGAAATGAGTAGCTTTGGCTCAAAATGTGTAGTTTTATTCATTAACCCTTTCACCACCAGCCATTTTTCAGCCACAAAATGCCATTAAACTTAACTGGGTAGAGAAAATAAAATATTTGCAATATTGCTAATTCCTCTGTGACATATATAACATTAAGACTATCCTTACCTCCCAAAATTAAGAAAATAGGGTCTTTGGACAACAGGCCCTGATTTGATGCCTTTTAGTGACATGGGTATTAAACCATTGTGGTGCTAAAATGCGACGTTGGCAGTGAAAGGGTTAAACCATCAAACAAAGTTCACTGAAAATGAGAAATTAGAGCATTATTTTCAATTTTGAAGTGTAGTAGAGGTCCAAACTGAGTAGAATACTCCTCGAAAAGAGTAGAGTAAACAGGTCTACAAGCACAGAACTTCCAGAAGGTGGGGGAACTATTTCTACGAAAGACACCCCCCCCCCCCCCGGGTATCCCCACGAGGTGGGGGGAGAGGATAACTTTTTCTCACCTCCCCGGCAGAACTAAGTCGCCGCTCCATCATCATCGTGGTGACCGTCGACAAAACTCTCCCTCCTCCCACCTTCTCCCTCCCTCCTCCTCCTGCTGCCTCCTCCTTCTCTCCCCCTCCCACCTCCCCATTATTCTCCTCCTCCTCCTCCTCCATCCTCCAAGGCCTTGGCCAGGAGTCGGGACACGGCGGTGTGGTTGCGGCCCTGGGCAGCCAAGGCGGGGACGACGCCGGCGTAGTTGGCGATGTCGGGGTCGGCGCCTCGGGACAGCAACAGCTCCACCGCCCCCTTCTGGTTGCTCTCGGCCGCGTGGAAGAGCACCGTGCGCCCGCTTTTCCCGTCCTGGGGGAAGGAGAGCGAACGAGAGAACGAACGAGAGAATGAACGAGAGAGAGAGAGAGAGAGAGAGAGAGAGAGAGAGAGAGACAATGAGGCTTGATAATAATAATAATAATAATAATAATAAGCATTTAGCGCACTTAATCTTAAAGACCCCGCACGTCACGCGTCAAAATCACGTTTTTTACGTTTTTTCCCTCTTATAGCTAGTAAAGAATCTTAAGAAATCTTCCAAGCATAAGAGGGAATGTGACACGTGACGTGTGGGGTCTTTAAAGAAAGAAAGAGAGACAGAGAGAGGCAGAGGCAGAGACAGAGAGAGAGTGAGAGTGAGAGGTTAAACTACCAAAAACACAATAACATCAACTTCACATGCTAAGAAGGAAGAATGAAAGGGATGGAAGGGAGAGAGAGAGAGAGAGAGAGAGAGAGAGAGAGAGAGAGAGAGAGAGAGAGAGAGAGAGATGGACAGGTGGAGAGAGGGATCGTGAAAGAGAGAGGGAGAGAGCGATTGATATTGTTGTCGCCGTAAGAGTTGTTGTTGGCATCAGCTATATTATCAGTCATATTATAAGGCGCAGGGGTCTTAGCCCTTTCACCGCCAAAGTCGCATTTTAGCACCACAGTGATTTAACACCTATGTCACTAAAAGGCATCAAATTGGGGTCTATTATCCAAAGACCCTATTGTCTTAGTTTTAGGAAGTAAGGATAGACCTTGTTTTATATATGTCACAGAAGAATCCTGACGACGAAAATGGTGTTTTACGTCCTCTTGGTCTGAATCAGACACATATGGGACATTTGTAAATACAAATATGGTGGGAACAATATTGGAGGCAATGCCCGGAGGCAGTACGAAACCAGTAAAGTCCCGATTTTGTATTAATACAGATAGCTGTAGCGGTGACCACGCCTCGGTTAAACCTCATCGGCTATGGCACCGCCACAAGTTAGCATGATTCTTCAGAAGAATCCCCAATACTGCAGACAGATTTTGTTCTATACCCAGGTAAATTTAATGGACATTTCTGACTGAAATATGGCTGGCGGTGAAAGGGTTAATTAGTCTGGGCGAAAAGTATCACCTTATTATCTGTCAAATACAAGACAAGTCCTCCTAATAGGAATTGTTCGGAAATAATTAAGGAGAGACTCAGAGTAATCTTATGGTGCATGGGAATGATCTTGCCTAATTCAATTGGTCAAACAGGGGAAGTTACTCTACCATCAGGTAGATCAATTACCATGGTGGGGGGTGGGGGGGGGGGGGGGGGGCAGTTGCTATCATGTATATTTTTGACATCTGTAGAGTCACCCCTTTCAAAACAAATGCATGATAGCAATCTGAAAGTGGTAACTTTCTGTCCGTTAACATGTGATTTATAATGGTACCCCTTATTGTGAAGCATTTTTGGTAAGGGGGACCCTACAGATGTCAAGACTGTATGACAGCAATTGCCCCCCCCCCCCCCCCCCCCCCCCCCCCCTCCCCCCAGATGGTAACAATCACCCTCTGAACATGCTGGGATTTTTGACTTTGCAAGCCTGTTGTGAGAAACTAGCCCAGTGACTTAATGTCCCTTTCGTGGTGCTGGGTCACATATGGCCATGACAAAAAAAATGAAAAACCAATCCAAGCTCACCATGATGTTAATGTCAGCACCCTGGTCCAAAAGTCGCGTCACGATTTCCAAATCGTTGTTCATCACCGCAGTATGCAAGGGGGCTAACCCTGCAGAAAGAAAAAAAAATTAAATAAAAAAGCACTATTACCAAAGGTACTTACTTGCAGTATTCAAAAATGCTGATGTTCAAATAAATTGATCTTTGTCATTCCAAAAAGAAGTAACCTTACTAAAAAATTAAAATAAAATTTAAAAAAAGTTATTGTCGGTGAAATTCAAAAACCTTGTATCTCGATTTTTTTTGGGGAATTTTTTTTCTAATTTTTCCCACCACCTTCCATCAAAAGCTTGTATCTCTAACGACTTTCTATCTGGGGTAAATGAGGTTGTGTAAATTGACGAAAAATTCGTAAGTCCCAAATTCAGATCTACTTAAGGACAGAAAACTCGTATCTTCGTTCTTTTCAAATATTTCAACAACAACAAAAAGTTTTAACAAAATGCACGACTAAACTCGCAATATCTTGAACAACATATTCATCATAGTTATTCAATTGTTGAAAACGCGGTTAATTTTAAAACATTTTTTTTCCATTTTTCTCAAAACTACCAAAATTGAGATACCAGGTTTCTGAATTTCACCGACGATATACATCTCTCTCTCTCCTTCTTCCCTGTTAAATAAAGTTTTCCAGTGTCCAGTGTCCCTCCCTCCCTCTCTCTCTTTCTGGTCTGTATCTATCCTCTGAACCCATCTCTCTCTCTCTTTCTCCTTCTATTTACCTTCTTCTTATTATTATTCTTGCGTTCCCAGGCCAAAAGGCCATAATGGGTAACGTACACATGTGTCTGTTTTCAGTTTTCACTGGTCTCCCCGCTGCGTACAGCCGACATACTCCCAGAGGAGCTCAAAGGAGAAAAATGATTTGGAAGATTTTTTTGGAAAAAAGGCAGGAGAATGGACCGGAAAGGAAAATGGCAGTGTCAAAGAGAGCAGCAGATTAGAGGAAGCTGCAAGCACAAAACTTCCAGAAGGTGGGGGAACTATTTTTACGCTAGACTCCCCAGTATCCCCATGGGGAGTATTAACCTTCAAAGTTGCAATCACATGGATATCTCATATTTGCTCCAGCGTAACAAAGTTTCTGGACAGTCAAGATCACTCTCTCTCTCTTTGTCTCTCTCTCTCTTTGTCTCTCTCTCTCTCTCTCTCTCTCTCTCTCTCACACACACACACACAACACACACACACACACACACACACACACATACACGGACCTTTTGTCTACTAGCACGTGTAGTTGATAGACATTAAATGAAAGACACACACACACACAGACCTTTTGCATAATATCACGTGTAGTGGATAGACATTAAATGAAAGACACATACACACACATACACATACAAACACACACACACACACACACCCAGACCTTCAAAGTTACGGTAGTTGAGGTCACAGAGATATTTGCTCCAAAGCATCAAGGCAGTCAAGGTTTCTCTCTCTCTCTCTCTCTCTCTCTCTCTCTCTCTCTCTCTCTCTCCCCCTCTTTCTCTCTCTCTCTCTCTCTCTCTCTCTCTCTCAAACACACACACACACACACACACACACACA
>CM065709.1:31901265-31903765 GCA_017654935.2 Phymorhynchus buccinoides
ATTTTTGTGTGTGCGTGTGTGTAGGCGTGTGTGTGGGTAAGACTAAGAGAGAGAGAGAGAATGTGTGTGTATGGGGCAAGTCTGTGAATTCACCTGTTTGCATTTTAACACAAGGGGCTCCATATATATGTGTGTGTGATCTGACAAGTCTCTGCATTAAATAGTGAGGCTAAGAGACAGGATCCATATAGTGAAATGAAGAAGGGGAAGGAACTTCTCGTAATTAACTCCCTTTTACCAAAGTTATTTATGGCACCTATTCGCCTAGCAAAGTGAAAATAGTTGCCACAACAATACAGACCCAATGCAGAATAGGTGCCATAAATAACTTTTGGTAAAAGGGAGTTAATTATGAGAAGTTCCTTCCCCTTATTCATTTCACTAAATACAATACTTTTATTCCTGTACTCCGTGGGGTTCCTGAAAACGTAGAGATTGTGCGTATTTATGCACTAGACCTCTCAAATCATCCCCCTAGAATCTCAAACCGTGAGTGAGTGAGATTGACCCTGTAAAAGTAGTAACATCTCAAGCAGGGGGTGAAATGACGCATTAACCCTTTCACCGCCAAAGTCGCATTTTAGCACCACAGTGATGTAACACCTATGTCACTAAAAGGCATCAAATTGGGGTCTATTATCCAAAGACCCTATTGTCTTAGTTTTGGGAAGTTAAGGATAGACCTTATTTTATATATATGCCACAGAAGAATCCCCCAATACTGCAGATGGATTTTGTTCTCTACCCAGGTAAATTTCAATGGACATTTCTGGCTGAAATATGGCTGGCGGTGAAAGGGTTAAAATGATGATTCGTGCGTTAACACAGTTCGTTACTTTTTCCAGTAAGGCAGAGTCAGAGAGAGAGACTCCCCGTGGGGGTCTTTTGTATAAATAGTTCCCCCACCTTCTGGAAGTTCTGTGCTTGTAACTTCCTCTAATCTGTCACTCTCTTTGATTCTGCCTTTTCCCTTTGCTTACTGTCATCTACTACCTTTCTGCCTTACCGGTCCATTCTCCTGCCTCTTTTCACGAAACACTTTTCAAAAACATTTCCTCCTCCGGCCGAAGTCGGACATGCTGGGCCTAACTATTTCTTAGTTAGGCGCATAACGGCAGCATGATGCATCTGCGCTCATAATTCACAGGAAACTGTCTGAGCGATCGAAGAAGAAGAAGAAGAAGAAGAAGAAGAGAGAGAGAGAGAGAGAGATTAGAGGAAGTTACAAGCACAGAACTTCCAGAAGGTGGAGGAACTATTTGTACAGAAGACACACACGGTATCCCCACCAGGGGAGCACCAAGGATGGAAAACTCCGAACAGTGACGGGACAAACTGTCCTAAGACGAGAGAAATCAATAGGACAATGTCCTGGCTCTTGAAGATAAAAATCAATAGGACGAAGTGTGCCAGTGTTAAAAATTTAATCAGACGTTTGTCCTGACAGGGGAGGAGAACACAATAGGTCATTTTCAATGTTAATAGGTCAATGGCCTATGACCGGGGCCTTGGGATATCACTGACACTTGATATGCCTATTTCTTTGAACAACACGGCTTTCAAGCATGTTTTATAAGTGTATGCAGTATGAGGGGTGGTTGTCCTAACCCTTTAACATTTGAAACTGGGGGTAAAAATACCCCTTAGAAAGGGGGTGCGCGTACGCCTTAACTCATTCAAGTCGTTCCGGCCATATATATCCAGAATTAATAGATAGCTCTCAATTTGATGCATTTGCTTCAAGGGACGTAATTCTGTGTGCTCACCATACTTTGGTCACTTCTAAACTCGCTTCGCTCCCTTAGGCCACAATTTTGCCTCTGACTTTGCTTTTGTAGTGGTTTGTTGTGGGGAAACCAATCGGTGTAGAGAGTTTTTCCATATAAAGTCTATACCACTTCCCTATGTCTAAACCTGAAGTAAAAACCCGTAATCTTCTTTCATTTCTGATTTCTCCTTTTGTTTATGTATGTTTTGTTTGTGTGTATGGCTGGAGTGATTTGTGATTTTTTTGTTTGTGGCTCAAGCCACAAAACCTATAACTCACTTTGTCTGTCGGTTCGGTCGGTCGGTCGGTCGGTCGGTCGGTCGGTCTGTCGGTCGGTCGGTCCAAAATTGTCGCACATTTTGACAAAATTGTCGCACTTCAAATCGAGGCTACACTTCAAATTGAGGCCGCTCTTTAAAATGATGTATTTTTAAAAAAGCGTACAAAATAATAAACATACGTAATACAGACACTACAACAGACACGACGAGTATGCGGTGCTTCTTTTGATGAGTATAAGTAGGATACATAGTTTTTAAATGTTTTCCAAAAGATATAAAAAGTTACGAAATGGTGCAGAGATAACATTCTGGTTTACAGATTAAAATTATTGAAAAGCCAGGGGAGGTGACTCATGGTTGGAGTGGTAAAAATAGACCGCGTGCCACAAACTATTGCGATTTCGCGCTTGTTTAAAAATAATTTTAATGATTCAAAATCTGACTCGGCCTG
>CM065709.1:31906265-31919084 GCA_017654935.2 Phymorhynchus buccinoides
CTGGAGCCATGGCGCCGCCACCAGAACTGGTCGCCAAGGGAGACACGGCGGGGCCGGCTTTGGACATTACGGACGATGACAATTCCGACGACGACGGCGATGATGATGATGATGATGACGATGACGCTTCGACGATCTTTCTCTTCTTCAAGGGCAACGACTTTTCCCCCCCGCTGTCTCTGCTCTGCGGACTGATTTGAGAACTACTACTCGCGCCCCCGCCGTTGTCCTGAGCGGTTATCGTCATCATCATCGTCGTCGATGATGTTGTCAACGCTGTTCCAGCCGCTCCCCCCTTGTTCAGCTGAAGGGACGGGAAGGCGCTGGGCAGGCTGGGAAGGTTAGGAATGCTGGGAAGGTTGGGCAGAACCATGCCTCCAAGGTTAAGACTGTCCAGTCGAAAGCTGGGCAGGAGGCTGCTCTGACACGCCGGGAGGCGGAGTGTAGGGGTGGAGGAGGGAGTGGCAGGGGGGGACGCGGGTTGGAAGGTGGTGGCTGAGAAGGAGGAGGTTGGGGGGATGTGCAACGGATTTGAAACTGATGGACGAATCACTAATGACGGCATTGTTGTTGTCGTTGTTGTTGTCTTGACGCCCACCAATCGGGGCACAGTCGCTGCAACGACAGCAGGTCCCTGGGGAAGAACGCTTTTCCCTCCCACAACGTCAACAGCCGCAGCCGCCACAGCAGGTGAAATTTTCAGCACGGGCCCTGTTGCCGTGGGCACCGATGCCGCAGAGTACACTGTCCCTGCCACAGCCTTTGGAGAAATCTCCACCAGGCGAGACTGAGGAGAAGAAGAAGAAGAGAGTGCACCTTCACCCCTGCGCCAGTGTTCCAACAAGGAAACCTCCTGCTGCCCCCCAATTAGGTCAATCATCATCGACTTAGCTCCCTGTTTACTCTCCCCCACCCCCCTCCTCTGCCCCGACCCCCTCGCCCCCTAACAGATTTGGGGGGTGGTTGGGTCGCCCCCGTAACGGTGCTTAGAGTTAGAGTACTTAGACCCCCGCTGTCGTTTCCTACTACTCCCTCACTCGCCTGTCGTGGTAGCAGAAGCTGCGTGGGCGTAGCACTTGCAGTTGCAGCGGAGCTGGCAGACGATAAACTACTACTAGGCCAACTACTCCTGTCGACCCCAACTTTCGCCCCCCGCCCTCCTCCTCGCCCTCTCGCTGACCTACTTTTGCTTTGGCGTCCCGTTCCCTTCTCGTCCTTGCGTCTCCCACCCCCTCGACCTTTGCTGAGCGGTTTCTCGGTCGACGCTGCTGTTTCTAACAACGCTGCAGTCTCGGGCATGATGGACTCGTTGTTGTTGAGGAAGGAAGCGACCGAAGCGATAGAGCCTAGAGAGGAGAGAGCCTCGGCCGCGGCTAGTCTATCTTCATGCTCTTTCTGGTCCATGGAGTTGGTCTTGTTGTTGCGCGCTCCTCCTGCGGCTGACATGTTGTTCTGCACTGTGGTTACGTGTCGTGGCGAGGTCAAACTCGTTCGTCGGTAATGTACACCCGAAAAACAGCCTTTACCTGCACTGGCCAGCACTCCGGGGGTCATGGTGCGCACCTGCAGGTTCCAAGGTCGTCGACCCCAACCACCATTTCACTTTCGAAGCGGGCCAACATGCCGATTTTTAACGGAAAAACCGCATTCTGCTGGAATCTCAGGAAAGCACCGAGTTGGCCAGGGAAAGTCCCACATATCACATGGGGCGTTTTAAGCCAATCGAATCGCTCTTTTCAGTCTCCATTGGGGATTTCCCACGCATGATCATGGCCACAAAATGTAAGCTAGATGCTATATTTAGCAACCACAGTGAGTGTCGAAATCCCAACTTGTTGTGTACAATATGGCGGCTCCCGCTTCCACTCATCTCAGGAAAACGAAACATTCTTCAGCGTTAAAAACCGGTTTGGGATCGATGCAATCAGGTGTCATGCATGTAGATTACTTTGCAGTAGGTCTGGCGTTTGTTGTGTTGGATCATACAAACAGATTTTTTTTTTAAAGTTTAACAAATTTACAAATGTAAAACATTTGAGAATTTCTTATGACATTGAACAGTTTTCACTTTCATCTGCCGTTCAATTAAAATGTTTGATGGGGGGAAAATATGAACCTGAAATTGTCCCTAAGTATATATATCTTAGTATTCTCTTAAATGTTACGCAGAAACGGATTTAGAGGGGGGTACATGGGTTCGAGAACCACCCACCCCTCCTTCCCTAAAAAGACAACGTAACATAAAATAACAAAAATCAGCATAAAAAACAACAACTTTTCAAGTTCCATGCAATTAGTATTTATTAAGACAACTTTTATAGCGCCTAATCTTTAAGCTCTAAGTGATTTCGGATTTTATTAACGTAATCCTTTTTCCAGTATTCAGGCATAACGTAAAATAGAGAAAGAAGGAGAAATTAATCCATGGCTTGATGTATTTCCATGCCAGAGGTTTAGCATATCATTATTACAGGGGGAAAGGCCTTCATTGCTCTTTTGCATCGAATTTATCGTGAGCTCCTCAATCAAGAGTCCCCCAATCATGCAATCCGTTGGAATCCTCCAGTGGCGTAGGAACAGGAGGGGGTGTGTGCGGCTACCCCCTCTGGCTCAGAGGAGGGAAGGCAGACATGTCTTCCTGCTGCCCAAAAAAAAATTTGAGCGAGCCCCCCAGACCCCTCACCCAACCCCAACTGACCACTTGGAACTACCCCCTCCCCTGTTCCATGACTGGCTGATCCGCCCCCAAACTTGGTTGTATTTTTATGCTTTTTTGTTGTCTCCTTTCAATTCACATCATGTTTTCTTTCATTCATTGATTTTTATTGTGGATTATAATTATGGTTAAAAATAGCAATTGTAAAGTGTTTGTAGCATTTACTAAGACGTGTAACTTGACCTATCCATTCACCTTGTCTCTGGTTCATGAAATACAGCTCAGAAATGAAATAGTCTAGCCCACAGAAGGACATTTCGGTTGTCAAGGTAATAACTTCAAGGTCAGCACAGTCACGAATATCGAAAGGAGCCTTCCTTCCTTTTCACGATGTCTACCCCTCTCCAATATTTGATCAAAATCCGTCCTGTAGTTTTTTGCTAAAAAAATACAACACACACACACACACGCACGCGCACACACACACACAAATCACACACCTTCACTTCTTCTTCTGCCAATAATGTCCACCTGCCGTAACCGGCAATTACTGACATGTAATGGGGTTCAAAGAATTATGCAGCGCGGGAAAAACAAAAACAAAAATAAACCTAGACAGATAAGAGGGCGTGCACGACCGAGCACCCCTGGCTAGTCCGAGAACACCCAGCCGCACATGGAGAGAAGAAAAAAAGGAAGGAGAGCTTCAGCACCTTCGAGGTGAAGGAGCTGAGTGTGGGGGACTGGACTGTTTCTGGTGGCAGGGAGTTCCAGTCGCGGACGGTTCTGGGGAAGAAAGAGTTGTTGCGGTAGTCTGTTCTGGCGGGGATTCTTTGGAACTGATTGTTGTGGTTTTGTCTTCTGCTGCTGGGGGGCATGGGTTTGAGGGCGCTGCATTTCACACAGGCCAGTCCATTTGTGATCTTGTAGATCATGGCTAGCCTGGAAGCGCGGCGGCGCTCAGCCAGAGATGGCCATTGTAGCCATGCTGATGGTGCTGACACTGGCTGGCACCAAGAAACATACTGATGCCGTTTCGGCACCACTCAGAAAGATAGACATATATCCAGACAGACAGACAGGTGTACAGAGACAGAACAGAAACGGAGACAGACAATTAGATGCAATTTAAAAAAATATTATATATAAAAATTGCTGCTGGACTTCAAAATATCGTTAGAATTATTTTGGTTAAAATAGATAAATAGGCATAGAGTCGGAGACAGCAGGAAGAAAGAGGTACAGAAACGGAAAAAGACAGACAGGCTAATTTAAAGAGACAGATAGAGAAACGGAGAGAGATACAGAGAGAGGGAGAGAGAGTGGAGACAAAGGGGAAACTGAGGAGAGAGATCACAGCATGTTTTTCTGCCGCATTCTGGCTTCATAAAGTTTGGCCCACTCTAGCCACTTACCTTCCTTTTTCCTGCCTGCTTCTCATCTGAGCCAGCACCACTGCTGTTCTAATTTTAAACTCGCTACCTATGCCACCAGATGAGAGAGAGAGAGAGAGACTGTTATCTCTATCCAGCCAGTAAGGGAGAGGTAACTAAAAGGTCAGAAAGGCCTTGAAGGCAGCAGGAGAAAAAAAAATCAGGAGAGGTCTATTTTTGGCAGGCTCACTGCTGCTGAAAAATGGGAAAGCTTAGGGCCTAGGCAGTGAAATCTGGGTCTAACTTTCTGATGCTGAGAATGTGAGCTGTGAGATGGGAGGGAGAGAGAGAGAGACAGGCTCAAAGGAGAGAGAGGGATAGAGAGAGAGAGAGAGATTCATGCATCCATGACAACATGTTGGACCAATGCCACGAACATCGGAACTTTAAACGTCGGACTATCGAGATGGCACCTGCACTTGTAACTATGAGCGCGCATGCGTGTGTGTGTGTGAGTGTGTGCGCGCACATACTGCATGCATGTACATGTATATAATTACACTCTCTCTCTCTCTGGTTGGTTTAACGTCTAACTAGGCATAGCCTATTATAGACAGAAAATGTAGGGTAAGACGGGGTAAAAAGCCCATGGGCGGGTAAGAAGCCCATGCCAATTATCTCATGAAATAAAGAAAACTATTTCAGTCAAATTTGCCCATGAGACGAATGCTAAACATTAACACTCGTCTCATGGGCAAATGTGACTGAAATTTGCTTCATTTCATGAGATAATTGGCATGGGCTTTTTACCCGCCCATGGGCTTTTTGTTTTTTTTAACCCCGTCTTCCCCTATACGCTAGAACGCGCCATTTAAATAACGAACATTCTGATTCAAACACTACCCGGACTAGGCACGCACAGAAAGAAGCGTCGATATCCAAGTTGGAGCGAAACGTCTTTGCGGTCAGCGCGTGACGTGACGCATTTTTCTAAATACGGAACAGGTTCAGGCGTTGCTGTGCACAGCATGCTCAGCCACAGGCGCCTGAAAGTAATAACGTGGGTTACGTCGCAGCTGCCTCACTACATCAATATATTATTTTACGTGTGAACCCTGGGCAGAAAAGAAAAAACAAATCAGAACCCAGCTGTTGGAATAGACTATTTTCGGAGAGAAAAAAACTAGGGGAGAGCACTTCGTGAAAATTTAGAGACATGTTTACCTCCATTACTCGGTCAAATACCATAGCAACAATGCAGCAAAGGCGTCGAAGCTTGAAACCGCAGGATGCCAGTCAGCGACTTGCAAACATTTTTTTTATAGAAAAAAAATAGGGGTGGCCAGTTGGTATACAAAGTGATAGAGCCTGCAACTGAACTGTGACGTAAAGAATGACATCAAATTTAGAATGACGCAACGGTATTCTAAGTGATGTAAGTCTACTCAAACACACGAAGCGAGAGCTGGGGATCTACCTGATGGTAGAGTAACTTCCCCTGTTTGACCGATTGAATTAGGCGGGGATAACTCCCACACACCATGAAGGTTACTCCCCTTAATATTAATTTCCGAACAATTCCTATTGAAACCACAATGCGCGCACACACACACACACACGCACGCACACTCACACAATTTCAATTATATATATATAGGCCTATAATAATCCTTTGACCCCTCTTGGGGGCATGGAGGATAAACAGAATGTTATAAAAGAAAAACATGTCCACAAGCACAAAATACACACATTAGTCAAACAAAACTAAGCTGCAGTCTGCTGTCAAACAACCTTTTAACTTTTGCTGTTTTCATTTGGAATTTTAGCTTGGACATAAATTGACACACAGAAAAATGAAAAAAAATGAATACCTTGGCAAAATATGCCTCGATGTTCTTCAAAATATGGACATTCAATTACAAAATGAAATTCATCACCAATAACACCCATATCACACAAACGGCCAAGTCCGCCAAGTCGTCGTCATGTTTCAATTGGTAATGTATGACAATTACGTCTAAATTCCATTAAACTTATGATATATTTATCAGGCAATGTCATAATATATTTTGCTCTCCGAAATTTTGTCTTTATAGCGGTCTATAATAATAACATTTGTTACTCGACTGAAAGAGACTGTAACCAGTCAGGAATCTTGGAATTTATATTTTAAAGCCTGTAAAATATTATTACGTTATAGAGTTCCTAGACAAAAATGATTGTGAATCCCAGACAACAATCATACCAAAGATACTGTATAGGGGAAGATAAGCATCCGGTCTCTTTTCCCTATAAAAATTATGAGTAGTGAGGACAGAGAAACACTGGTTATGTCCCTTTGAAACAGTACACATTTTACACATCGATAGGCCAGTTGAATTCGCCGTTCCCCCTCCCCCATCAAGTTCCAGTCTGGTTTTTTTGGATAGCCTCCACTGTGAATAGTGGTGTACTGTCCGCACTAACGATAACTCTTATCAGCCCGGTTCGCCGAGCTCTTAAGTAGTCCATCTTACCCTTTTAGAATATCTCTGATCAATACCCACTTTCAATCAGCATGTTCTTTACAGTTTCAAGCCAATACAGGAAATTCAATATAACGGTTCACATGTAAATCATATATTAACTGATATATACGTTGCTAGGCAACTTATTTGCATATTGTGGAAGAACTAGATCAGACCATTCTTGATTTAACCAAAATTGAAACAGGAACAAAACCAGTTTCACCGTACAGTATGTCTGTCATTGTGTTACGGGGTAGATGGAATACATGTTTAAGAAACTGCAGCTGTAGTTTTTTCCAAAATATCATATCATATTTCAAGAACCATTAAAGTAATTTGGCACACAACACCATTTTCTCAAGCATATCAGAGTACACTAATACTTCATTATTTGTTTGTGGCTCAGCCAGAAACAAAGTTTATAACTCACTTTGTCGGTCGGTCTGTCAGTCTGTCCTTCGGTCCGGTTGTCGGTCGGTCTGTCTGTCGTCGTCCAAAATTGTGCACATTTTGACAAAATTGTCGCCCTTCAAATCGAGGCTACACTTCAAATTGAGGCCGCTCTTAAAATGATGTATTTTAAAAGCGTACAAAAATAATAAACATAAGTAATACAGACACTACAACAGACACGACGAGTATGCGGTGTTCTTTGATGAGTATAAGTTAGGATACATAGTTTTAAAATGTCTTTCCAAAAGATAACAAAGTTACGAAAGTGCAGAGATAACATTCGGTTTACAGATTAAAATTATTGAAAAGCCAGGGAGGTGACTCATTATTGGAGTGGTAAAAATAGGAACCGCGTCCAGGCCACAAAAATATGCGATTCGCGCGTTTAGAACGAGGATACCTGAAGAACAGAAACCATTGCTCGCCTGTTGCTTGTCAATTCACCGTTTCTTTGCCTGAAAAAACTACCATTTGTAAACATACACCAAGATAGTCCTACATTGTATAACTTTACAATGTTAAGATCAGATTTCAAATTCACACATCACACGGCGCGCGCACGGCACACGCACGAACGCACACGCACACAACGCACGCCACGCACGCACGCACACGCACGCACGCACACGCACACGCACACGCACACACACACACACAACACATCCACATCAGTGTAAACGGGCACACAACGCTGATGCACTTGCCAGTGATGCGGCTTATTAATGCTACACTCAGACTTGCAGCTGCACGAACACAACACCGGCGCGTGCGGCGCTAGTACACCAAACAGCACGAAAACTACGAGCTTGTTGATTTTTGCACCCTATGATGAATAGTGGTAACGTCCTATCAATTGGCATCAATGCACCTGGATATTCGGCACTGTGAATGTACGCACCAGGTATGTGTCGACGGAAATTGATGACGTTCTTCCGGGATTGGGCCCTAATAAAAATTCAGTCATCCATTTGATTGGCCTTTTACCAGTCGCGAAGCGATAGCTGGTAGGTTTTCACTTGGTCACCCAGTCCGTCAGTCGTCCCGTCAGTGTTCAATTGCCCAAATGCCTTATTTCGGTGTTAATAATGGATCACTAGAGTTATCAGTGTGTTCACAAACAATAAAATATTTGTTGCTGTCTGTCGTCGGTTTGTTCTGATTGTCTGTGACAGCGAATAACTCGAGAACGCTGGATAGATAAAACATGAACAATGTTAAGGTGGGGATAATAGGGCCAAAAGCTAGACAAGCTCGAATTTGAGCAAAATCGGGTTAGCGCGTTAAGGGTTTAGGTTAAGATTGGTGAAGGGGTGAAAGCGTGTGTCGCGGACTGGGCAGTTACGCAAGTACTCAGTTCTTTCTTTCCTTTTGTGGTCCGTCACCGAATGTGTCGGACTGCGATGAGGAAGGCTGCGTCGTCTGTTGTTGTTTGTTGTTGGGTGCTTTTTGTTTTATGGGTTTTTTTTCTTTCTGTCTGTCCCAAAGATATCTTCCCGAACCGCGACCGAATCAGCGTCAAATTGTGTTGAAGGTGTGCCTCCTAATAGAAGAGATCGGCGCAAAACCATTTTGCCGTCGTGACCTTGACCTTGACGTACGACCCTTGAAAACCGAAAATCTATTTTATAGCCATATCTCGGGCACCGATCAACATAGGGTGTTGAAACTTGGTATGAAGGTGGTTTGGCTTATTCCCGTTCTGATGATGCATACCGATCAAAGTCAAGGTCAAGGTCAAAAAGATCGCTGGAGCCTGAAAATCGGAGGGTCATTTTTTTTCTCCTTCTGTCTGTCCCAAGGATATCTTTCGAACGGGTTGACAGAAACACGTCAAATTTTGCGTGCTGGTGTGTCACAATGAGAAGAAGGCATCCGCGCAAACAATATTGCCGTCGTGACATTGACCTTGGCGTACGAACTTGAAAACCGAAAATCTTTCAGGGGGCCATAACTTCCACACCGTTAGTGTTAGAGTCTTCAAATTTGGCATGAAGGTACTTTGGCTAATGCCCGTTCTGATGGTGGCATACCAAACAAGGTCAAGGTCACCCCCTCCCCCCTCCCCCCCTCCCGGTCCGGGCGATCGTAGGCCTTGAAAGTGGTAGGGGTCTAAATTTTGGGTTTTAAGCCATATTTTCCACATATTTTTTACTTGACAGAAGCGCTTCAGATGTGTGTGGTACTGTATACCCTAGAGAACAAAACATCCGAGCATAAATTATCACCCATGATGACCTTGATCTTGAAGTTTGACCTTGAAAACCGAATTTCCTTCTTTTCCCGCTATATGTTTCTTCTTCAGCTGTATCTCGTGAACTAGAGAAGACAGAATCCCTTCCAATTTTGTGTCAGGATGTGACACTTACGGGGTGTCGCAAGTGCGTGGCATGCTGGTGACGGACATGAGTCGCGTCAGCCCGGCGAGCCCTTGTTTTTGGTCTTGTGGTAGGCAGCATGGTAAAGATAATTTCCTATACAGGCAAGTGAGTAACACGTCTTCTCTTCTTCTTTTTTTTTAACCCGAAAGAAGCAAAAGACAGAATATAGGGGGACCCCAAATATTGTGCCCCCAATCTCGTTTATTCTTCCTTTTAAATAATTATTAATATCAAGCAATTTGTTTGTGTTATGTTATTGGCAGCTTTGGGGGAAAAAAAGGGAATGCATGGAAAGGACACAGTGGAACCAAATTTCTTTTCTTTTTCGGATCCCCCCTCCCCCCCCTTTCCCCCCCCACCCCCCCCACCCCCACCCCCCCCCAACCCCCCCCCCCCCCCCCCCCCCCCCCCCTCCCCCCCACCCCCACCCCCCCCCCCCTCCCCTCCTCCCCAAGAATAGCTTACCTGAAGCGGGGCATCAATTTCGAAAGAAAAAAAATCACGGTTTCCATAGTAACTCAAACGCGTTCATTTGTACATGCAACACGGTCTGGCAAACGTTTATTGTATGCTAGTCTGTCGTCGACACAGACTGCCAGAAGCGGGATATATATCTGGCGGGCTGGGGCGAGAATTTGTTTATAGCGAGATGCCTTGCCCCAGGGTACATCCCCACTCTCCGGCAAAGGGGACTTTGAGACACATCTGGCGTTGAATGAGGAAGGTCCCCAAAGGCCAGCCGGCCCATTGACTGCAGACCCCCTCGTTCGAGAGCATAGTCTTCAACAATAATAGACTAAACTGTACATGATTCCATTGCTGCAGCCGGAAAAATCATCTATCTAAGCACATGACACTATGGTACACATGCTCAAGCTAGTGGATGAGAACATACGGTGTGACCGTTTTCGATTTATACCTCGCCATGTGGCAGCACACTCCGACTCTTGTATAAAATGAAGGAGAGAAAAAAGTGATGATAATAGTACGGTATCAAACACTCTTGGAAATAGCGCGATTTATCAAAGCGATGATTTTCTTGGATTTGTTTTCGGGGGGGGGAGGGGGTCTCTCTACCCCCCCACCCACCCCCACAGCGATTTGTAAACTGTTGTTGATGCCTGATTACTATTTTTAAATAAGGGGGGAGGTTCCCTGCTACCCCCCACCCACCCACCCACCCCACACACACACACACGCGCGCGCACGCCACGCACACGCACAACACGCACTACGCACGCACACACACACACACACACACACACACACACACACACATCCAACGTTGAACGGTTAAAATTAGTATTATAGTGCCACATTTAGTATTGAATATTACGCATCAAGAATGACGCGGATGCTTGAAACAATTGCATTCCTTGTAGATTATTGAGGAGAATAAAAGCATTTTTCCCAAGGACAAAGGCAATTGACCATTGAATTTTAGCACTATAGGCCTCAATTATCCTCATGGAACAATCTCAGGCAGGGGACAATTTATGACCGGGCACCGGAAATAAAACAAATGGTACTGAGTGCGTCCCTTCCATAGTTGTTTAAAATGGCGGACAGAGGAGGCCAATGGGCTAAGGCGACATCCAAATGTGTTAACTCAGCTCCAACAGGTGGCCTGGAATATGAAATCTTGCTTGGAGACCGAAAGTATCACTGGTCATATTTCCCTGGAAATATTGCATGACTTGTGCGTGGTTAGTTAAAAAGATTTCGCTCTTGCCCAAAAATATTTGAAAATAAACTTGGGTTTTACAAGCGAGGTAAGCGTAAGTCAGTACACACATGCACACCACAACAACAACACACACAAACAAAAATGCACACACACACACACACACCTAAATGCTGTGCACCACACACACACACAATATGCTGAGAACTGCACACACACACGCACCACGCACACACACACACAGTGACAAAACAGCAAACACATGTAATGAGTAAATGAATGAATTAGGAATATACGGGACTGGGTTGCGCGGCCTCGGATTAGCTTCGTGGAGAGGCCTGCCTGTGGTCGCGCTATTCGGGAGGTATCGGGGTTCGATCCGGTATGGCTAAAAATTTTTCCCCACAAATTTACCCATAAAAGTTCATTGTGTCCAGAAAAGTAATTTGGTAGCCTGGCAGGGAAGGATGGTTATTCTTCAAAACAGGAGGTGAAGAGTTTAGGAACTGATATTAGGTTCAAATACCAGGGACCGGGTTGCACCGGAAGGCTCGGCTGGTGAAAAAAAGCGTCACGCAATTCATGTACCTGGTTAAATGAAAAATGTCATTTCGTTTTATCTATATCTCTCTCTCTCGCTCTCCTCTCTATCTCTACCTTATTCTCTCCTCTTTCTCTCTTCCATAACTCTTTGTCCCAGAATTGCCTTGTACAGTGGTTGCTAGGGGGAAACTAATCGGGTAGAGGTTTTTTTTTTTATATAAAGTGAATTTTTTGGTGGGAGGCTTTGAAAGAGGCAAGAGAATGGTTCTCGAAAATGCATTGAATAAATGTTAAACAGTTATTTCCATGTTGTGGTCTCTATTTTCTGCTAATATATTAAAATAAAGTCTTGATCTAACACTTAAATATGTCTAAACATGAATAAAAAACCAATAATTCTTTCATTTGCTTTTGTTCAGATGTATTTGGTGCATGGCGGCAGTGATTGGTGAGTTCTTATAATTCAAAATCGGCGAGCGAATGAGTCACGCAATTCTATCACAAGAATAAACAGTGACACAGTTGTGAATGAGGCCATCGCCCGCTAGCAGTACGAACTGACATAACACCAACAGCGGTCGTATTCGTGGGCAGCCCACAACGAGCAGATGACGCAGTCTTCAGCGACGAAAGCCAGTAAAAGAGTCGGCGACTCTCACTGGACCCCCGGAACCTTACAAACAATACCGCTGAAGAAAGGCCGTCTCGTCGCGGTTACCATCTTGTAACATGAAAGAAGAATACGGCTTATAGAGTGGAATTAAATATAAGCAAAAAATACCATTGGGAGTATACATGGAGCTCTTTGTAAAATCGTACCCCAACCTTCGAAGTTTGACTGAGCTTCCTCAATCGCATCTCTTGACTCGCCTTTCTTTGTTCATCATTCCCTAGACTATCTCTTGACTATGGCCCCATCCGCCTTTTTCAAAAAAAATATTACAAAGTTTCTCATCGAGCCCTCTAACGGAGCGTAATCAGCGGGTATACCATGTAAAACGAAAAACGAGACACAACGTACCCAACCATATTTGGGAACCAGAAGAAGAAGAAGAAGCAAATAAAAAAATGTATGATTCATTTTATCCATCTCTTTATCAATTAAACCCGAGTTTCGAACTTTTTACATTGGATTTCTCTCACATTGCAATTCCTGTGTTCCGACTGTCTCTCTTCTTATGATTACAATAAATTTTCCTTGTTCTATCACTTATCACACTTAACC
>CM065709.1:31919584-31922084 GCA_017654935.2 Phymorhynchus buccinoides
GATGATCAAGTTTTGAGATGAGTTTTGTCAGCTGAATTTTGTTCTAGATCTCTAATTTGTCTTTAGTTTTAGGTCTCTGTGAAATTTGGATCTGCTCCGACCTGGAGAGAGCGTCACAGCCAGAGGCGCGCCACCCTTTTTTTTTTTTTCATGCGGATTTTTGTGTGACTGATGAGGAAGGAAAGGAGGTGGAGGGGGTAAATTTTGACCAAATGACACCACTTTTTCGTTGCCACTGGGTTTGACGTGTGCTAGGTGCATGGGCACACGGGACCTCGGTTTATCGTCTCATCCGAAAGACTCCCGCGTTCAGACCCGTAAGGCCTAGTGCAAAGTGGAGAGGAAAAATCCACTGTAGCCAGGTTCCGAACTTCAGGTTTACCTTGACACACCGTCTACCCTGCTCTGTGCCACTGTGTGTTATCAACGCGAGCGTGTTTTCAGTGCTAAATTATAAATAAAAATCTTTTAAAAAAAAATTAATTTTTTGTGTGTGAAGAAATAATTTGTACATTTATGGTGCGCGCTCGGCATCCAAGAAAAGTGACATCAAGTGGTCAAGCTGAACCGTATCTGAGAAAATGGTACAGTTGGAAACCTCAGACAATTCTCTTTACTAAATGATACAAGAACCATACATTCTTGTATCTTTTTGAAGTTCGGTCCAAAGTTATGAGCATTTAAAGTAGTTAGGGTGAGCGTACTATGCCGGCGGTGAGAAAACGCAGTTCTAAAGTGTAGCCTAGCTGAAGAAAAATGCATTGACCTACTCTTTTTAAAAGCACTTATAAGAACCATTTAGAGACCATATTAAAGATGAGAAAAGAGGGTCCTTGCGCTATAGATAATGATGAAGGTAAGATGTTAGATAACACAACAGGAATAAATCCCCATACCCATAACTTGACAAAAAATGAGATTTTTGACTAATACCTTAGTTTGTCGACATGTTTGCTGATAAATCTGCGACAACCAGCCTTCTCCTGATTATCTCTATAGTTTTGTGTACTGGAGTTAAGGGCCTGCTCTTGTGTTGGTAGGGCAGAATGGGGCCAGCGCATCTCTGGGGTCCCATCTTTAGCACCTTCGGGGTGTTTCTTAAATTCTTTTCATGCTTTCAGTTTGTCTCTAAAAGGTTTGTGTGTACAGTACTGGCACACCTGCTCTTGTGTTGGTAGGGTAGGTGGGACCAGAGTGTTTCTTAAATTCTTTTCATACTTTCAGATCGTCTCTAAAAGTTTTGTTTTCTGGCGGGAGTGGCACTCCTGCTCTTGTGTTGGTAGGGTAGGTGGAACCAGAGTGTCTCTTAAATTCTTTTCATACTTTCAGATCATCTATAAAGTTTTGTGTAGACTGGCGCACCTGCTCTTGTGTTGGTAGGGTAGGTGGAACTAGAGTGTCTCTTAAATTCTTTTCATACTTTCAGATTTTCTAAAAGTTTTGTAAGTACAGTACTGGCACACCTGCTCTTGTGTTGGTAGGGTAGGTGGAACCAGAGTGTCTCTTAAATTCTTTTCATACTTTCAGATCATCTCTAAAAGTTTTGTGTGTACAGTACTGGCACACCTGCTCTTGTGTTGGTAGGGTAGGGTAGGGGGACCAGAGTGTTTCTTAAATTCTTTTCATACTTTCAGATCATGTCTAAAAGTTTTGTGTGTACTCTGGCGTACCTGCTCTTGTGTTGGTAGGGTAGGTGGGACCAGAGTGTTTGTTAAATTCTTTTTATACTTTCAGATCATCTCTAAAGGCTTTGTGTGTACACTGCTCTTGTGTTGGTAGGGTAGGTGGGGCCAGAGTGTTTCTTAAATTCTTTTCATACTTTCAGATCGTCTCTAAAAGTTTTGTTTTCTGGCGGGAGTAGCACTCCTGCTCTTGTGTTGGTAGGGTAGGTGGAACTAGAGTGTCTCTTAAATTCTTTTCATACTTTCAGATCATCTATAAAGTTTTGTGTAGACTGGCGCACCTGCTCTTGTGTTGGTAGGGTAGGTAGAACTAGAGTGTCTCTTAAATTATTTTCATACTTTCAGATCATCTCTAAAAGTTTTGTGTGTACTCTGGCGTACCTGCTCTTGTGTTGGTAGGGTAGGTGGAACCAGAGTGTCTCTTAAATTCTTTTCATACTTTCCGATTTTCTAAAAGTTTTGTGTGTACAGTACTGGCACACCTGCTCTTGTGTTGGTAGGGTAGGTGGGACCAGGAGTGTTTCTTAAATTCTTTTCATACTTTCAGATCATCTCTGAAAGTTTTGTGTGTACTCTGGCGTACCTGCTCTTGTGTTGGTAGGGTAGGTGGGACCAGAGTGTTTCTTAAATTCTTTTTATACTTTCAGATCGTCTCTAAAGGCTTTGTGTGTACACTGCTCTTGTGTTGGTAGGGTAGGTGGGACCAGAGTGTTTCTTAAATTCTTTTTATACTTTCAGATCGTCTCTAAAGGCTTTGTGTGTACACTGCTCTTGTGTTGGTAGGGTAGGTGGGACCAGAGTGTTTCTTAAATTCTTTT
>CM065709.1:31927084-31932084 GCA_017654935.2 Phymorhynchus buccinoides
GTGTGGCTTGGCCTTTACTAGTTTAGAGTTAGAGGGTCATTTTTGCTTACACCGATCCATGTGCATATTTCAATTACATTAAGCTGGGAATTCAACATCACATCATCCTGCAAAAAAGCACAGCAGAGACTATATTTTCTACGACAGCTCAAGAAATTTAGGATAAGTACAGCAGTCTTGACACAGTTCTATTGATCTGTCATCGAAAGCATATTCAGTTTTTCAATATCTGTCTGGTATGGATCAGCTTCAGCTAAAGATAAAAGGAAACTCCATAAAGTTGTCAAGACAGCCTAAAAAATCAGGTCGCAAACAGCCATCCCTTGATAACATCTATAGTGTGCGCATAAGACGCAAAGTTAAGTCCATCATATCTGATAGCACACACCCAGCCAACCATCTGCTTCAATCTCTCCCTTCTGGTAAAAGGTTCTGTTCTTTTAAGTCCAAATCTAATCGCCTGAAGAACAGCTTTTACCCATCTGCTGTCAGAGCCATCAATACTCAGTAGGATCACCCTCCTAGCGGAATTCTTTATCCTATTTTGCTCAGTTAAAACTTGGTGTCAGTCAGTGTGCCTGCATGCTCGTGGTCTTGTGTGTGTGTGTGTGCGTGTGCGGGCGGGGTGTGTGTGTGTGTGTGTTGGTATAAATGTATATGCACACGTGTGTGTTGGTGTATGAGTAGGTGTGTGTCTGAGAGTAAGAGAGAATCTGAGGGAGAGACTGATACATGATGATGTATTCTGATTTTGTTACCATTTTTGTTTCCTCTGATATTGGTTGTCCATCCATGTGCATGCTTTCGTCATTGTTGGATCGTGTCTTGTGCAAAACCAAAACGATTTCCTTTGTAGTACGATGCATTGGCTGACTAAAGAATCTTGGGTAAAGGTCAAGATCATTTCTACATTTCTCGGTTCATTCCATTTGTCTGTTTTTGCCTTTCTTACCAAACATGAAGCTGTATGTTATGAACATTTTCAGCTAATTATCTTTGTTCAGTAATTAATTGCAGTCATGATAAAGGCCATTATATGTAATAGGACCCCCCCCCCCCCCCCCCCCTATGTACTGCAGTACACCGCGGCATTTGTCACAGTCGTGGTTCATTGCGTTTTTCCATCTTATAGGGGGGGTGGGGGGGTGGTGGGGTTAGGGTTATTATTCCAAAAAGATAATTAGCTGAAAATGTTCCTAAAATACAGCTTTATGTTTGGTAAGAAAGGCAAAAACGGAAAAATAGAATTAGCCGAGAAATGCAGGGGGGGGGGGGGGGGGGGGGGGGGGGGGGGGGGGGGGGTGGGGGGGGGGGGGGGGGCACACATCTTTACCTTTACCGGATCTTGATCTTGATCTACATCCATAATCAGATCGATACAGTTCAAGTCCCATGGTGGTTTTTTTAATTGTTGTTTGTGTGTGGCACTTCACAGATGCTGAGCCCCACCTACAAGTCTCGCAGCGAAGACTTCCGCAAGACGTTCAAGGACATCCCGAGAGACGAGCGCCTGATTGTGGGTGAGTTTATAATGTCCGTCTGCGTCTGTATCCAGGCAGAGCTTTTTTAGCGAAAAAGACCCGATCCCTGGGATCGGGCTGTTTTCCCTGTAACCCTTTCCTGCCGATGTCGCATTTTTGCACCATAAAGATTTAATACCCATGTCATATAAAGCTTTGAAATCTGGATCTGTTATCCAATGATCTTGTGTTCTTCATTTTAAGAGGTAAGAATAGGCCTTGTTTTAAGCATGTCGGAGAGGAATTCCCAATATTGCAGACAAAATCTTTTTTATGCCCATGTAAGTTTAATGTTAAATTTAAGCTACAAAAAATGGCTGGCGGCGAAAGGGTTAAAACTATAATAAAAGTGGCCGGGTAATTTGAGAAGTTTTAATTTACTTTAGAATTTTTGAATCAATTTGTAACTCTGTAATTAAATGGGTTGCTCTTTTTTGTACTCTTGTTTTTCTTTGCTTCGTTCTTTTCATTTGTGGTAATTGTACTGACTTTCTTTCTCTTGCTACCATGCGTGTGGGTGTGGGTGTGTGTGTGTGTGTGCGTGCGTGCGTGCGTGCGTGCGTGCGTGCGTGCGTGCGTGCGGCGTGTGTGTGTGTTTGTGTGTGCGTGCGTAAGTGTGTGTGTGTGCGTGTGCGTGCGTAAGTGTGTGTGTATGTTTGTGTGTGTGTGTGTGTGTCACATGTGTGATAGAGAAAGAGTTGAAGAAACACAGAGAGAGAGAGAGAGAGTGTGTGTGTGTGTGTATGTGTGTGTGTGTGTGCATGTGTGTGTGTGTGTGATAGAGAAAGAGTTGGAGAAATACACAGAGAGAGAGTGTGTGTGTGTGACTTACGTATGATGGATGTTTTTTTTTCAATTATGTTGCTTGATATTATTGATTTATAGATTTACTTATTTTGTAAGCGCTTAGGGCTTTGTTTTAAGATTAAGCGTGATGAATGCTTATTATTTTTAAAAAAAATTATTATTTCTTTTTCCCCCTCCCAGAGTATTCGTGTGCCCTGCAAAAGGACATCTTGGTGCAGGGCAGAATGTACATCTCTCAGAACTGGGTCTGCTTCTACGCCAACATCTTCCGCTGGGAAACCGTGGTAAGTGTGTGTGTGTGTGTGTGTGTCAGTGTGTGTGTGTTTAGTGTACATCTCTCAGAACTGGGTCTGCTTCTACGCCAACATCTTCCGCTGGGAAACCGTGGTAAGTGTGTGTGTGTAGTGTGTGTGTGTGTGTGTGTGTGTGTGTGTCAGTGTGTGTGTGTGTTTAGTGTACATCTCTCAGAACTGGGTCTGCTTATACGCCAACATCTTCCGCTGGGAAACCGTGGTAAGTGTGTGTGTGTGTGTGTGTGTTTAGTGTACATCTCTCAGAACTGGGTCTGCTTCTACGCCAACATCTTCCACTGGGAAACCGTGGTAAGTGTGTGTTTGTGTGTGTGTGTCTCAGTGTGTGTGTGTTTAGTGCACATCTCTCAGAACTGGGTCTGCTTCTACGCCAACATCTTCCGATGGGAAACCGTGGTGGGTCCCTTGGCAAACCTGTTTCTTTAGACACCCCCCCCCCCCCCCCCCCCCACCCCCCCCCCGCCTAACACCCCCCACCCCCCCCCACAACCATCCCCCAACCCATATTTACGACCCTCTGTCTCAAAGTCTGCTTGTTTCGGTTTCATGACAATAACCCTAGGCTGATCCTGACCAGACGCTTCTCAGTGTAAATTTTCCATGCACAAAATTAACATTGCTGATTTAACAGTTTAGCGTGAAATATTTTGCATTGTGTTTGCTCAGATTCTTAGGCAGTTTCTGGATCTTACGTATTTTCATAGGAATATCCAATTCAGAGTTCTTTACCATATAAAAAAACAACAACCCAAAAAATTAAAAAAAACATTGATACTAAGATTTAGCTGCCAACCATTCCTGATTTTCAGGATTATTTTCTATCTGCCACGATTCTGCATGTTCTCATTGAAAGAAGAAAAGAAAAAAGAAAGATTAATTCTGGAACGAAAGGTGCGGCATGATCAACAGGTTAAGACGTTCTCCTGCTAAATGTAATGCGTGACTGCAGCGTGAGTGACCCGGGTTCGAATCCCGGCCTCCTCGCCCTTTCTGTCTAGTTCAACAGGAAAATCGAACTGAGCGTCGATTCCTTCAGATGGGGACTTAAAGCTAGTCTGACCCGTGTGGTTTACACACGTAAAAATCCCACGGCAGTTGAAAGTCGGTGAGAGCAGGGAGAAATCCCGCTGCCTGGTATGGCCAAATTGATAGCTCGGTTTTCCAAGTGTGCCACAAAAATAGTTCCCCCACTTTCTGGAAGTTCTGGGCTTGTAACTTCCTCTAATCTGTCTCTCTTTGACTCTGCCTTTTTCCTTGCTTTGTGTCATCTACTGTCTTTTCTGACTTATTGGCCCATTCTCCTGCCTTTTTCTCTCCCAAAAAATCTTCCATAATAGTTTTCTCCTTTGAGCTCCTCCGAAATCGGAATGTGTCGGCTGAATGCAGCGAGGACACCAGTGAAAACTGAAAAACGGACACATACGTACCTTACCCATTATGGCCGTATGGCCTGGGAACGCAGAAGAAGAAGAAGGCACATGCATATCTTGAAAGTCTGTTGACTCACTAACAATAGGTGTAGAGTGGCACAGTGGTATTGCGTTCTCTTCGTGTCAAGTAAACCCGAGTTCGAACCTGGGTACAGGGGATTTTTTCCTCTCATTCTGCACTACGCCATAACGGTCTGAACGTGGAGTCTTTCGGATGAGACGATAAACCGAGGTCCTGTGTGCCCATGCACTTAGCATACGTTAAACCCAGTGGCAACGAAAAAGTTGTCATTTGGTCAAAATTTACCCCCCCCCCCTCCCTCATCAGTGACAAAAATAGCATGCAAAAAAAAAAATAAAAAAAAATGGGGTGGCGCGCCTCTGGCTGTGACACGCTCTCCAGGTGGGAGCAACCCGAATTTCACAGAGACGCCTCTGTGACTATAAAGTACCTTATACCTAATAATACCTAATACATTAAACTCAGCAGCGAGGACATCAGCGAAAACTGGAAAACTGACACATACATGGCCATAATGGCCCGGGAACGCAGAAGAAGAAGAGTTTTGAAAGGTTATAGCAGCTGTGCTTACAAAAAAAAAGTTCCCCTCTGTGTCAGCTGACGATCCCATGTCGCGACATCACGGCAGTGACGAAGGAGAAGACGGCGCGCGTCATCCCCAACGCCATCCAGATCAGCACGGGCACGGAGAAGTACTTCTTCACCTCGTTCGGCACGCGCGACAAGGCCTACATGATGCTGTTCCGCATCTGGCAGAACGTGCTGATGGAGCAGGTGATTGATCTATGTTTCTTTGTAGAATTTTCATATTGTAACTATTTTACTCTTGTATAATTGTGTGCGTGGACAATATTTACACACAAGCACACACACACAGACACACACACACACACACACACACACACACACA
>CM065709.1:31934584-31941049 GCA_017654935.2 Phymorhynchus buccinoides
GGAGGTGTGGCAGTGGATGATGAGAATGATGATGCTAACGATGATGATAACGAAGACAATAAACGAGGAAGTTGTTTCAGCCCATGCCCCCCAGGGAGGTGTGACAGTGGATGATGAGAATGATGATGCTAACGATGATGATAACGAAGACAATAAACGAGGAAGTTGTTTCAGCCCATGCCCCCCAGGGAGGTGTGGCAGTGGATCCACTACAATAGATGATGATGATGATGATAACGAAGACGATAACGAGGAAGTTGTTTCAGCCCATGCCCCCCAGGGAGGTGTGGCAGTGGATCCACTACAGTGGATGATGAGAATGATGATGCTAGCGATGATGATGATAACGAAGACGATAACGAGGGAGTTGTTTCAGCCCATGCCCCCCAGGGAGGTGTGGCAGTGGATCCACTACAGTGGATGATGAGAATGATGATGCTAACGATGATGATGATAACGAAGACGATAACGAGGAAGTTGTTTCAGCCCATGCCCCCTAGGGAGGTGTGGCAGTGGATCCACTACAACTACGGCGAGGAGCTGGGCCTGACGTCCAGTGACGACGACTACCTGCCGCCCCCACACCTGGACGATACCCAGGACAAAATCAAACCCGACGACGACCCCATGCAGCAGAAGGTCAGGGGCAGTAACTGCAGCTTTTTTTACTCCTCCGCCCTCCAGAGCCCATCAATACTACCGTCGTTTTCGGACTTTAAGGCGATATGTTAAAACGAAAACTTATGGCGAGAGATCCTTTTCTTTTCAGGCCCCAGCTACTTGGAACAAACTCCCTCTGTCTCTCAGACATTCCTCCAACTCCCTGTCAGTTTTTGAAAACCAACCTGGAAACCCATCTATTCTCTGAACACTACTGTCCACCATGATCGGATTATGTGAATGAAAGCGTGTGCGGCTGAGGAAGGGCATGGGAAAGGTGGGAGACAGAAAGTGTGTGTGTTCGTGCGCGCGCTGGCATGCGCTTGTGCATGTGCGCATATTTCCGTGAATGCATGTGTGTGCTCGTGCGTGTGTAGGCATATGTATGTACGCACGTACGTATGTATGTGTGCATGCGCATGTAAATGATATGCTGTGTTCGTCAGTGTATGTGCTTGTGTGCATGCGAGCATGGGTATTGATGTGATTTGGTTAAATGTATTTTTTGTAAAGCGCCATGAGCAGCTAGCCTGGAATGTACGCTATATAAGCTTTCTTTCTTATTATTATTATGTTTTTCTCCAATTGCGACCTATGCGCCTAATAAACGAGGGCGCCCTATTAGTGAACAAAATCGTGAGAAGAGAGGCAACGTTTGCCGTGTTCAGTACAGTCTACTGTGAGTCACAACATCGACAGTGGTCACGAGTCACTGGTACGACGAATACTCACATTAAAATGCTTCAAAATCCCTATTATCATCCGAGATACCATCCAACAGATGCCATAACCCTTCATTGGATGTAAAAAGCATCGTTGTAGAGCTTAAAATGCCATAATTCTATCAGTTTTCATGAAGAAAAGTCCAAACACAACAACAGGAAGTCGCAAAAACGGAAGTTCGATTATTTGAGAAGGGAGCCAACTCTCGTTTATGGCAGCAATAATGTCCGTCAGTAAGCGTTTACATGACGTGTACGGGCTTCAAACTTCGACTTTCTTTTGCGAGGTGTGTATCGCCTTATAAACGAGGGCGCCTTTTACTTTAATTTTTTCAGATTTTTCTTGAAAGTTGCCCTATTCGCCTTATGCACAGCAGTGCCTAATGATCCGAAAAATACGGTATGTGTGACATAAAAAAAACTATAGAGATAGTGGGACGAATCCTGGAGGTACTGCAATACCAGGAAAGTCCAGAAGTATTTGAATAACCAAGATAATGATTTGTTGATGCATTGAGTTATATTCTTCCTCCTCTTCTGCGTTCCCAGGCCATAGGGCCATAATGGGTAAGGTACATATGTGTCCGGTTGTCAGTTTTCACTGGTCTCCCCGCTGCGTACAGCCGACACATTCCGATTTCGGAGGAGCTCAATGAAGAAAAATTATTTGGAAGATATTTTTTTTTAAAGGCAGGAGAATGGGCTAATAAGTCAGAAAGATAGTAGATGACAGAAAGCAAAGGGAAAAGGCAGAGACAAAGAGAGTGGCAGATTAGAGGAAGCTACAAACACAAAACTTCAAGAAGGTGGGGGAACTATTTTTGTTACGAAAGAACCCCCCCCGGGTTTCCCTACAGGGATTGATTTACATTGATTGATGACCACTGTTTCCCAGGATCTGACGGACTCGTCGGATCACCCGGCCGTCAACGACAGTCTGGCCGTGCCGAGCAACGAGGACACCGACGCTTTGGTCTCCGACGAGGTCTTCAACCAATCGCCTTCCTCCGTGGTCTCCCCTCCCCTCCCCAGCGCCCCCTCCATGCCCACAGACTACGGGGACTCGTCTGACGACAGCGACAGTGAGTAGTTGCACCGTTTAGGGAGAAAGGTGGCAAGAGTGGTTAACCCTTTCAACGCCAGCCAGTTTTCAGCCAAACCTTTCCATTAACTTTTTCGCCGCCAGCCAGTTTTCAGCCCAAAAAAATCCATTAAACTTACCTGGTTAGAGAAGAAAAAATGTCTGCAATAGTGGGGATTCTTCAATGACATGAATAAAGTAAGGCCTATCCTTACCTCCCAAAATTATGAAAATAGGCTCTTTGGATATCAGACCCTGGTTTGAGGCCTTTTCGTGACATGGGTGTTGAATCATTGTGGTGCTAAAATGGGACATTGGCGGTGAAAGGGTTAAACTTACCTTGGTAGAGAAAGGATTTTGCCTGCAGTATTGGAGATTCCTTTGTGACATGCATAAAATAGGGCCTATCCTTGCCTCCTAGGATTACAAACACAAGGTCATTGGATAACAGACCCTCATTTGACGCCTTTCAGTGGCATGGGTGTTGATTAAATCGTCATGGTGCCAAGAGGCGGCAGTGGCGATAAAAGGGTTGAGACGTTCGCCTGCCACATGTAATGCGTGACGGCAGCGTGAGTGACTCCCCCGGGTTTGAATCCCGGCCTCCTCGTCCTTTCTTTCTAAGTTTGACAGGAAAATCGAACTAGAACGTCCAGTCCTTCGGATGGGGACTTAAAGCTAGTCTGACCCGTGCGCTTTTTATGCACGTAAAAATCCCACTGCAGTTGAAAGTCAGTAAGAGCAGGGAGAAATCCTGCTGCCTGGTATGACCAAATTGATAGCTAGGTTTTCCAAGTGTGCCCACACACCCCGGTGCCCCCGCCCCCCCCCAAAAAAAAAACCAACAAAAAAAAAAAGATAGATTGGGTAGGCGCTGCACTTGCGGCAACCCTTTCTCCAGGGGAGATCAGCCCGAATTTCACAGAGATAAGTCTCTGTGACTTGAATATACCAAATACATGTACCAAATACCAATGTGCGTGCTCTTGCGTGCTTGCCTGCCTGTGTGACTTATGTACGATGTATAGATTATTTATGCACATTATGTTGCTTGATATCAGTGATTTACATATATGCTTATTTTGTAAGCGCCTAATGCTTTGTTTTAAGATTAAGCGCGGTAAATGCTTACTATTACTATTCATTATGATTGATTGATTTATTGATTGATTGACTGACTGATTGATTGATTGATTGACAGGTGAGGTGGCGTGCAGCGGTCACGATCATGTGAAGAAGCTGTATTGATTGATTGATTGACTGACTGATTGGTTGACTGATTGAATGATTGACTGACTGATTGATTGATTGACAGGTGAGGTGGCTTGCAGCGGTCACGATCACCTGGAGAAACTGGATTGGTTGATTGATTGATTGGTTGGTTGATTGATTGAATGATTGACTGACTGATTGATTGATTGACAGGTGAGGTGGCTTGCAGCGGTCACGATCACCTGGAGAAGCTGTATTGGTTGATTGATTGACTGACTGATTGGTTGATTGATTGAATGATTGATTGAATGATTGATTGATTAACAGGTGAGGTGGCATGCAGCGGTCATGATCACCTGGAGAAGCTGTATTGATTGACTGACTGATTGATTGATTGGTTGACAGGTGAGGTGGCGTGCAGCGGTCACGATCACCTGGAGAAGCTGTATTGATTGACTGACTGATTGATTGATTGATTGGTTGACAGGTGAGGTGGCGTGCAGCGGTCACGATCACCTGGAGAAGCTGTATTGATTGACTGACTGATTGATTGATTGGTTGACAGGTGAGGTGGCGTGCAGCGGTCACGATCACCTGGAGAAGCTGTACCTGGACGAGGTGTTCAACCTCAACATTGACAAAATATTTGAGCACGTCTTCACCGACTCTCCCTTCTTCAGACTCTTCGTCGGCTCCAGGAACACGTTTGGTGAGTTATCCCACCCCCACCCCTGCCTCCTTGGTGAGTTAATTCCCTTTAGTTGTTCGATCTCAATGTTGACAAAATAATCGAGCACATCTTCACCGACTCTCCCTTCTTCCGACTCTTCGTCGACTCCAGGAACACTTTTGGTGAGTTATCCCCCCCTTGGTGGGTTAACCCTTTCACCGCCAAAGTCGCATTTAGCACCACAGTGATTTGACACCTATGTCACTAAAAGGCATCAAATTGGGGTCTATTATCCAAAGACCCTGTTGTCTTAGTTTTGGGAAGTAAGGATAGACCTTATTTTATATACGTCACAGAAGAATCCCCAATACTGCAGATGGATTTTGTTCTCTAACCAGGTCAATTTCATGGAAATATTTGGCTGAAATATGGGTGGCGATGAAAGGGTTAATAGGGCTTTTGCCGCGTGCCGGCGACCTTGAATTTGACTGAGTTGAGTTAGAAAGGTCAGCGTAACTCGGGCAGAATGAGCGCGGGCAAATTAGTAGTCTAGCATAGAGAACGGACACTCGTGGCAAATGCCCTATTCTCTTTAGTTCAAGTTATAGAAAGTGGACAAAACAATCGAGTACGTCTTCACCGATTCTCCCTTCTTCAGACTATTCGTTGACTCCAGGAACACTATGGCTCCAACCCACCTGCGTGCGCATCTCGACCATTCCAACGGAAGTGTCGCCATCTTAGTCCTTATTTGTGTGTAAGCAAAGTGAAAATGTTATCTAAATGTGTAAAGAAAACATCCAGATGTTATAAATACAGTTTAGATAAGTTTCGAATTGGAACAGCCAAATACGCAGCGTCGATCTGGCATTTTTCAAAAAAAGGTAAGGACTAAGATGGCGGTCTCCCATAATATGGCGCTCCTTGTGGCCGGATATGACGACACGTGGGTGCCAGCCATTGGTGAGCTATCCCCCCACCCACCCCCTTGGTGGGTTAATTCCCTTTAGTTAGTTTATTCCCTTTCGGCAGGGCTGGCCAGACTTTACAATTTTCACTCACTTGTCTGTGTCTACCTTTCTTTTTTTTTTTACCTTCACACATCATACTTTACTATAACAAACTAACACCAACATTACCTTCACACATCATACTTTACTATAACAAACTAACACCAACATTACCTTCACACATCATACTTTACTATAACAAACTAACACCACATTACCTTCACACATCATACTTTGCTATAACAAACTAAAACTACATTACCTTCACACATCATACTTTGCTATAACAAACTAACACCAACATTACCTTCACACATCATACTTTACTATGACAAACTAACACCAACATTACCTTCACACATCATACTTTACTATAACAAACTAACACCAACATTACCTTCACACATCATACTTTACTATAACAAACTAACACCAACATTACCTTCACACATCATACTTTACTATAACAAACTAACACCAACATTACCTTCACACATCATACTTTACTATAACAAACTAACACCAACATTACCTTCACACATCATACTTTACTATAACAAACTAACACCAACATTACCTTCACACATCATACTTTACTATAACAAACTAACACCAACATTACCTTCACACATCATACTTTACTATAGGAAACTAACACCAACATTACCTTCACACATCATACTTTACTATAGCAAACTAACACCAACATTACCTTCACACATCATACTTTACTATAGCAAACTAACACCAACATTACCTTCACGCATCATACTTTACTATAGCAAACTAACACCAACATTACCTTCACACATCATACTTTACTATAACAAACTAACACCAACATTACCTTCACACATCATACTTTACTATAACAAACTAACACCAACATTACCTTCACACATCATACTTTACTATAACAAACTAACACCAACATTACCTTCACACATCATACTTTACTATAACAAACTAACACCAACATTACCTTCACACATATACTTTACTATAACAAACTAACACCAACATTGCCTTCACACATCATACTTTACTATAACGCACCCGCAGCAGCACGGGCTTCTATCGTTAGACCTAATTCTATTTTTCTGTCTGTGC
>CM065709.1:31946549-31954049 GCA_017654935.2 Phymorhynchus buccinoides
TCAAGGTGAAGGTCAGCATGGTGATAATTTATGCTCGGATGTTTTCTTCTCTAGGGTATACAGTACCACACACAATCTGAAGCGCTTCTGTCAAGTACAAATGTGGAAAATATGGCTTAAAACCCAATATGTAGACCCCTACCACTTTCAAGGCCTACTGATCGCCCGGACCGTGAACTTGACCTTGATCGGTATGCCACCATCAGAACGGGCATAAGCCAAAGCAGTACCTTCATGCCAAATTTGAAGACTCTAACACTAACGGTGTGGGAGTTATGGCCCCTGAAATATTTTCGGTTTTCAAGGTCGTACGCCAAGGTCAAGGTCACGACGGCAAAATGGTTTGCGCGGATGCCTTCCTCTCATGGTGACACACCAGCACACAAAATTTGACGTCATTCAGTCTGTCAACCCGTTCGAAAGATATCCTTGGGACAGACAGAAGGAGAAAAAATGACCCTCCGATTTTCAGGCTCCAGCGATCTTTTTGACCTTGACCTTGACCTTGATCGGTATGCCATCATGAGAACGGGCATAAGCCAAACCACCTTCATACCAAGTTTCAACATCCTATGTCGATCGGTGCCCGAGATATGGCTAAAAATAGATTTTCGGTTTTCAAGGTCGTACGTCAAGGTCAAGGTCACGACGGCAAAATGGTTTGCGCCGATCTCTTCCTATTAAGGAGGCACACCTTCACACAAAATGTGACGCGATTCGGTCAAGCGGTTCGGGAGATATCTTTGGGACAGACAGAAAAGAAAAAAAAACCAAAAAACAAAAACAACCCAACAACAAACAAACAGACAAACCAGCCCATCGCAAAGTCCGATCACCTTCGGTGACGGACAACAAAAAGAAAGAGAAGACTAGAGTACTTGCGTAAACTGACCCAGTCGCGACACACGCTTGCACCCCTAACCCTAATCACTTAACCTAAACCCTTAACCGCTAACCCGATTTTGCTCAAATTCGAGCTTGTCCTAGCTTTTGACCCCTAGTATCCACCTGTAAATTTTCATGTTGATATATCCAAGCGTTCTCGAGTTATCGCTGTCACAGACAAACAAACAAACAGACAGACAGACAGACAAACAGACAAACAAACATTTTATGTGTGTGTTGAAACACACTGATAACTCTATGTGAGGCCATTTTACACCGAAATATGCATTTTGAGCAAATTTGAACACGGACGGACGGACGGACGGACCAAGTGAAAACAATACCAGCTTCGCTTCGCGACTGGTAAAAAGGCCAAATCAAAATGGGATGACTGCATTTTAATTAGGGGCCACAAATCCCGGAAGAACGTCATCAATTTCCGTGGACAACATACCTGGTGCGTACATCACAGGTGCGAATATCACAGGTGCATTGATGCCAATGATAGGACGTTAATCCAACTATTCATCATAGGGTGCAAATAAACAAGCTCGTAGTTTTCGTGCTGTTGGTGTACGAGCGCCGCACGCGCCGGTGTGTGTGTTCGTACGCTGCAAGTCTGAGTGTGCATTAAGCCGCATACACTGGCAAGTGCATGCGTGTGTGTGCCCGTGTATACTGATGTGTGTGTGTGTGTGTGTGTGTGTGTGTGTGCGTGTGCGTGTGCGTGTGTGCGTGCGTGTGTGTGCGTGTGCGTGCGTGCGTGTGCGTGCGCGCGCGTGTGAATGTGTGAATTTTGAAAATTCTGATCTTAAAATTGTAAATTATACATGGTGTCGTGTTTCACAAAAATGGTAATTTTTTCAAGGCAAAGAAAACGGTGATTGAACAAGCACAGCGAGCAATGGTTCATGTTCTTCAGGTATCTCGTTCTAAAACAAGCGCGAAATCGCAATAGTTTGTGGCACGCGGTCTATTTTTACCACTCCAATCATGAGTCACCTCCCCTGGCTTTTCAATAATTTTAATCTGTAAACCAGAATGTTATCTCTGCACCATTTCGTAACTTTGTATATCTTTTGGAAAACATTTAAAACTATGTATCCTACTTATGCTCATCAAAAGAAGCACCGCATACTCGTCGTGTCTGTTGTAGTGTCTGTATTACGTATGTTTATTATTTTGTACGCTTTTAAAATACATCATTTTAAAGAGCGGCCTCAATTTGAAGTGTAGCCTCGATTTGAAGTGCGACAATTTTGTCAAAATGTGCGACAATTTTGGACCGACCGACAGACAGACCGACCGACCGACCGACCGACCGACAGACAGACTGACAGACCGACCGACAAAGTGAGTTATAACTTTGTGGCTTGAGCCACAAACAAATAATGTAAGTATTAGTGTAACTCTTGATATGCTTGAGAAAATGGTACTGCCAGAATTACTTTATGGTTCTGAAATATGGATATGAAAATTTGGAAAAACTACAGCTGCAGTTTCTTAAACATGTATTCCATCTACCCCGTAACACAATGACAGACATACTGTACGGTGAAACTGGTTTTGTTCCTGTTTCAACTTTGGTTAAATCAAGAATGGTCTGATCTAGTTCTTCCACAATATGCAAATAAGTTGCCTAGCAACGTATATATCAGTTAATATATGATTTACATGTGAACCGTTATACTGAATTTCCTGTATTGGCTTGAAACTGTAAAGAACATGCTGATTGAAAGTGGGTATGATCAGAGATATTCTAAAAGGGTAAGATGGATTACTTAAGAGCTCGGCGAACCGGGCTGATAGAGTTATCGTTAGTGGGGCCAGTACACTTTTCACAGTGGAGGCTATCCAAAAACTCAGACTGGAACTTGAACGGAGAATTCAACTGGCCTATCGATGTGTAAAATGTGTACTGTTTCAAAGGGACATAACCAGTGTTTCTGTCCTCACTACTCATAATATAGGGAAAAGAGACCGGATGCTTATCTTCCCCTATACAGTCTTTGGTATGATTGTGTCTGGGATTCACAATCATTTTTGTCTAGGAACTCTTTACGTAATAATATTTTACAGGCTTTAAAAGATAAATTCCAAGACTGATTCCTGGTTACAGTCTCTTTCAGTCGAGTAACAAATGTTATTATTATAGACGCTATAAAGCAAAATTTCGGAGAGAAAAATATATTATGACATTGCCTGATAAATATATCATAAGTTTAATGGAATTTAGACGTAATTGTCATACATTACCAATTGAAACATGACGACGACTTGGCGGACTTGGCCGTTTGTGTGATATGGGTGTTATTGGTGATAAATTTCATTTTGTAATTGAATGTCCATATTTTGAAGAACATCGAGGCATTTTGCCAAGGTATTCATTTTTTTCATTTTTCTGTGTGTCAATTTATGTCCAAGCTAAAATTCCAAATGAAAACAGCAAAAGTTAAAAGGTTGTTTGATAGCAGACTGCAGCTTAGTTTTGTTTGACTAATGTGTGTATTTTGTGCTTGTGGACATTCTGTTTATCCTCCATGCCCCCAAGAGGGGTCAAAGGATTATTATAGGCCTATATATATATAATTGAAATTGTGTGAGTGTGCGTGCGTGTGTGTGTGTGTGCGCGCATTGTGGTTTCAATAGGAATTGTTCGGAAATTATTAAGGGGAGTAACCTTCATGGTGTGTGGGAGTGATCCCGCCTAATTCAATCGGTCAAACAGGGGGAAGTTACTCTACCTTCAGGCAGACCCCCAGCTCTCGCTTCGTGTGTTTGAGGAGACACACAGCATGTAGAACGCAGTGCGTCATTCTAAATTTGATGTCATTCTTTACGTCACAGTTCAGTTGCAGACTCTATCACTTTGTATACCAACTGGCCACCCCTATTTTTTTTCTATAAAAAAAATGTTTGCAAGTCGCTGACTGGCATCCTGCGGTTTCAAGCTTCGACGCCTTTGCTGAATTGTTGCTATGGTATTTGACCGAGTAATGAAGGTAAACATCTCTAATTTTCACGAAGTGCTCTCCCCTATTTTTTTTCTCTCCGAAAATAGTCTATTCCAACAGCTGGGTTCTGATTTGTTTTTTCTTTTCTGCCCAGGGTTCACACGTAAAATAATATATTGATGTAGTGAGGCAGCTGCGACGTAACCCACGTTATTACTTTCAGGCGCCTGTGGCTGAGCATGCTGTGCACAGCAACGCCTGAACCTGTTCCGTATTTAGAAAAATGCGTCACGTCACGCGCTGACCGCAAAGACGTTTCGCTCCAACTTGGATATCGACGCTTCTTTCTGTGCGTGCCTAGTCCGGGTAGTGTTTGAATCAGAATGTTCGTTATTTAAATGGCGCGTTCTAGCGTATAGGGGAAGACGGGGTTAAAAAACAACAACATGGGCGGGTAAGAAGCCCATGCCAATTATCTCATGAAATGAAGCAAATTTCAGTCACATTTTGCCCATGAGACGAGTGTTAATGTTTAGCATTCGTCTCATGGGCAAATTTGACTGAAATTTTCTTTATTTCATGAGATAATTGGCATGGGCTTCTTACCCGCCCATGGGCTTTTTACCCCGTCTTACCCTATATTTTCTGTCTATAAGAGGCTACGCCTAGTTAGACATTAAACCAACCAGAGAGAGAGAGAGTGTAATTATATACATGTACATGCATGCATGTATGTGCGCGCACACACTCACACACACACGCATGCGCGCTCATAGTTACAAGTGCAGGTGCCATCTCGATAGTCCGACGTTTAAAGTTCCGATGTCGTGGCATTGGTCCAACATGTTGTATGGATGCATGAATCTCTCTCTCTCTCTATCCCTCTCTCTCTTTGCCTGTCTCTCTCTCTCTCTCCCTCCATCTCACAGCTCACATTCTCAGCATCAGAAAGTTAGACCCAGATTTCACTGCCTAGGCCCTAAGCTTTCCCATTTTCCAGCAGCAGTGAGCCTGCCAAAAATAGACCTCTCCCTTTTTTTTTCTCCTGCTGCCTTCAAGGCCCTTCTGACCTTTTAGTTACCTCTCCCTTACTGGCTGGATAGAGATAACAGTCTCTCTCTCTCTCTCTCTCTGGTGGCATAGGTAGCGAGTTTAAAATTAGAACAGCAGTGGTGCTGGCTCAGATGAGAAGCAGGCAGGAAAAAGGAAGGGTAAGTGGCTAGAGTGGGCCAAACTTTATGAAGCCAGAATGCGGCAGAAAAACATGCTGTGATCTCTCTCCTCAGTTTCCCCTTTGTCTCCACTCTCTCTCCCTCTCTCTGTATCTCTCTCCGTTTCTCTATCTGTCTCTTTAAATTAGCCTGTCTGTCTTTTTCCGTTTCTGTACCTCTTTCTTCCTGCTGTCTCCGACTCTATGCCTATTTATCTATTTTAACCAAAATAATTCTAACGATATTTTGAAGTCCAGCAGCAATTTTTATATATAATATTTTTTTTAATTGCATCTAATTGTCTGTCTCCGTTTCTGTTCTGTCTCTGTACACCTGTCTGTCTGTCTGGATATATGTCTATCTTTCTGAGTGGTGCCGAAACGGCATCAGTATGTTTCTTGGTGCCAGCCAGTGTCAGCACCATCAGCATGGCTACAATGGCCATCTCTGGCTGAGCGCCGCCGCGCTTCCAGGCTATCCATGATCTACAAGATCACAAATGGACTGGCCTGTGTGAAATGCAGCGCCCTCAAACCCATGCCCCTCCAGCAGCAGAAGACAAAACCACAACAATCAGTTCCAAAGAATCCCCGCTAGAACCGACTACCGCAACAACTCTTTCTTCCCCCGAACCGTCCGCGACTGGAACTCCCTACCATCAGAAACAGTCCAGTCCCGCACGCTCAGCTCCTTCATCTCGAAGATTGCTGAAGCTCCCTTCCTTTTTTTCTTCTCTCCCGTGTGCGGCTGGGTGTTCTCGGACTAGCCAGGGGTGCTCGGTCGTGCACGCCCTCTTATCTGTCTAGGTTTATTTTTGTTTTTGTTTTTCCCGCGCTGCATAATTCTTTGAACCCCATTACATGTCAGTAATTCCCGGTTACGGCAGGTGGACAGTATTGGCAGAAGAAGAAGTGCCTGTGTGATTTGTGTGTGTGTGTGCGTGCGTGTGTGTGTGTGTGTGTGTATGTATTTTTTTAGCAAAAAACTACAGGACGGATTTTGATCAAATATTGGAGAGGGGTAGACATCGTGAAAAGGAAGGAAGGCTCCTTTCGATATTCGTGACTGTGCTGACCTTGACAACCGAAATGTCCTTCTGTGGGCTAGATATTTCATTTCTGAGCTGTATTTCATGAACCAGAGACAAGGTGAATGGATAGGTCAAGTTACACGTCTTAGTAAATGCTACAAACACTTTACAATTGCTATTTTTAACCATAATTATAATCCACAATAAAAATCTATGAATGAAAGAAAACATGATGTGAATTGAAAGGAGACAACAAAAAGGCATAAAAATACAACCAAGTTTGGGGGCGGATCAGCCAGTCATGGAAGAGGGGAGGGGGGTAGTTCCAAGTGGTCAGTTGGGGTTGGGTGAGGGGTCTGGGGGGCTCGCTCAAATTTTTTTTTGGGCAGCAGGAAGACATGTCTGCCTTCCCTCCTCTGAGCCAGAGGGGGTAGCCGCACACACCCCCTCCTGTTCCTACGCCACTGGAGGATTCCAACGGATTGCATGATTGGGGGACTCTTGATTGAGGAGCTCACGATAAATTCGATGCAAAAGAGCAATGAAGGCCTTTCCCCCTGTAATAATGATATGCTAAACCTCTGGCATGGAAATACATCAAGCCATGGATTAATTTCTCCTTCTTTCTCTATTTTACGTTATGCCTGAATACTGGAAAAAGGATTACGTTAATAAAATCCGAAATCACTTAGAGCTTAAAGATTAGGCGCTATAAAAGTTGTCTTAATAAATACTAATTGCATGGAACTTGAAAAGTTGTTGTTTTTTATGCTGATTTTTGTTACGTTGTCTTTTAGGGAAGGAGGGGTGGGGTGGGGGTGGGGGGGGGTGGGTGGTTCTCGAACCCATGTACCCCCCTCTAAATCCGTTTCTGCGTAACATTTAAGAGAATACTAAGATATATATACTTAGGGACAATTTCAGGTTCATATTTTCCCCCCATCAAACATTTTAATTGAACGGCAGATGAAAGTGAAAACTGTTCAATGTCATAAGAAATTCTCAAATGTTTTACATTTGTAAATTTGTTAAACTTTAAAAAAAAAAATCTGTTTTTATGATCCAACACAACAAACGCCAGACCTACTGCAAAGTAATCTACATGCATGACACCTGATTGCATCGATCCCAAACCGGTTTTTAACGCTGAAGAATGTTTCGTTTTCCTGAGATGAGTGGAAGCGGGAGCCGCCATATTGTACACAACAAGTTGGGATTTCGACACTCACTGTGGTTGCTAAATATAGCATCTAGCTTACATTTTGTGGCCATGATCATGCGTGGGAAATCCCCAATGGAGACTGAAAAGAGCGATTCGATTGGCTTAAAACGCCCCATGTGATATGTGGGACTTTCCCTGGCCAACTCGGTGCTTTCCTGAGATTCCAGCAGAATGCGGTTTTTCCGTTAAAAATCGGCA
>CM065709.1:31959049-31961549 GCA_017654935.2 Phymorhynchus buccinoides
ATTTACGTCGCTTGAAGCAAATGCATCAAATTGACAGCTATCTATTAATTCTGGATATATATGGTCGGAACGACTTGAATGAGTCAAGGCGTACGCGCACCCCCTTTTTAAGGGGCATTTTTACCCCCAGTTTCAAATGTTAAAGGGTTAGGACAACCCCCCTCATAGAGCATACTGCATACTTATAAAACATGCTTGAAAGTAGAGGTGGGGGGGAAAACCGGTTTGAACCGAAAAACCGGTGCTAAATTTTCACGGTTCGAAAAACCGGTTCGAGTTGCTGTGAACCGGTTTTTTAACTGCAAACTGAAAGAAAGTTTTTTCTTAGAATAACGCATTCTTTTCGAAAAATAACACTGATTCTCAGCGCAGATTGGGTGTTTGTAAACCAAGTTTCTAGTTTGTGGTGTATGGCTTTGACTTTGACTGAGTGTTGAGTTGAGTGTGTGTCATAAGTTTCTTTATTGTGTGTGTGTGTGTGTGTGCGTGTGCGTGCGTGCGTGTGTGTGTGTGTGTGAATATTCTGACGAATAAATATGTGTTTGCATAGGTGAAACTAGTGATGCGAGTACTGGTTAAAAAAACCGGTTCGGTAAAACCGGTTCGAAGAAGGAAACCCGGTTTAAAACCGGTTCGGATTTTTGAACCGGTTCTCAACTCTACTTGAAAGCCGTGTTGTTCAAAGAAATAGGCATATCAAGTGTCAGTGATATCCCAAGGCCCTGGTCATAGGCCATTGACCTATTAACATTGAAAATGTCCTATTGTGTTCTCCTCCCCTGTCAGGACAAACGTCTGATTAAATTTTTAACACTGGCACACTTCGTCCTATTGATTTCTATCTTCAACTAGAGCCAGGACATTGTCCTATTGATTTCTCTCGTCTTAGGACAGTTTGTCCCATCACTGTTCAGAGTTTTCCATCCTTGGTGCTCCCCCGGTGGGGATACCGTGTGTGTCTTCTGTACAAATAGTTCCTCCACCTTCTGGAAGTTCTGTGCTTGTAACTTCCTCTAATCTCTCTCTCTCTTCTTCTTCTTCTTCTTCTTCTTCTTCTTCTTCTTCTTCTTCTTCGATCGCTCAGACAGTTTCCTGTGAATTATGAGTGCAGATGCATCATGCTGCCATTATGCGCCTAACTAAGAAATAGGCCCAGCATGTCCGACTTTGGCCGGAGGAGGAAATGTTTTTGAAAGTGTTTCGTGAAAAGAGGCAGGAGAATGGACCGGTAAGGCAGAAAGGTAGTAGATGACAGTAAGCAAAGGGAAAAGGCAGAATCAAAGAGAGTGACAGATTAGAGGAAGTTACAAGCACAGAACTTCCAGAAGGTGGGGGAACTATTTATACAAAAGACCCCCCCCGGTATCCCCACGGGGAGTCTCTCTCTCTGACTCTGCCTTACTGGAAAAAGTAACGAACTGTGTTAACGCACGAATCATCATTTTAATGCGTCATCTCACCCCCTGCTTGAGATGTTACTACTTTTACAGGGTCAATCTCACTCACTCACGGTTTGAGATTCTAGGGGGATGATTTGAGAGGTCTAGTGCATAAATACGCACAATCTATACGTTTTCAGGAACCCCACGGAGTACAGGAATAAAAGTATTGTATTTAGTGAAATGGATAAGGGGAAGGAACTTCTCGTAATTAACTCCCTTTTACCAAAGTTGTGTATGGCACCTATTCTGCATTGGGTCTGTATTGTTGTGGCAACTATTTTCAACTAGGCGGATAGGTGCCATAAATAACTTTGGTAAAAGGGAGTTAATTACGAGAAGTTCCTTCCCCTTATTCATTTCACTATATGGATCCTGTCTCTTAGCCTCACTATTTAATGCAGAGACTTGTCAGATCACACACACATATATATGGAGCCCCTTGTGTTAAAATGCAAACAGGTGAATTCACAGACTTGCCCCATACACACACATTCTCTCTCTCTCTCTTAGTCTTCCCCACACACACGCCTACACACACGCACACACAAAAATAGTTAAATACATTTTACAAGTATGTTCACTCATATTTGCACCTTTTTTTTTTTTTTTTTTTTTTTTTTTTTTTGCTGTCCCATCTTCTGGTCTGGTGACGTTACTCATATTTTTATATGCAAACTCATATTTGCACTTGCATATAAATTTATAATTATTCATGGGCAGACATACATACACACACGTAAAAAGACACGGATTGACTTGAGAAGACTGATTTTCAGATGGACAGAACTGAAAATAGACAGATAGACATTCAGTGATTCACAGATAGTCCGACTCAGACTTGGTCACAGAATTCTGAAGACGGACACAGAGAGTGAAACAGACAGACAGACAGACAGACAGACACACACACACACACACACATGCACGCACGCACACACACAGTGACACATACAGAGTGACACACACACAGACACACAGACTGACACACACACACACACACACACACACACACACGCCAGCCATTTTTCAGCTAAAAATTTCCATTAAACTTACCTGGG
>CM065709.1:31969049-31976549 GCA_017654935.2 Phymorhynchus buccinoides
AAATAGAAGGAGAAAGAGAGAGATGGGTGCAGAGGATAGATACAGACCAGAAAGAGAGAGAGGGAGGGAGGGACACTGGACACTGGAAAACTTTATCTAACAGGGAAGGGAGAGAGAGACATATCATTGGTGAAATTCAGAAACCTGGTATCTCAATTTTGGTAGTTTTGAGAAAAATGAAAAGAAAATTGTTTTAAGAATTAACCGCCTTTACAACAATTGAATAACTATGATGAATATGTTGTTCAAGATATAGCGAGTTTAGTCGTGCATTTTGTTAAAACTTTTTGTTGTTGTTGAAATATTTGAAAAGAACGAAGATACGAGTTTTCTGTCCTTAAGTAGATCTGAATTTGGGACTTACGAATTTTTCGTCAATTTACACAACCTCATTTACCCCCAGATAGAAAGTCGTTAGAGATACAAGCTTTTGATGGAAGGTGGTGGGAAAAATTAGAAAATCTAAAAAAAAAAAAAAAATCGAGCTATGAGGTTTTTGAATTTCACCGACGATAACTTTTTTTAAATTTTATTTTAATTTTTTAGTAAGGTTACTTCTTTTTGGAATGACAAAGATCAATTTATTTGAACATCAGCATTTTTGAATACTTACCTTTGGTAATAGTGCTTTTTTATTTAATTTTTTGTTCTTTCTGCAGGGTTAGCCCCCTTGCATACTGCGGTGATGAACAACGATTTGGAAATCGTGACGCGACTTTTGGACCAGGGTGCTGACATTAACATCATGGTGAGCTTGGATTGGTTTTTCATTTTTTTTGTCATGGCCATATGTGACCCAGCACCACGAAAGGGACATTAAGTCACTGGGCTAGTTTCTCACAACAGGCTTGCAAAGTCAAAAATCCCAGCATGTTCAGAGGGTGATTGTTACCATCTGGGGGGAGGGGGGGGGGGGGGGGGCAATTGCTGTCATACAGTCTTGACATCTGTAGGGTCCCCCTTACCAAACATGCTTCACAATAAGGGGTACCATTATAAATCACATGTTAACGGACAGAAAGTTACCACTTTCAGATTGCTATCATGCATTTGTTTTGAAAGGGGTGACTCTACAGATGTCAAAAATATACATGATAGCAACTGCCCCCCCCCCCCCATGGTAATTGATCTACCTGATGGTAGAGTAACTTCCCCTGTTTGACCAATTGAATTAGGCAAGATCACTCCCATACACCATAAGATTACTCTGAGTCTCTCCTTAATTATTTCCGAACAATTCCTATTAGGAGGACTTGTCTTGTATTTGACAGATAATAAGGTGATACTTTTCGCCCAGACTAATTAACCCTTCACCGCCAGCCATATTTCAGTCAGAAATGTCCATTAAATTTACCTGGGTAGAGAACAAAATCTGTCTGCAGTATTGGGGATTCTTCTGAAGAATCATGCTAACTTGTGGCGGTGCCATAGCCGATGAGGTTTAACCGAGGCGTGGTCACCGCTACAGCTATCTGATATTAATTACAAAATCGGGACTTTACTGGTTTCGTACTGCCTCCGGGCATTGCCTCCAATATGTTCCCACCATATTGGTATTTACAAATGTCCCATATGTGTCTGATTCAGACCGAGAGGACGTAAAACACCATTTTCGTCGTCAGGATTCTTCTGTGACATATATAAAAAAAAATAAGGTCTATCCTTACTTCCTTAAAACTAAGGACAATAGGGTCTTTGGATAATAGACCCCAATTTGATGCCTTTTAGTGACATAGGTGTTAAATCACTGTGGTGCTAAAATGCGACTTTGGCGGTGAAAGGGCTAAGACCCCTGCGCCTTATAATATGACTGATAATATAGCTGATGCCAACAACAACTCTTACGGCGACAACAATATCAATCGCTCTCTCCCTCTCTCTTTCACGATCCCTCTCTCCACCTGTCCAATCTCTCTCTCTCTCTCTCTTCTCTCTCTATCTCTCTCTCTCTCTCTCTCTTCTCTCTCTCTATTCCCTTCCATCCCTTGAATTCTTCCTTCTTAGCATGTGAAGTTGATGTTATTGTGTTTTTGGTAGTTTAACCTCTCACTCTCACTCTCTCTCTGTCTCTGCCTCTGCCTCTCTCTGTCTCTCTTTCTTTCTTTAAAGACCCCACTACGTCACGTGTCACATTCCCTCTTATGCTTGGAAGATTTCTTAAGATTCTTTACTAGCTATAAGAGGGAAAAAAAGTAAAAAAACGTGATTTTGACGCGTGACGTGCGGGGTCTTTAAGATTAAGTGCGCTAAATGCTTATTATTATTATTATTATTATTATTATCAAGCCTCATTGTCTCTCTCATCTCTCTCTCTCTCTCTCTCATCTCTCTCTCTCTCTCTCTCTCATCTCGTCGTTCATTCTCCATCGTTCGTTCTCTCGCTCGCTCTCCTTCCCCCAGGACGGGAAAAGCGGGCGCACGGTGCTCTTCCACGCGGCCGAGAGCAAAAAAACCTCCGCGTGGCTGTCTAGAGCAGCTGACAGGAGACACGTACTAGGTCGCCTTCTCGCTTCTAATCGGGGGCGCTCACTTTTTTTTTGCTTACATAAAATTAATATTACGTTTGAAAGGTTAAAGCAGGTGTCATCTACAGGTTTTAATAATTTCTTAGATAAACGGATTTTTCCTTGATTCAGTCGGAGAAGTCGCGGCAATAGCAGTTCGATTTTTTTTGTCCCCTACCGTTATTTGCTGATTAGCAGAGAGTCTTTGGGCTATGTGTGATGAGGCTGGTTTACGCATCCCAACCTCGCGCCTGTGTTTGTGGGCTATCAGATTGGGGTGGGCGTAACATAAGATTGCTGTTTTGCTATTTGTTCTAGTAATGATTTATAACGAGGTATCCGGACGATTGATACATGCTGGACTTTATTTCGTTTGCCGCGAAACTTTTGGAGGCAACGATTTCTTTTACATTTGATTAAAATGATGCATGTAGTTTAAATCTGGGATATTCTTTTTTCCCCCTTCCTCCCCTTGTTTTCTTGCCCCTTAGGTTCTGCCTTCGTGGCTTATTTTTCTTTTTATTCCCCCCCATTTCTGCACTGCTAAGCATCACACGTTTTTTTTCTTTCTTTGGTTTTCGACTTTGTGCTTATTGCCGCATGTCAAAAAGTATGTTTGTGGGTATAAAATGTTGTGCATTATTTTACTTCCGATGATCTCGAGTATACTAGTTTCTTTATTTATTAAAAGAGCTGGGTGAAAAAAAAAAAGTGAAAAATTTGTTTCCTTTCTATCTCCCTCAGCCTCCTCCTGAAAAGGGGAACTTTGCGACTCTCGCTCCGGCATGATGCTTTTATGGTATGTTGTTAAATCATATTTTCCCGTTTCCCAGAAAGATTTATTGAACCCTGTGGCTGGATTTTGGTTGGGGAGGGGGGTTAAAAGAATATGTAAAAGGATGAAAAATATTTTATCTCATTTTCCTGTGTTGTGTATTATGTGAATGTAGGGTTTTTCGCTTTTATGCATCAAATTCTCCCATGGTCTTGTTCCATACGTGGATGGTGTTGAGTATCTAGACATCCTGTTGGTTGTGCGAGCTCCTAATGAGCAGGCGCGTCCAGGCACCCTGCTTGTATATATAATTGCCTGTGTTGGTCGATTGTCGGGGCCGGCGGTAGTTTATTTCGCATTCCTTCAAAAACTAACTGATTTCCTGACATAATTTTTGCACTGAGTTTCTGTTATCCGGGATGGGTCTTTTAAAAAAAATATTAAAACTCTTTATAATTCTTGGGTAGTTATGTTATCATGAAAGACAACGTTAATTTCCTCAAATAGTTTATATGGTAAAACGTTATGATTATATAGGATATTTTAGGACGTATACTGAAATATTAATTATTTCCTGGCCTGTTAAGGTAGAGTCAATTTACCATGCTGGGGGGGGGGCATTGCTATCATGTATATTTTTGACATCTGTAGAGTCCACCCCTTTCAAAACAAATGCATGATAGCAATCTGAAAGTGGTAACTTTCTGTCCGTTAACACGTGATTTATAATGGTACCCCTTACTGTGAAGCATTTTTGGTAAGGGGGACCATACATTTATCAAGTCTGTATGACAGCCAATTGACCCCCCCCCCCCCCCCCCCCCCCCTCCCCCAGATGGTAACAATCACCCTCCGAACATGCTGCGATTTTTGGGGGAACCTTTATTTTGCAAGCCTGTTCTGAGAAACTAGCCCAGTGACTTAATGTCCCTTCGTGGTGCTGGGTCACATATGGGCCATGACAAAAAAAATGAAAAAACCAATCCAAGCTCACCATGATGTTAATGTTCAAGCACCCTTGTCCAAAAGTCGCGTCACGATTTCCAAATCGTTGTTTCATCACCGCAGTACGCAAGGGGGCTAACCCTGCAGGAAAGAACAAAAAATTAAATAAAAAAGAATATATAAAAGCACTATTACCAAAGGTAAAGTATTCAAAAATGATGATGGTCAAATAAGATTGATCTTTGTCATTCCAAAAAGAATTAACCTTACTAAAAAAATTAAAATAAATTTACAATAAAAAAAAAACTTATCGTTTCGGTGAAATACAAAAACCTCATAGCCTCGATTTTTTTTTTTTTTTTTTAGATTTTCTTCTAAGTTTTTCCCACCACCACGTTCCATCAAAAGCTTGTCATCTCTAACGACTTCGATCTGGGGTAAATGGAGAGTTTGTGAAAAATAGACGAAAAACTCATCGAGTTAAGTCCCAAAATTCAGAGTCTAGTTGAAGGACAGAAAGACTCGTATCTTCGTTCTTTTCAAAATATTTCAAAAACAACAAAAAGTTTTAACAAAATGCACGACCTAAACTCGCTATATCTTGAACAACATATTCATCATAGTTATTCAATTGTGGTAAAGGCGGTTAATTCTTAAAACAATTTTCTTTTCATTTTTTCTCAAAACTACCAAAATTGAGATACAAGGTTTCTGAATTCCACCAATGATATGTCTCTCTCCTTTCCCTGTTAGAAACGTTTTCGCAGTGTCCAGTGTCCCTCCCTCCCTCTCTTCTCTTTCTGGTCTGTATCTTATCCTCTGCACCCATCTCTCTCTTTCTCCTTCTATTTACCTTCTTCGGCTCGGGGAGCTATTGTTTTTGTCTGGTCCATCCGGCGTGCCTCCGTCCGTCCGGCTATTCGTCCGTTTTTCTCAAAAACTATTCAGTCTATCATCATCAAATTTGGCATACTAGGGTTTTGCCAAGATGCAAGCTATCCACTGATGTATTTAGTTTTACATTAAGGTCTAAGGTCGCGCCAGTTACGGGGTTCAAACCCCGAAACACATAATCGCTAATATCTCGCGAAGTTTTGCATGTATTTTAAATGCAATTTTTTTTCACAACATTTCTTGATGAACGGTCTATGACACAGTTGTCATGAATTTTTCTGTGCGCGCGTGTGCGCATGATCGCGCGCGCTCAAATCACGGGTCCGAACCCAAGGCTATACATATAAAAAACTATTCAGTTACGTGCTGTTTTTATGCGTTTTTTTGTAGTTATGTGCTGTTTTGATGCGTTTTCATGTATGTGTGCAGCCGACACATTCCGATTTCGGAGTAGCTCGGCGATGCTGCGAGGGGACTTTGCAGTTCGCTCGGCGTTGCACTCTTGTTATTAGTACTCTTGTGCGTTCCCAGGACCAAAAAGGCCATAATGGGTAAAAAAAAAAAAAAAAAAACGTACGGCTGTGTCTGTTTTCTCAGTTTTCAACTGGTCTCCCCGCTGGAGTACAGCCGACATATTCCCATTTCGGAGGAGCTCAAAGGAGAAAAATTACTTGGAAGATTTGTTAGAGAAAAAAGGCAGGAGAATGGACCGGAAAGGCAGAAAGATAGTAGATGACAGTAAGCAAAGGAAAAAGGCAGAGTCAAAGAGAGTGACAAATTAGAGGAAGCTACAAGCACAGAACTTCCAAGAAGGTGGGGGAACTATTTTTTACGCTAGACTCCCCAGTATCCCCATGGGGAGAGTATTTACCTTTCAAAGTTGCGATCACATGGATATCTCATATTTGCCTCCAGCGTAACAAAGTTTCTGGACAGTCAAGATCTCTCTCTCTCTCTGTCTCCTCTCTATCTCTCTCTCTCTCTCTTCTCTCTCCTCTCTCTCTCTCTCTCTCTCAGCACACATACACACACATACACATACACAACCTGTTTGTCTACTAGCAATGTAGTTGATAGACATTAAATGAAACACACACACACACACACATACACACAGACCTTTTGTCGAATATCACGTGTAGTGGATAGACATTAAATGAAACACACAACCACACACACACACACACACACACACACAACACAGACCTTTTGCATAATATCACGTGTAGTGGATAGACATTAAATGAAAACACACACACACACACATACACATACAAACACACACACACACACACACACACCCAGACCTTCAAAGTTGCGGTAGTTGAGAGTCACAGAGATATTTGCTCCAAAGCAACAAGGCAGTCAAGGTTTCTCTCTCTCTCTCTCTCTCTCTCCATCTCTCTCTCTCATCTCTCTCTCTCTCTCTCTCTCAAACACACACACACACACACACAGACAGACCCTTCAAAGTTGCGGTAGTTGAGGTCACAGAGATATTTGCTCCAAAGCAACAAGGCAGTCAAGGTTTCTCTCTCTCTCTCTCTCTCTCTTCCGTCTCTCTCTCTCTCTCTCTCTCTCTCTCTCTCTCTCAAACACACACACACACAGACAGACCTTCAAAGTTGCGGTAGTTGAGGTCACAGGGGTACTTGCTCCACACCAGCAGAGCTTCCAGACAGTCGATGTCCCTGCCCTGCACCGCCATGTGTGTGGAGGTCAACCCCCCACTGTCCACCAGGTTGGGGTCAGCACCAGCCTCCAGCAGCATCTGAATGGATGGCAGGGAGTCCAGCTTGACCGCCAGGTGCAGGGGAGTCTGGGAAAACGGAAAAACAAAACTCATTTTCCAATACGTATTAGACCTGTATTAGGTACTTTATAGTCACAGAGGCGTCTCTGTGAAATTCGGGTTGCTCCCACCTTGAGAGCGCGTCGCAGCCAGAGGCGCCGCCTAACTCTCTCTCTCTCTCTCTATCTCTCTCTCTCTCAACCACTTGCTTTCACTAGTTTCAGGGCTAAAGACAATTCATTGTGACTGTGTCTCTCTCTCTTATATGCTTCTGATGTAGAATGTCTATAATTTATTATTATCTAATTTGTAAAAATAAGAGGATGAGTAATTCAGGGGGGGGGGGGGGGGTTTCGTTTGTTTGCTTACAAGTTTGTTTCCTATCCCCGCTGTTATTTTTCTTGCTTTTTTCCTATCCCCGCTGTTATTTTTCTTGCTGTTAACCCTTTCACCGCCAACCATATTTCAACCAAAAAAATGTCCATTACATTTACCTGGGTAGAGAACAAAATCCATCTGCAGTATCGGGGATTCTTCTGTGACGTATATAAAATAAGGTCTATCCTTACTTCCCAAAACTAAGACAATAG
>CM065709.1:31989049-31996549 GCA_017654935.2 Phymorhynchus buccinoides
TGGTGCGCACCTGCAGGTTCCAAGGTCGTCGACCCCAACCACCATTTCACTTTCGAAGCGGGCCAACATGCCGATTTTTAACGGAAAAACCGCATTCTGCTGGAATCTCAGGAAAGCACCGAGTTGGCCAGGGAAAGTCCCACATATCACATGGGGCGTTTTAAGCCAATCGAATCGCTCTTTTCAGTCTCCATTGGGGATTTCCCACGCATGATCATGGCCACAAAATGTAAGCTAGATGCTATATTTAGCAACCACAGTGAGTGTCGAAATCCCAACTTGTTGTGTACAATATGGCGGCTCCCGCTTCCACTCATCTCAGGAAAACGAAACATTCTTCAGCGTTAAAAACCGGTTTGGGATCGATGCAATCAGGTGTCATGCATGTAGATTACTTTGCAGTAGGTCTGGCGTTTGTTGTGTTGGATCATAAAAACAGATTTTTTTTTTTAAAGTTTAACAAATTTACAAATGTAAAACATTTGAGAATTTCTTATGACATTGAACAGTTTTCACTTTCATCTGCCGTTCAATTAAAATGTTTGATGGGGGGAAAATATGAACCTGAAATTGTCCCTAAGTATATATATCTTAGTATTCTCTTAAATGTTACGCAGAAACGGATTTAGAGGGGGGTACATGGGTTCGAGAACCACCCACCCCCTTCCCCACCCCCACCCCACCCCTCCTTCCCTAAAAAGACAACGTAACAAAAATCAGCATAAAAAACAACAACTTTTCAAGTTCCATGCAATTAGTATTTATTAAGACAACTTTTATAGCGCCTAATCTTTAAGCTCTAAGTGATTTCGGATTTTATTAACGTAATCCTTTTTCCAGTATTCAGGCATAACGTAAAATAGAGAAAGAAGGAGAAATTAATCCATGGCTTGATGTATTTCCATGCCAGAGGTTTAGCATATCATTATTACAGGGGGAAAGGCCTTCATTGCTCTTTTGCATCGAATTTATCGTGAGCTCCTCAATCAAGAGTCCCCCAATCATGCAATCCGTTGGAATCCTCCAGTGGCGTAGGAACAGGAGGGGGTGTGTGCGGCTACCCCCTCTGGCTCAGAGGAGGGAAGGCAGACATGTCTTCCTGCTGCCCAAAAAAAAATTTGAGCGAGCCCCCCAGACCCCTCACCCAACCCCAACTGACCACTTGGAACTACCCCTCCCCTGTTCCATGACTGGCTGATCCGCCCCCAAACTTGGTTGTATTTTTATGCCTTTTTGTTGTCTCCTTTCAATTCACATCATGTTTTCTTTCATTCATTGATTTTTATTGTGGATTATAATTATGGTTAAAAATAGCAATTGTAAAGTGTTTGTAGCATTTACTAAGACGTGTAACTTGACCTATCCATTCACCTTGTCTCTGGTTCATGAAATACAGCTCAGAAATGAAATATCTAGCCCACAGAAGGACATTTCGGTTGTCAAGGTCAGCACAGTCACGAATATCGAAAGGAGCCTTCCTTCCTTTTCACGATGTCTACCCCTCTCCAATATTTGATCAAAATCCGTCCTGTAGTTTTTTGCTAAAAAAATACATACACACACACACGCACGCACACACACACACAAATCACACAGGCACTTCTTCTTCTGCCAATACTGTCCACCTGCCGTAACCGGGAATTACTGACATGTAATGGGGTTCAAAGAATTATGCAGCGCGGGAAAAACAAAAACAAAAATAAACCTAGACAGATAAGAGGGCGTGCACGACCGAGCACCCCTGGCTAGTCCGAGAACACCCAGCCGCACACGGGAGAGAAGAAAAAAAGGAAGGGAGCTTCAGCAATCTTCGAGATGAAGGAGCTGAGCGTGCGGGACTGGACTGTTTCTGATGGTAGGGAGTTCCAGTCGCGGACGGTTCCAGGGGAAGAAAGAGTTGTTGCGGTAGTCGGTTCTAGCGGGGATTCTTTGGAACTGATTGTTGTGGTTTTGTCTTCTGCTGCTGGAGGGGCATGGGTTTGAGGGCGCTGCATTTCACACAGGCCAGTCCATTTGTGATCTTGTAGATCATGGATAGCCTGGAAGCGCGGCGGCGCTCAGCCAGAGATGGCCATTGTAGCCATGCTGATGGTGCTGACACTGGCTGGCACCAAGAAACATACTGATGCCGTTTCGGCACCACTCAGAAAGATAGACATATATCCAGACAGACAGACAGGTGTACAGAGACAGAACAGAAACGGAGACAGACAATTAGATGCAATTTAAAAAAATATTATATATAAAAATTGCTGCTGGACTTCAAAATATCGTTAGAATTATTTTGGTTAAAATAGATAAATAGGCATAGAGTCGGAGACAGCAGGAAGAAAGAGGTACAGAAACGGAAAAAGACAGACAGGCTAATTTAAAGAGACAGATAGAGAAACGGAGAGAGATACAGAGAGAGGGAGAGAGAGTGGAGACAAAGGGGAAACTGAGGAGAGAGATCACAGCATGTTTTTCTGCCGCATTCTGGCTTCATAAAGTTTGGCCCACTCTAGCCACTTACCCTTCCTTTTTCCTGCCTGCTTCTCATCTGAGCCAGCACCACTGCTGTTCTAATTTTAAACTCGCTACCTATGCCACCAGAGAGAGAGAGAGAGAGAGACTGTTATCTCTATCCAGCCAGTAAGGGAGAGGTAACTAAAAGGTCAGAAGGGCCTTGAAGGCAGCAGGAGAAAAAAAAAGGGAGAGGTCTATTTTTGGCAGGCTCACTGCTGCTGGAAAATGGGAAAGCTTAGGGCCTAGGCAGTGAAATCTGGGTCTAACTTTCTGATGCTGAGAATGTGAGCTGTGAGATGGAGGGAGAGAGAGAGAGACAGGCAAAGAGAGAGAGGGAGAGAGAGAGAGAGAGATTCATGCATCCATGCAACATGTTGGACCAATGCCACGACATCGGAACTTTAAACGTCGGACTATCGAGATGGCACCTGCACTTGTAACTATGAGCGCGCATGCGTGTGTGTGTGAGTGTGTGCGCGCACATACATGCATGCATGTACATGTATATAATTACACTCTCTCTCTCTGGTTGGTTTAATGTCTAACTAGGCGTAGCCTCTTATAGACAGAAAATATAGGGTAAGACGGGGTAAAAAGCCCATGGGCGGGTAAGAAGCCCATGCCAATTATCTCATCATGAAATAAAGAAAATTTCAGTCAAATTTGCCCATGAGACGAATGCTAAACATTAACACTCGTCTCATGGGCAAAATGTGACTGAAATTTGCTTCATTTCATGAGATAATTGGCATGGGCTTCTTACCCGCCCATGTTGTGTGTTTTTTAACCCCGTCTTCCCCTATACGCTAGAACGCGCCATTTAAATAACGAACATTCTGATTCAAACACTACCCGGACTAGGCACGCACAGAAAGAAGCGTCGATATCCAAGTTGGAGCGAAACGTCTTTGCGGTCAGCGCGTGACGTGACGCATTTTTCTAAATACGGAACAGGTTCAGGCGTTGCTGTGCACAGCATGCTCAGCCACAGGCGCCTGAAAGTAATAACGTGGGTTACGTCGCAGCTGCCTCACTACATCAATATATTATTTTACGTGTGAACCCTGGGCAGAAAAGAAAAAACAAATCAGAACCCAGCTGTTGGAATAGACTATTTTCGGAGAGAAAAAAACTAGAGGAGAGCACTTCGTGAAAATTAGAGATGTTTACCTTCATTGCTCGGTCAAATACCATAGCAACAATGCAGCAAAGGCGTCGAAGCTTGAAACCGCAGGATGCCAGTCAGCGACTTGCAAACATTTTTTTTATAGAAAAAAAATAGGGGTGGCCAGTTGGTATACAAAGTGATAGAGTCTGCAACTGAACTGTGACGTAAAGAATGACATCAAATTTAGAATGACGCACTGCGTTCTACATGCTGTGTGTCTCCTCAAACACACGAAGCGAGAGCTGGGGGTCTGCCTGAAGGTAGAGTAACTTCCCCTGTTTGACCGATTGAATTAGGCGGGATCACTCCCACACACCATGAAGGTTACTCCCCTTAATAATTTCCGAACAATTCCTATTGAAACCACAATGCGCGCACACACACACACACACGCACGCACACTCACACAATTTCAATTATATATATATAGGCCTATAATAATCCTTTGACCCCTCTTGGGGGCATGGAGGATAAACAGAATTTTTAAAAAAACATGTCCACAAGCACAAAATACACACATTAGTCAAACAAAACTAAGCTGCAGTCTGCTATCAAACAACCTTTTAACTTTTGCTGTTTTCATTTGGAATTTTAGCTTGGACATAAATTGACACACAGAAAAATGAAAAAAATGAATACCTTGGCAAAATGCCTCGATGTTCTTCAAAATATGGACATTCAATTACAAAATGAAATTCATCACCAATAACACCCATATCACACAAACGGCCAAGTCCGCCAAGTCGTCGTCATGTTTCAATTGGTAATGTATGACAATTACGTCTAAATTCCATTAAACTTATGATATATTTATCAGGCAATGTCATAATATATTTTTCTCTCCGAAATTTTGCTTTATAGCGTCTATAATAATAACATTTGTTACTCGACTGAAAGAGACTGTAACCAGGAATCTTGGAATTTATATTTTAAAGCCTGTAAAATATTATTACGTAAAGAGTTCCTAGACAAAAATGATTGTGAATCCCAGACACAATCATACCAAAGACTGTATAGGGGAAGATAAGCATCCGGTCTCTTTTCCCTATAAAAATTATGAGTAGTGAGGACAGAAACACTGGTTATGTCCCTTTGAAACAGTACACATTTTACACATCGATAGGCCAGTTGAATTCTCCGTTCAAGTTCCAGTCTGAGTTTTTGGATAGCCTCCACTGTGAAAAGTGTACTGGCCCCACTAACGATAACTCTATCAGCCCGGTTCGCCGAGCTCTTAAGTAATCCATCTTACCCTTTTAGAATATCTCTGATCATACCCACTTTCAATCAGCATGTTCTTTACAGTTTCAAGCCAATACAGGAAATTCAATATAACGGTTCACATGTAAATCATATATTAACTGATATATACGTTGCTAGCCAACTTATTTGCATATTGTGGAAGAACTAGATCAGACCATTCTTGATTTAACCAAAATTGAAACAGGAACAAAACCAGTTTCACCGTACAGTATGTCTGTCATTGTGTTACGGGGTAGATGGAATACATGTTTAAGAAACTGCAGCTGTAGTTTTTCCAAATTTTCATAACCATATTTCAGAACCATAAAGTAATTCTGGCAGTACCATTTTCTCAAGCATATCAAGAGTTACACTAATACTTACATTATTTGTTTGTGGCTCAAGCCACAAACCTATAACTCACTTTGTCGGTCGGTCGGTCGGTCTGTCTGTCTGTCTGTCGGTCGGTCCAAAATTGTCGCACATTTTGACAAAATTGTCGCACTTCAAATCGAGGCTACACTTCAAATTGAGGCTACACTTCAAATTGAGGCCGCTCTTTAAAATGATGTATTTTAAAAGCGTACAAAATAATAAACATACGTAATACAGACACTACAACAGACACGACGAGTATGCGGTGCTTCTTTTGATGAGTATAAGTAGGATACATAGTTTTAAATGTTTTCCAAAAGATATACAAAGTTACGAAATGGTGCAGAGATAACATTCTGGTTTACAGATTAAAATTATTGAAAAGCCAGGGGAGGTGACTCATGATTGGAGTGGTAAAAATAGACCGCGTGCCACAAACTATTGCGATTTCGCGCTTGTTTTAGAACGAGATACCTGAAGAACATGAACCATTGCTCGCTGTGCTTGTTCAATCACCGTTTCTTTGCCTTGAAAAAATTACCATTTTTGTGAAACACGACACCATGTATAATTTACAATTTTAAGATCAGAATTTTCAAAATTCACACATTCACACGCGCGCGCACGCACACGCACGCACGCACACGCACACACACGCACGCACACGCACACGCACACGCACACACACACACACACACACACACACATCAGTATACACGGGCACACACACGCATGCACTTGCCAGTGTATGCGGCTTAATGCACACTCAGACTTGCAGTGCACGAACACACACACCGGCGCGTGCGGCGCTCGTACACCAACAGCACGAAAACTACGAGCTTGTTTATTTGCACCCTATGATGAATAGTTGGATTAACGTCCTATCATTGGCATCAATGCACCTGTGATATTCGCACCTGTGATGTACGCACCAGGTATGTTGTCCACGGAAATTGATGACGTTCTTCCGGGATTTGTGGCCCCTAATTAAAATGCAGTCATCCCATTTTGATTTGGCCTTTTTACCAGTCGCGAAGCGAAGCTGGTATTGTTTTCACTTGGTCCGTCCGTCCGTCCGTCCGTCCGTGTTCAAATTTGCTCAAAATGCATATTTCGGTGTAAAATGGCCTCACATAGAGTTATCAGTGTGTTTCAACACACACATAAAATGTTTGTTTGTCTGTTTGTCTGTCTGTCTGTCTGTTTTGTTTGTTTGTTTGTCTGTGACAGCGATAACTCGAGAACGCTTGGATATATCAACATGAAAATTTACAGGTGGATACTAGGGGTCAAAAGCTAGGACAAGCTCGAATTTGAGCAAAATCGGGTTAGCGGTTAAGGGTTTAGGTTAAGATTAGGGTTAGGGGTGCAAGCGTGTGTCGCGACTGGGTCAGTTTACGCAAGTACTCTAGTCTTCTCTTTCTTTTTGTTGTCCGTCACCGAAGGTGATCGGACTTTGCGATGGGCTGGTTTGTCTGTTTGTTTGTTTGTTGTTGGGTTGTTTTTGTTTTATGGGTTTTTTTTCTTTTCTGTCTGTCCCAAAGATATCTCCCGAACCGCTTGACCGAATCGCGTCAAATTTTGTGTGAAGGTGTGCCTCCTTAATAGGAAGAGATCGGCGCAAACCATTTTGCCGTCGTGACCTTGACCTTGACGTACGACCTTGAAAACCGAAAATCTATTTTTAGCCATATCTCGGGCACCGATCGACATAGGATGTTGAAACTTGGTATGAAGGTGGTTTGGCTTATGCCCGTTCTCATGATGGCATACCGATCAAGGTCAAGGTCAAGGTCAAAAAGATCGCTGGAGCCTGAAAATCGGAGGGTCATTTTTTCTCCTTCTGTCTGTCCCAAGGATATCTTTCGAACGGGTTGACAGAATCACGTCAAATTTTGTGTGCTGGTGTGTCACCATGAGAGGAAGGCATCCGCGCAAAACCATTTTGCCGTCGTGACCTTGACCTTGGCGTACGACCTTGAAAACCGAAAATATTTCAGGGGCCATAACTCCCACACCGTTAGTGTTAGAGTCTTCAAATTTGGCATGAAGGTACTTTGGCTTATGCCCGTTCTGATGGTGGCATACCGATCAAGGTCAAGGTCACGGTCCGGGCGATCAGTAGGCCTTGAAAGTGGTAGGGGTCTACATATTGGGTTTTAAGCCATATTTTCCACATTTGTACTTGACAGAAGCGCTTCAGATTGTGT
>CM065709.1:32001549-32054049 GCA_017654935.2 Phymorhynchus buccinoides
TGAAAGCGTTTCATGAAAAAAGGCAGGAGAATGGACCGGTGAGATAGTAGATGACAGTAAGCAAAGGGAAAAGGCAGAATCAAAGAGAGTGACAGATTAGAGGAAGTTACAAGCACAGAACTTCCAGAAGGTGGGGGAAACTATTTATACAAAAGACCCCCCCCCCCACCCCCCCGGTACCCCCACGGGGGGAACTGTCGGGATGCTCCCTAGTCTTTTAGCCAGGGTGATCCTGACAATACAGTCTTTTAAGCCAGGGTAATAAGCCAGCGACAACAAGTATTACTATCAAAATACCTGACAATACATTTTGGATAGTTGGGTCTTACAAGGGAGGTATAGTTGTGTTTTTCGTGTGTGGACCGCAGGTATCCGTCTGGCGAAGGAGACGTCTCATCTAGCTGGGGATTCGTGGCAACAAGGGGGGACGGTGCTGCTAGATAGAGAAGGGAACGTAGTGTACCAGGTGTGTGTGTGCGTGTGCGTGTGCATGTGTGTGTGTGTCAAAGTCAAAATTGTATTTAAAGTTGGACATTGAATAAGCAAACAAACATGCTTTTTTTCATCAAGCCATCTAACAAAGACAAAATGCAAACACACATGCACAATACACAAACCATATTGCTTATTTACATAGAAACAAGCGCGAAATCGCAATAGTTTGTGGCACGCAGTCTATTTTTACCACTCCAACCATGAGTCACCTCCCCTGGCTTTTCAATAATTTTAATCTGTAAACTAGAATGTTATCTCTGCACCATTTCGTAACTTTTTATATCTTTTGGAAAACATTTAAAACTATGTATCCTACTTATACTCATCGAAAGAAGCACCGCATACTCGTCGTGTCTGTTATAGTGTCTGTATTACATATGTTTATTATTTTGTACGCTTTTAAAATACATCATGTTAAAGAGCGGCCTCAATTTGAAGTGTAGCCTCGATTTGAAGTGCGACATTTTGTCAAAATGTGCGACAATTTTGGACCGACCGACAGACAGATCGACCGACAGACAGACCGACTGACAAAGTGAGTTATAGGTTTGTGGCTTGAGCCACAAACAAAAAGGAACACAAACAGATAAATATTTACAGTAAACGATGGAAAGCTTACAAAAAGCAAAGCATATCAACAAATTGTGCCAGATATTTAAATGGAAATGGGGACACAAAAGGTCATACGCTCAGATACATTAACTCATCTTTATCTCATGTGTGTGTGTGTGTGCGCGCGCGTGTGTGTGTGTGTGTGTGTGTGTGTGTGTGTGTGTGTGTGTGTGTGTGTGTGTGTGTGTGTGTGCGTGTGTGTGTGTGCGTGCGTAGATGGGGATTCTTGGCAACAAGGGAACTGGCAATCCTCTCTCTCTCTCTCTCTCTCTCTCTCTCTCTCCTCTCTCCTCCTCTCTCCCTCCCTCCCTCCCTCCCTCCCTCCCTCCCTCCTCTCTCTCTCTCTCTCTCTCTCTCTCTCCCCTCCCTCCCTCCCTCCCTCCTCTCTCTCTCTCTCTCTCTCTCTCTCTCTCTCTCTCTCTCTCTCTCTCTCTCTCTGTGTATATTACGTTGTTTACAATAATTGTTCATGTTTTATCTTTTTGTGTGTGGCTGTGTTTGACAATGAGAGATGGAGCATTGGGGTGGGTGGGTGACGGTGAGGGATAGGAATGTTTGTTCATATATATGTTTTTAATATAATTTTTTATATTCTGTAGTAAAAATTGTAAAGCGCTTAGAGCTTTGATGAATAAGCGCTACAGAAATGTACATAATAAATACATAAAGGGGGGGACAGTGCTGCTAGATAGAGAAGGGAAAATATTGTACGAGGTGTGTTATTAGGTACTGTATAGTCACAGAGGCGTCTGTGAAATCCGGGTTGCTCCCACCTGGAGAGAGTGTCGCAGCCAGAGGCGCGCCACCCAACTTTCTTTTTTTTTTTTTACAAAGGGAAGTGTGGGGGGGGGGGGGGGGGGGGGGGGGGGGGGGGGTAAATTTTTGACCAATGACAACTTTGTCGTTGCCACTGGGATTTAACGTATGCTAAGTGCATGGGCACACGGGACCTCGGTTTATCGTCTCATCCGAAAGACTCCACGTTCAGACCGTAAGGCCTAGTGCAAAGTGAGAGGAAAAATCTCCTGTACCCAGGTTCGAACTCGGGTTTACTTGAGGAAGAATCGCCGATTTGACGGTTTGATTTCTAGGAAACCAGAGCAAAGTGAGTTGCGATCTCTGTAAAGGGTGTTTTCCTGGTGAATTCAACGTGTTTCTTGCCAAAAACGTATCCGTCAGGGTGCCCCTTTAAGACCGATTTTTCCTGGCTTTTTGGGAAGTCTTACAATTGAGGTTGTGACATGTAATTTCTATGCAAGATTTCTACCGTTTTCTTCGTTTGTCTCCTTTCCCCAGCACTCGGAAGAACACCCGGCTGATTGGCCCAGCATGGAAGAGGTCCTGCGATTGGTTGGAATTTCCGACACCAAGGCCGACTACAAGAAGGCCCTCTCTGATTGGCTGAAAACGAGGGAGGCCAACCGCCGGAACCAGCAAAGTCAGAATTCATAAAAAAAGAACTACAAACGGATGATGATTCTCTCACACTGGTGAGTTTTGACTACCGTAATTTTCGGGTTATAAGGTGATATTTTTTTCTCCAATTTCGACCTATGCGCCTAATAAACGAGGGCGCCCTATTAGTGAACAAAATCGTGAGAAGAGAGGCAACGATTGCCGTGTTCAGTACAGTCTACTGTGAGTCAGACATCGAAAGTGGTCACGAGTCGCCGATACGACGAATACTCACGTTAAAATGCTTCAAAATGCCTATTATCGTCCGAGATACCGTCCAACAGATGCCATAACCCTTCATTGGATGTAAAAAGCATCGTTGTAGAGCTTAAAATGCCATAATTCTATCCGTTTTCGCGAAGAATTGTCCAAACACAACAACAGGAAGCAGCTCAAACGGAAGTTCCATTATTTGAAAGGGGAGCCAACTCTCATTCATGACAGCAGTAATGGCGGTCGGTAAGCGTTTACAGGATGTGTACGGGCTTCAAAGTTTGACTTTCTTTTTCTTTTTTTCTTATAAACGAGGGCGCCTTTTACTTTAATTTTTTCAGATTTTCTTGAAAATTGCCCTTTTCGCCTTTTATACACAGCAGCGCCTAATAATCCGAAAAATATGGTATGTTGGCATAGAATGAGTATGTGTATGGAGCAGTGGGTGGATGCCTCGTGCCTCCATAAGGGGAGTTGGACGACCCCCACTCCCATCCTTGAGTCTCTCCCTGTGGGGATGCTGGAGAGACAGGGAGGGCGGTGGAGGGGGGGGGGGGATTGTCTTTCATATAAATGGTTCCCCCACCTTCTATATGTTCTGTGCTTATAGCTTCCTGTAATCAGTCACTCTCTTTGACTCTGCCTTTTCCCTTTGCTGTCTATCATCTACTGTCTTTCTGACTTATTGGCCCATTCTCCTGCCTTTAAAACCCCCCAACCAAATTCCAAGTAGTTTGTTTTCCCTTAGAGCTCCTCCAAAATCGGAATGTGTCGGCTGTACGCAGCGGGGAGACCAGTGAAAACTGAAAACCGGAAACATAAATTCTTCACCCATTATGGCTGTATGGCCTGAGAATGCAGAAAAAGAAGAAGTAGAAGAGTATGTGTGAAATAGACTGCTCAAACAAACTCTTGGGTCATTGTGTGGGTTTTCTTATGTTAAAAGAAATCCTCTGCCAAACGAGTGTGCGGAAGATGTTGCAGAAACAGCTACTGCATCAACAGTCTCGGAGAAGCAGCCCGAAGATAACGGCACTAGTGCGAGGGAACACCGGTTCCAAGACGAGTGGCTGAAGAAGTGGCCATGGCTAACGAAGATTGAATCGGCCGCCTCTCCCCCCCCCCCCCCCCATCCCCTCGTATCCATTGGACCTCACCTGCCCCCCTTTTTTCATTCTTAGGGGGGGGGGTGACGCCCCCACTTTTTCAAAATCCTAGAATCAGCTCTGTTTACATGGATGCTCCTGCTTTCAGGATGTCCTGAAGTTCAGGATTTTTGTGTCCAGGATGTCCTGAAGTTCAGGATTTTTTTTGATTGCCTGGAGCCAGCGCTGGAATATGAGAATTTGAGAAGATGCATTTTGCTGGTTATGGAGGTCATGAAGTTTAACCAGAAGTGAAAGTGCAGCAAGAGCCTGTCAGTTACATTTGAATCTGTTGTTTCCCTTCAGTTTCCCATTGCCCCCCGGAACCCCCAGGAGGGGCGCTGTCCCTGCACTCCGCCGGAGCCTGGGCAGCCCCTGGACCCCTGCCTTGCAGGATTTTTGTAATTTCCCAGGAGCGCCCATGTGTGTATATGGCTTGTTATTGTCTCAGCTTTCTGTTTCAGACGGCTGCTCGTTTCCACGCTCTCACACTGCCGCTCAGAGCTCATGACTGGAGAGTGCGGAAACAGAACGAACGCATCTGCAGCACTCGGCATGATGGGATACCTCTTTTCCTGTCTGGAACGGCAGAAAGAGATAGGAAATGACCAGTCATCTTTTGAGATATATTTTATTGAAAATACCCCCAAGTAGATAACTCTCCTTGAATTAACTCCCCATCCACCAAAGTTGCTTACGACATCTGCAGCACTCGGCATGATGGGATACCTCTTTTCCTGTCTGGAACGGCAGAAAGAGATAGGAAATGACCAGTCATCTTTTGAGATATATTTTATTGAAAATACCCCCCCCCCCAAAAAGTAGAGAACTCTCCTTGAATTAACTCCTCCACCAAAGTTGCTTACGACATCTGCAGCACTCGGCATGATGGGATACCTCTTTTCCTGTCTGGAATGGCAGAAAGAGATAGGAAATGACCAGTCATCTTTTGAGATATATTTTATTGAAAATACCCCCAAGTAGATAACTCTCCTTGAATTAACTCCCCATCCACCAAAGTTGCTTACGACATCTGCAGCACTCGGCATGATAGGATACCTCTTTTCGTGTCTGGAACGGCAGAAAGAGATAGGAAATGACCGGTCATCCTTTGAGATGTATTTTATCGAAAATACCCCCCCAAAAAAAAAAGTAGAGAACTCTCCTTGAATTAACTCCCCTCCACCAAAGTTGCTTACAACATTGTTATTTTTCTGATAATCAGTTGGGTTCTGATTTGGGTTGTTTTGACTCAAATTTGAATAATTAACGTGGTTTTGGAACTATGACTATGTAAAAATGCTAGTTATGACTGATTGAGTGAGAGGTGGTAATGATTTTTTGTGTGCGATGATTTCCAGGCACCTATGCAGATTTTTGGGGTGATTTGTTTTGTGTTTACAAACTGTGAATCATGGCAGTCATTTTTACTCTATAAGGCGCTTAATGGTTTGCTGAGGAATTCACAACATTACGGATACATTTTTTTCTTTGCCCAGTTAAGTTTAACTCACTCGGGACGAATGAGCCGGAGCCGGCTCATGGCTCGCACAACCGTTTAGGACGAATGGCCTGGATCCGGCTCATAAGAGTTTTCAAGAGGTTTTGATTTCTGGCGTGTAACTCACGAACTCAATAAAACGCACCCAGCTCATAACAAAACTGAATTTATTCTTTTAACGTTTGTTAATTCCAAAAAATCATTAATCAGAACGAGTTCAGTCAACAAAATGCCCCTTTCAACATCTTCCCCCTCCTCTTGAAAAGTCACACTCAGAATCAATGCACTTTGGAACAGTCAGTACACATTACTGAATTTTTTTGCGCGGATGCCTTCCTCTCATGGTGACACATCACCACACAAAATTTGAAGCGATTCGGTTAAGCGGTTCGGGAGATATCCTTGGGACAGACAGAAAACCCACACAAAAACCCCACATTACTGACTGTTCCAAAGTGCATTGATTCTGAATGTGTGACTTTTCAAGAGGAGGGGGAAGTTGTTGAAAGGGGCATTTTGTTGACTGAACTCGTTCTGATTAATAATGATTTTTTGGAATGAGCTTAACGTTAAAAGAATAAATTCAGTTTTGTTATGAGCTGGGTGCGTTTTATTGAGTTTGTGAGTTTTCGGAGATGATTGTCTTTCTGGGCCTTAACTTTTGGTCACTAGTGTATGTGTATGTGTGTGTGTGTATGCGTGCGTGCGTGTGTGTTGAATAAAAAGTTGTCTTTGTGTCCCTTTTGTTCTGTCCCTTCTTTTAGGGTTTTATACGCAGGGATGTGAGAGGCCCCCAAACAAAAAAGCGTAGTCGATGGTATCGTCAAAGTACTCAAACAAGACTTTGCCTCCGACATCATTTTTTTTCGCGGCTCGTCTACACGGATCTTACTGTCCAATCCCTGTCAAATTTGCGTTGGCATCCTTTGTCAATCTCTTCTTTCCTCACATCTATGGTGTGATAAATAATGTTCATGGTTGACGATAAAACAGTCACTCAATAGCTTTGAAAACATCCAAATCTTCCTTCAAAATCATAGCGAACACATAAAAATGATGCATTGCCATTGGACGTAACCAGCCAACCACAGAGAAGCTTACAAAATTCAGTCAAGGGAATGTACTCATGCTACAAACTGCTCGACAATCTGTACGATCATCTCTCTCTCTATACGTTTACTTTTTTTTTTTTTTTTTAGTCGAATAGAAAAAGCGCATTTACGCGCAGCTCTCACATCCCTGTATATGTTTATAAACTGATTGGTAATTTTTTTTAAAGCAGTTATCGCTTATGTAATTCTTTTATATCTTTCAGGTTTTCGCCGAAATGATTATGTGTTCTTCTTCTTTGACTAAAAAACAACAACACCAGCATTGTTGAAATGTTGTTAACTTGACCAATTATGCTAACTCGGTGTTTAACAATCAGCGACTTAGCTGGCTCTTTTGTCCGCCAGGTGGAATAACGCTCGAGTGGGGCTAATCCTCTCTATATTCTTAGTTGGGGATAAAGAGAGAGAGAGAGAGAGAAAGGGAGGAGTCCAACCCTCCCTCTCTCTCTCACTACGCCCAACTAAGAATATAGCGTGATAAGCCCCTAGTGGATTGACTGCCCCCTGGCGGTCAAATTATCACCATAAGTCGACCATTAATCAGGGATTCAATCAATAATGTATACAATAATTCCCCCCCCCCCCCTCTCCCCATTAAAATCAACTTCTACAAATTTGCATTAAACTGTGAAACCACTGTTACCTGCTCTCGTGCCTACATATCTTCTATGTCTGTTTGAATTAAATACCCTTTTTTGATAATAGATTATAATACATTTTTTTGCTATGAGTTTGTGATGGTATGCTTTGAACAGATTGTATGTTTGATGGTTTTAAGGCAAGCATGGTAAAAGGATGCAGGTAATGATAATATCAAATAATATGACCTGGAATGGAAGTTACACTCACACATACACACACACGGAGACCACACACATGCACACACAGATTACACACACACACATCACACACACAGAGACACACACACACACACACACACACACACACACACACACACACACACACACACACACACACACACACACACATCACACACACACACGAGACCACACACACACACACACACACAGAGACCACACACACACACACACACACACACACACACACACACACACACACACACACACACGGAGACCACACACATGCGCATACAGATTACACACACACACACACACACACACACACACACACAGAGACCACACACACAGAGACACACACACACACAGACACACACACACACACATCTCACAAGACAGTTTATTATTTTATTTATTATCATACTCTTGCCAGCAACACTTCAAATACATACAAATTCATCAAGTACTTTTATTCCCTTTCCCCCTCCTCCTCCCCTTCCAACCCACCCTCCATCACAGCATGCCCTTCATCATAATCATGGAATTACGGGGAATCGCTCCCGTTTTCTAAACAACATTTGAGCCCCACACACGTTACAAACGCAACTCGCGACGCACTCGTAAACTTTGACGCGACAAAACTGTGAAGAAGAAGAAGAAGAAAAACAACAAAAATGATAAAATGGACAACAGACAGGGAGCGGAAATGATTATTTAAATGATTATTTACAAACCTCCCACAAATCATGGAATGCCAATTACGCCGCATCACAGAGGAGAAAAAAGGGGGATAATTATACATCAGCAAAGCTAGAGTTTAGCGCCCATGGAAACACACCCCCCCCCTCCCCCCACCCCCCAATCTAATGTTCATGGCTTTGTCATTCTTTCTGTGTCGTCAAAAAATAGACTTAGTAACAAATCCCTGTACATAACTCTGATTTGATAACAATGATTATTGTTCAAAAGACTGAACAGATCATAATAAAAAATGCAGCCCAGGGCCTGTATTCACGTTGAGATAGCATGAGACTTAGCATGATGCTAACTTAGAAGCTCTTCCAATGTCCTATAGGATTTAATAGGACTTTTGGAAGAGCTTCTAAGTTAGCATGATGCTAAGTCTCATGCTATCTCAACGTGAATACAGGCCCTGGTCATGATAACTACTAAAGGATGATGAGACTCTTGGCCACAGTTCACCCAGATAGTAAACCATATAAAAATAATAATAATAAAAAAAGACTTACCAGGTAATCTAATCCTAACCTTATTCCAAACCCTTTCCTTGGTGTAGAGTGGCACAGTGGTAGCGCGTTCGCCTCGTGTCAAGTAAACCCGAGTTCGAACCTGGGTACAGGGGATTTTCCCTCTCACTTTGCACTAGGCCTTACGGTCTGAACGTGGAGTCTTTCGGATATGAGGCGATAAACCGAGGCCCCTGTGTGCCCATGCACTTAGCACACGTTAAAAACCCAGTGGCAACGAAAAAGTTTGTCATTTGGTCAAAATTTACCAACCCACCCCTTTTCCTTCCTCATCAGTCACACAAAAATTGCATGCAACATTTTTTTTTTAAATGGGTGGCGCGCCTCTGGCTGCGACGCGCTCTCCAGGTGGGAGCAATCCGAATTTCACAGAGACGCCTCTGTGACTATAAAGTACCTAATACCTAATATCAAAGTGAAGGGGTCCCTGGGACTCCTCATCTTGCAGGACTATTACGAGCACTGAGTAAATGCATATGTATTTGTATACCATGTCCATAACATTCATGATCATCCCAAAACAGCTGCATCTGAATTCAGAACGTCAAGCACATAATTATCATAGAGAGAAAGTGAAAATCTAAAAAAATAAAAAATAAATTATATTTTTTAATTTCCATTGTCATTATTCTAATTTTTACTCGCCCACATTTTTCGACCCGCAAAAGATACTGATCCGGCTAACATCATTGACAGTGGCAACTTTTTAACAACAACAACAAAAAAGTATAAAATGATGAGGAAAAAAAATATAAATATTTTAATGCTGACAAGTCTTGTTATGTCTTTTTTTTTCTCTTAATTTCCATGTCATTATTCTAATTTTACTCGCCCACATTCTTCGACCCGCAAAAGATACTGATCAGGGACGGTATTCACGTTGAGATAGCATGAGACTAACTTAGAAGCTCTTCCAATGTCCTATAGGATTTAATAGGACTTTTGGAAGAGCTTCTAAGTTAGCATCATGCCAAGTCTCATGCTATCTCGACATGAATACCGTCCCCGGCTAACATTGACAGTGGCAACGTTTTTAAAAAAGAAAAGAAAAAAAAAAGAGTATAAAATGATCAGAAAAAAAAAGAGAAAGAAATTCTTTTAATGCTGACAAGTCTTCAATTTGTTATGTCTTTTTTGTGTGGAATTCCCATGTCATTATTCTAATTTTTACTCGCCCACATTTTTTGACCCGCAAAAGATACTGATCCGGCTAACATCATTGACAGCGGCAACTTTTCTACAACAAAAAGTATAAAATGATGGGGGGGGGAAAAGAAGCATAAACTTATGAGAGAAAAAAAGAAGTATAAAATGATTCGGGGAGTGTAAAATGAAAAATAATAAAAAAATTATTATTTCAATGTTGACAAGTCTTCAATTTGTTGATGTCTTTACTTCTACTAATCTAGCCATGAAAACTAGCCACGACTTTCCAAGAAAAGAGGAGGTTCCACAGTACTTTGAATGAACAACAGTAACGACTTTCCAAGAAAAGAGGAGGTTCCACAGTACTTTGAATGAACAACAGTAACGACTTTCCAAGAAAAGAGGAGGTTCCACAGTACTTTGAATGAACAACAGTAACGACTTTCCAAGAAAAGAGGAGGTTCCACAGTACTTTGAATGAACAACAGTAACGACTTTCCAAGAAAAGAGGAGGTTCCACAGTACTTTGAATGAACAACAGTAACGACTTTCCAAGAAAAGAGGAGGTTCCACAGTACTTTGAATGAACAACAGTAACTTTCCAAGAAAAGAGGAGGTTCCACAGTACTTTGAATGAACAACAGTAACGACTTTCCAAGAAAAGAGGAGGTTCCACAGTACTTTGAATGAACAACAGTAACGACTTTCCAAGAAAAGAGGAGGTTCCACAGTACTTTGAATGAACAACAGTAACGACTTTCCAAGAAAAGAGGAGGTTCCACAGTACTTTGAATGAACAACAGTAACGACTTTCCAAGAAAAGAGGAGATTCCACAGTACTTTGAATGAACAACAGTAACGACTTTCCAAGAAAAGAGGAGATTCCACAGTACTTTGAATGAACAACAGTAACGACTTTCCAAGAAAAGAGGAGATTCCACAGTACTTTGAATGAACAACAGTAACGACTTTCCAAGAAAAGAGGAGGTTCCACAGTACTTTGAATGAACAACAGTAACGACTTTCCAAGAAAAGAGGAGGTTCCACAGTACTTTGAATGAACAACAGTAACGACTTTCCAAGAAAAGAGGAGGTTCCACAGTACTTTGAATGAACAACAGTAACGACTTTCCAAGAAAAGAGGAGGTTCCACAGTACTTTGAATGAACAACAGTAACGACTTTCCAAGAAAAGAGGAGGTTCCACAGTACTTTGAATGAACAACAGTAACGACTTTCCAAGAAAAGAGGAGGTTCCACAGTACTTTGAATGAACAACAGTAACGACTTTCCAAGAAAAGAGGAGGTTCCACAGTACTTTGAATGAACAACAGTAACGACTTTCCAAGAAAAGAGGAGGTTCCACAGTACTTTGAATGAACAACAGTAACGACTTTCCAAGAAAAGAGGAGATTCCACAGTACTTTGAATGAACAACAGTAACGACTTTCCAAGAAAAGAGGAGGTTCCACAGTACTTTGAATGAACAACAGTAACGACTTTCCAAGAAAAGAGGAGGTTCCACAGTACTTTGAATGAACAACAGTAACGACTTTCCAAGAAAAGAGGAGGTTCCACAGTACTTTGAATGAACAACAGTAACGACTTTCCAAGAAAAGAGGAGGTTCCACAGTACTTTGAATGAACAACAGTAACGACTTTCCAAGAAAAGAGGAGGTTCCACAGTACTTTGAATGAACAACAGTAACGACTTTCCAAGAAAAGAGGAGGTTCCACAGTACTTTGAATGAACAACAGTAACGACTTTCCAAGAAAAGAGGAGGTTCCACAGTACTTTGAATGAACAACAGTAACGACTTTCCAAGAAAAGAGGAGGTTCCACAGTACTTTGAATGAACAACAGTAACGACTTTCCAAGAAAAGAGGAGGTTCCACAGTACTTTGAATGAACAACAGTAACGACTTTCCAAGAAAAGAGGAGGTTCCACAGTACTTTGAATGAACAACAGTAACGACTTTCCAAGAAAAGAGGAGATTCCACAGTACTTTGAATGAACAACAGTAACGACTTTCCAAGAAAAGAGGAGGTTCCACAGTACTTTGAATGAACAACAGTAACAAAATCAGAGACCAGAGACCAAGAAATTGTTATAGCATCACACCTGTATGTCTTTCTTTCTATTCGTATGTCATGGTTTGACCCTTTCAAGAAAAGCTAGCTATTCTTCAGCCAAAAATTTACCATTAAACTTACCTGGGTAGAGAAAAGATTTCGTCTGCAATATTGGGGATTCCTCTGTGACGTGCATAAAATAGGGAGGTCTACCCTAACCTCCCAAAATTAAGAAATGATAAGGTCATTGGATAAGAGACCCTCATTTGATGCCTTTTAGTGACATGGGTGTTAAATCATTGTGATACCAAGAGGCGACAGTGGCGATAGCAGAAAGGGTTAATTAACCCTTTCGCTGCCAGACATTTTCCTAGCAAAAAAAACATACCATTAAGCTGAACAGGGTAGAAATAAAAATGTATGCAGTTATTGGGAATTCCTCTGTGAAATGCATAACATTAGGCCTATCCTTCCTTACCTCCCGCAATTAACTCACTCGGGACGAATGAGCCGGATCCGGCTCATGGCTCGCACAACCGTTTAGGACGAATGAGCCAGATTCCACAGCTCATGAGAGTTTTCAAGAGGTTTTGATTTCTGGCGTGTAACCAGCTTTCCAAGTGAGGAAGTCATAACCTATTTTCAGTTTGCTTTGACCTTGCCTCTCTTGAAATCAACCAATCATTGCAGACTTTAGGAGGTTCAGGTTTGGTTGTAGAGGGGGGTCAAAGATCGGAATGCGAGATTTTCCTTCTTTCTATGTGTTGGCTGTTTTCGTCAATAGGAGACAAACGACGAAGAGAAATGGAATCTGATATTTTACGATCGTTTAGTGCATGGTGTTAGTAATCTTATCTGAAAATATCAGTCCATAACTTTTCATAACTTTTTTGTGGTGATGGGTTTTCGAACCTAGTCGAATGGCCCGTCCGAAACGGTTGTAAGGGGAAGCAACCGGCCAGTGCCGAGTGAGTTAAGAAAATAGGGTCTTTGAATAACAGGCCCTGACTTGATGCCTTTTAGTGGCATGGGTGTTAAGCCATTGTGGTGCATAAATGCGACATTGGCAGTGAAAGGGTTAACATGCCCGCACGCACACACAGAATGACTACAAGGAATGCAGAAAGAATGAAAAAAAATGACTGCTGGGTTCAATAAAAAATACAGTTCCTAGATTAAATAGTTCCACCTTCTGGAAGTTCTGTGCTTGTAACTTCCTCTAATCTGTCACTCTCTTTGACTCTGCCTTTTCCCCTTTGCTTACCTGTCATCTACTATCTTTCTGCCTTACCGGTCCATTCTCCTGCCCCTTTTTTCACGAAGCGCTTTCAGAAAGATTTCTTCCTCCAGCTGAAGTCGGGACTTGCTGGACCTAACTATTTCTTAGTTAGGCGCATAACGGCAGCATGGCGCATCTGCGCTCATAATTGACAGGAAACTGTCTGAGCGATCGAAGAAGAAGAAGAAGAAGAAGAAGAAGAATAACATTCACAACAAATTAAAACAGAATCGACCCCCCCCAAAAGAAAAGATTTAATAACAACAACAAAACACAGAATAAAATAAATCACGACGTTTTGGGTTCAAACTCGGGTTTCGGACAATGGGTCGAACCCGAAACGTCGTGATTTGTTTCGTTCTGTGTTTTTGGGTGTGTTATTAAATCTGTTCTTTTTTGGAGGTTCCTAGATTTAGTTAACAAGTCAAACTAACAGTCGCCCATAACTGTTAGGGGGAGAGAGAAGAAAAAAAGAAGAAACAAGTCAAACGAAAGAATATTGTATGGTTTAAATACCCACTAGATCACGTATCAAAATCGTGGGTTTCACGTGTTTTCCCTCTTATAATTGGACACACATTTAGTTTTGACCAGGTCTGACTCCCATACAAATGCCCCCAAATTCAAACCGAAACATCATTTTAAAGAGCAGCCTCACTTTGAATATGGGGACATCTATATGTGGGTCACAGCTACCCAGAAAAACCCAAGGGACTTAATCGTGGTCTCGCATATACCCAAATAAAATGGGACTTAATCGTGTAGTTTTGAACAACTTTTTAAAAAAATAAAAATTTGTTTTAGTGAAAAAAAATTAAAACGCACTCAAGGGAGAAATAAACAAAAACGAAGAAACAAACATTCAGCTACAATTATCATCAAAAACAAAAACACCATCAAGCTGTCAAATGACAACAAGAAATCAATCAAGAAATCAATCTAACACTACAGAACCAGTTTCCAATGAATCAATCAATATAATCAATCAATACAATCAATCAAAATGATCAATAATCAATGTAATCAATCAATCAATAACTAATGTAATCAATCAATCAATACTCAATGTAATCAATCAATAATCAACAATCAATAATAATCAATCAATAATCAATGTAATCAATCAAAAGTGTACATTTACAAAGTTCACGTATTCTCGCCACGTCCCCTCTCGCAATTAAAACGAAAACACACACACACACACACACACACTAATTCAGAAATCAAAATACATCGAGGATAAACTTACCGGGGTTTTGAGGGACTATAAGGGCGATATTTTTGTTCTCCCTGATCCAACCTCCTGCGCCTTATAATAATGATGAATAAAACAGTAAGAAAATATGAAAACAAAATCTGAAATTTGGGTACAATTTGGGGGATGTGTCTTATTCAGGGCTGCCAACCCCCTGTTGCAGTTTCCAGGGACAAACTGCTTGAAAACCAGGGACACAGACTTACTTCCAGGGACAAACACAGCGATATCATGCATCATGAAATATATTTCGTGATCTAGCAAAATTTCTGCGACTCTGAATATTTTGAGCAGGCTTTTTGTCGCTTTTCGGTGCCAACATCTTCTATATACAAGATCTTTTGGTGTTCAGAAGCCTAACAGAAAGAAAATGTCAACAGTGCGTATTGTGTTGGGTGTTCCTGTATTCAATAGTAAGGCTAGCTAACAAGACAAGTGACTGCTCTAGGAAATTGTTATTGTACTCAGTTTCCAGGGACACTAAACAGAAAAGTGGATTCCAGGGACTTTTAACTGTTTCCAGGGACAAATACCCCTTAGGGGGGGTGGGGGGGGGGGGGGACGGTTGGCAGCCCTGCTTATTATACAAAGGTGTTCCTTGTGTACTTCCTAAAATACGGCAAACACCGGGATGTTTTTGCATAGTCAAAACACACTGTTTATTTTTCTTTAAAAAAGAAACAAAAAAGAAACTGAAGCCACAATTTAAGAAACGATTTTCTGAAGAAGAAAAAAATAGGGGAGAGCACTTATTAGTGAAAATTAGGGCACAGGTCTAGATGTGCCCCCCCCCCCCCCCCCCCCTACATTTCTCGGTTAATTCCATTTTTTGCCTTTCTTACCAAACATTAAGCTGTATTTTCTGAACATTTTCAGCTAATTATCTTTCTTCGATAATTAATTGCAGTCATGATAAAGGCCATTATCTAATAGGACCCACCCCTATGTACTGCAGTACACTGCAGCATTTGTCACAGTCGTGGTTCATTGCATTTTTCTGTCTTATAGGGGGGGGGGGGGGGGGGGGGATAGGGTTAGGGTTAGTATTCCAAAAAGATAATTAGCTGAAAATGTTCATAAAATACAGCTTATGTTTGGTAAGAAAGGCAAAAACTGAAAAATGGAATTAATCAAGAAATGTAGGGGGGGGTGGCACATCTTGACCTTTAACCAAAATTAGAGTTGATTACCTCGACTTACTCGGTCAAAACCACGGCAACCATGGCGGCATGACGTCGAAGCTTGAAACCGCAGGATGCCAGTCAGCGACTTGCAAACATTTTTTTTTTTGAAAAAAATAAGGGGTGGCCAGTTGCTACAAAGTGATAGAACTTGCAAAGGGTGGCGTAAAAAATATAAATGACATCAAATTTAGAATGATGCACCGCGTTCTACATGCTGTGTGTCTCCTCAAACACATGAGGCGAGGGCTGGGGATTTACCTGAAGGCATGCTTTAGCATCCTTTAACCTTTACCGGATCATGCTTTTGACTACACGGACACGATGGCGGGGGTCTTCCACGACCCCCTACTCAGCAAAGAGCAAATTCCGAGGTGTTTATCCCTGTCCGGATGGCGGGGGTCTCCCACGACCCCTACTTGTCAAAGAGGCACCATGTGTTTATCCCTGTCCGGATGGCGGGGGTCTCCCACAACCCCTACTCAATGCACTGCAGTGCTCTTTAAAGTAGGGGTCGTGGGAGACCCCCGTCATCCGGACAGGTATATCAAAATTACGCGTCATATTACGTCATTTATATTTTATACACATTAATACAATTTAACACACTTAAAGCCATTTACGTTTTGGACAAAGTCATGAAATTTCATGAAGATTGCTTAAATAGTTTTAGAGATATAACATGTTTTGTGTGTCAAGGGGTCGTGGGCGACCCCAGAAGTCCGGTAAAGGTTAAAAAAACACGTTTTTGTTTATTTAAAAAAATAATCTACCAGCAAATCGCTAACGTTCATGATAACAACCAAGAGCTGCAATGATATCAAGTTGTTGTACGTGCAATAACCGCTAACAATAAAAAGCTTGAATCATCATATTCGTAATAAAAATAAAACGAATCAACGCTTTCAACTCAGAACACACACAAGATCAAACCACACACAGAACAATCAACAATGTTGATCATAACAACAATCAAGAAGTGCATGATATCAATTTGTAAAAAACAGTCCGTAAAATACGGTATTTATTGGGGGTAACTTGATAATCTTCTACTCATTGAGGATAATTTGATAGATTGTTGTCTACTTATTGAGGATAATTTGATAGATTGTTGTCTACTTATTGAGGATAATTTGATAGATTGTTGTCTACTTATTGAGGATAATTTGATAGATTGTGGTCTACTTATCAAGGATAATTTGATAGACTATCCTCTACTTGTTGAGGATAATTTCGTAGATTATCTTCTGCTTTTCTATGATAATTTGGTAGGTTATCTTTTACTTGTTCAGGATCATTTGATAGATTATCTTCTACTTATTGAGGATCATTTGACAGATTATTGTCTGCTTTTTAAAAGGAAAATTTGATCTTCCACTTTACTGAGGATAGTTTGATAGACTTGTGGAGGACAATTGTTCAAAATTGTACAGTGATCGCTATGGCTGAAATGGAGACAAAACCGAGCTAACGAGTCAAAATAGCAGCACATCTCTGTAACACATGACACACACACAATATCCATAGGTGCAACTACACAAAATAAAAAAACTCTGCAAGGCCTGGGTCCAGGGGTAATGTCCCCTTGCAGCTGAAGCAAAAATTGATTCATGAAGGTATTTTAGTTTGCTTTTTCCACAATTTATACAAATGCTTATTTCAAAGTATTTGGAAAATACAGTCGTCACACAAAGATCTTGTTTGACAAATTTATTAAAAAAAAGGAACTTCCTTTTCTGGTAAAATTCAAAAACAGGAAATCCTTGTATACCAGGAAAAGTTGCACCCATGAATATCGATGTCAAAAATTCACCACCCATCGGTTTCTTTGAGGGGGTGGGGATAACAAGAATTATAGCTCTCCATCTTTCCATAAATACAGAAATATATTTTGTGCACACGCGCGCACACACACACACATCGATATGATCAGTACCTGCATCATAAAAAACCCAAACCATAACCGATTTTATGTAACATTCATTTGTGCTGAGTTCGATTTTAAAAAAAGATTGGGCTATTTTTAGCCATCGTTGAGTATCACAGACGTTATCACCTGCCATATTCCTGTTAACAAAGGGAGCAAACCTCTTGCCTCCAACCCCCTCCCCCCCCCCCTATTCCAACAGACGATTTTCGGGGGGAAAATATGGGAGAGCACTTCATGAAAATTAGAGTTGTTTACCTCCATTACTCAGTCAAGTAACAATGCAACAATGGCGTCGAAGCTTGAAACTGCAGGATGCGAGTCAGCGACTTGCAAACATTTTTTGGTAGAAAAATTAGGGGTGGCCAGTGACCACAAACTGATAAAACTTGCAAAATGTGAGGTAAAAATATGAATGACATAATTTTTTGGAATGACGCACGGTGTTCTAAGTGCTGTATGTCTGCTCAAACACACGAGCCGATAGGCTAGGAGAGCTGATGGTAGAGTGACTTCCCCTGTTTGACCGACTGAATTAGGCAAGATCACTCCCACACACCATTAAATTACTCCCCTTAATTATTTCCGAACAATTCCTTTTTCTCTACAATTCAGGGTATAGTTTCTCTGGACGACGGTCGCCGCGCGCATAACTGCTACGCCAAAAGGGGTCTAAGAAACACTTTAGAAAACGCTTGCATGAAAAAATATTACAACCTCTTGTCCGATTGATTGGTCCCCCCCCCAAAAAAAAAGTATTATTTTCACCAAACTTGAATGGACCAATCGACAACAAGAAATGTATTCACCCCCTCCATACAAGTCACGCGATAGTTACGGGATAGTTCGCCGCTTGCTCAGTGTTTGGCAAGAACAAAACGTCACGCGAACTATCGGCAAACGAAGGGTGTTTCTTTAGACAGTTTTTGAGCGAGCGCAACGCAACGTTAGCCCTTGTGAAATGACCCCCTGGGTTTGCTCAGATTTTCTTTCAAACTCGAAAAAAAAATCTTTAAAAAACAAAACAATCACAAGCTTGTCAATTCTGCAGAATACAGTGTCTGTAATTATGCTCTGCTTTCAGGCTCCCCCCCCCCCCCCAAAGAAAAAGAAAAGTTTAAAAAAACAAAACAATGACAAGCTCGTTTCGACTTTCTGTTTCCAAAGTAAAGTACGAGTCAAACTTTCTTGCGCGCGCACACACACACACATATACGCACGGACGCATGCACACACACACACACAGAGAAAACAATTCATAAGACAACCACACATGAAACAAGGTCACAACGGCGATAATCTATGCGCGGATGCCTTCCTCTCACGGTGACACACCACCACACAAAATTTGAAGTGATTCTGTCAAGCGGTTCGGGACATATCCTTGGGACAGACAGAAGAAAAAAAAGAAGAAAAAAACCCATACACGAACGAATTCATTCTCCTTTGCGATTGTAGATCGGCAAAGGACAATTAAATAAATTGAGACTTTCCTCCCTAATGAGAAAAGACAGCAAAGATTCTTTCAAACCTATTGGAATTCTTAGTCAATCTTTTGCTTTAAAATAGCAGCAACAAAATAAACAACAAACAAAAACACATGTGGGTTCCAATGATGACAGCTTCTGATTATAAACAATGGTTTTTCACACAGGACTATCACACATCAAAATGATGTGTTGGATTTCAACTCTCATAGTGGAAAGACAGAGAGAGAGAGAGAGAGAGAGAGGGTGGGGACAGAGAGAGAGAGAGAGAGAGAGAGAGAGAGGGTGGGGACAGAGAGAGAGAGAGAGAGGGTGGGGACAGAGAGAGAGAGAGAGAGAGAGGGTGGGGACAGAGAGAGAGAGAGAGAGAGAGAGAGGGTGGGACACAGAGAGAGAGAGAGAGAGAGAGGGTGGGGACAGAGAGAGAGAGAGAGAGAGAGGGTGGGGACAGAGAGAGAGAGAGAGGGTGGGGACAGAGAGAGAGAGAGAGAGGGTGGGGACAGAGAGAGAGAGAGAGAGAGAGAGAGGGTGGGGACAGAGAGAGAGAGAGAGAGAGAGAGAGAGAGAGAGAGGGTGGGGGACAGAGAGAGAGAGAGAGAGGGTGGGGACAGAGAGAGAGAGAGAGAGAGAGAGGGTGGGGACAGAGAGAGAGAGAGAGAGAGAGAGAGAGAGAGAGGGACAGAGAGAGAGAGAGAGAGAGGGTGGGGACAGAGAGAGAGAGAGAGAGAGGGTGGGGACAGAGAGAGAGAGAGAGAGAGGGGTGGGGACAGAGAGAGAGAGAGAGAGAGAGAGAGAGAGAGAGAGAGAGAGGGTGGGGACAGATAGAGAGAGAGAGAGGGTGGGGACAGAGAGAGAGAGAGAGAGAGAGAGAGAGAGAGAGGGTGGGGACAGAGAGAGAGAGAGAGAGGGTGGGGACAGAGAGAGAGAGAGAGAGAGAGAGAGGGTGGGGACAGAGAGAGAGAGAGAGAGAGAGGGTGGGGACAGAGAGAGAGAGAGAGAGAGAGAGGGTGGGGACAGAGAGAGAGAGAGAGAGGGTGGGGACAGAGAGAGAGAGAGAGAGAGAGAGAGAGGGTGGGGACAGATAGAGAGAGAGAGAGGGTGGGGACAGAGAGAGAGAGAGAGAGAGAGAGAGAGAGGGTGGGGACAGAGAGAGAGAGAGAGAGAGAGAGAGAGAGGTGGGGACAGAGAGAGAGAGAGAGAGAGAGAGAGGGTGGGACAGACAGAGAGAGAGAGAGAGAGAGGGGGACAGAGAGAGAGAGAGAGAGAGAGAGAGAGAGAGGGTGGGGACAGAGAGAGAGAGAGAGAGAGAGAGAGGGTGGGGACAGAGAGAGAGAGAGAGAGAGAGAGAGAGAGAGAGAGAGGGTGGGGACAGATAGAGAGAGAGAGAGAGGGTGGGGACAGACAGAGAGAGAGAGAGAGAGAGGGTGGGGGGACAGAGAGAGAAAGAGAGGGGGGGGGGGAGAAGGGAGATAAATAAAAAGGAAGGGAGGGAAAAGATAGAGGAGGAAGAAGAGATAGAGAGATAGAGAGGAAAGAGAGGGGGGGGGGGCAGAGAGAGAGAGAGAGAGGAGAGGGTGGGGATAGAGAGAGGAGGGAGAGAAGGGAGGGAGATAAATAAAAAGGAAAGGAGGGAAAAGAGAGAGAAGGAGGAAGAAGAGAGAGACAAAGGTAGAGAGGAGTAAGAGGGTGGGGACAGCGAGAGAGAGAGGGGGGAGGGGAAGGGAGGGAGATAAATAAAAAGGAAAGGAGGGAAAAGAGAGAGGAGGAAGAAAGAGAGAGAGATACAGAGAGAGACGAGAGATAGGGTGGGGACAGAGAGAGAGAGAGAGAGAGAGAGAGAGAGAGAGAGAGGAGGGAGATAAATAAAAAGGAAGGGGGGGGGGGGGAAAGATAGAGGAAGAAAGAGGGGGAGGGGGCTTAGAAAAATTCTGAACAAAAAACAAACAGAGAAAATCCAAAACCTAAGATTTGTGTGGTATGATGTGTTGAATATTCATGAAGAGGAGAGAGAGAGAGCTGCGTTCTCGTGATAATGCTGCCTAATGATAATTGCAGGTTGATGAATATTCATAAGGGGAGGAGGAGCTAAAGCATCACGACACATTAACATAGTGTCAGTCTCATGAATATTTACGAACGTGGAAGGGAAAAAAACGGCTCGACGAAACAGCCTCACAGCATGCCAGCTGTTGAACAGATAAATATTCATGAGGTGGGGAGGAGCTACGGTGACTACGACAAGGTCAGGTGGTTTATCAATTTGTGCATAACAATGAGAAGCGGAGCTGCTGTGGTTCTCGCGACGTGGAGTGAATATGCCAACTGATGAATATTTATGCCGGCTAATCCACATGGAACGATGCCGCAAAAAGCTGTGGCATTCAGGCATGAAAACTCTGTTCCAAAAAAAAAGAGATTTTCTAGCCGAGAAATCCTTCCGACACGGATTTTCCGCTACCGTCAGAACTTCTGTTGACTGGGGGCGATGGCAAGGCTTGGACAGGGCAAGGGCAGGGTGAGGACGGGATGAGGTGAGGACGGGATGAGGTGAGGGCGGGGTGAGGACAGGGCGAGGGTGGGGCGAGGACGGGACGAGGTGAGAGAGGGGCGAGGACAAGGGTCGGGGCGAGGGCGGGGCGAGGGCGGGGTGAGGACGGGGCAAGGGCGGGACGAGGGCGGGGCGAGGACGAGGTGAGGGCGGGACGAGGGCGGGGGCGAGGGCGGGACGAGGATGAGGTGAGGGCGGGGCGAGAGCGGGGGAGAGGGCAGGGTGAGGACGGGGCAAGGGCGGGACGAGGATGAGGTGAGGGCGGGACGAGGGCGGGGCGAGGGTGGGGTGAGGGCGGGGTGAGGGTGGGGCGAGGCGGGGAACATACACACACGCTACAACTTACCGTCCAAAACCAACATCTACATCTGCCGAATTTTTGTTGAGTGGGGGGGGGGAGGTGGGGAAGGGGAGAGGTGGGGATGGGATGGGGGAGGGGGTGGAAACTTCTGTTGACCAGGGGGGAGGGGAGGGGAGGGGAGGGGAGGGGAACCATACACACACGCTACAACTTACCGTCCCAAAACAACATCTGCCGAAATTTTTGTTGATGGGATGTCGGAGGGGGAGAGGGGAGGGGGAGAGGGGAAGGGGGGGGCAGGTACTCATTTCACGGCCTGCCTTGCATTCAAACACTCCATTCGCTGGGGCACTCCCGTCGGCCATTTTTTGCTCACGACCGTGAGCACACACTCGGCCAAATACGAACCACGCCGTTTGAGAATAACATCGTGCTCGCATTTTCGATTGAGAAAAAACAAATTTCGGTGGAGATTCCTTCAATTGTGACAGTTTTTTTCAGCAGAGCTGTTTTCATGCTTGGGCATTGCAACAGGGAATTACGCAGCTGTAGACTGATGAATATTAACTCGCTCGGCACTGGCCGCCGACTGGTTGCTTCCCCTTACAACGATGTAGGAAAAAAACATTCAATGAGGTGAGGGTTTTTTCCCCCCGTGGGGATACCGGGGGTTTCTATGCATAAATACTGTGCTTGTAACTTCCTCTAATTTTGTCACTCTCTTTGACTCTGCCTTTTCCCTTTGCTTAACTGTCATCTACTATCTTTCTGACTTATCAGGTCCATTCTCCTGCCTTTTTTTCCAATAAGAAACACTTTCAAAAAAGATTTCTTCCTCCAGCCAAGGTCGGACTTGCTGGGCTTAACTATTTCTTACTTAGGCGCAGCATGATGCACCTGCGTTCATCATGTTTTGTTTGTGTGTATGGCTGGAGTGATTTGCATTTTTTTTAAAAATAATTGAAAATCGTTGCGATGAGAATGAGTTGAAAGAATAACAGTATTAGGCCTAGAATCAATTATCTAACGTTCCTTGTTGTCTGTGGGTGTTACCGACAATCTTAAGACCCCTTTTAAATTAAAAAAAAAAAGAAGGTTAACCAAAAGCGTTATTTCGCAGTATCCAGGCAAGGCCAATCCAGCTAGCGTAGCGCTCATCGGGGACAAACCCCGACCGGCACAGCTCATCTACCACTACGTTGTGCAATTGTAACGAAACCTCCCCGGAGGGGATACCGGGGGTGGGTCTTTCGTAAAAAATACTTCCACCTTCTGGAAGTTCTGTGCTTGAAACTTCCTCTAATCTGCCACTCTTTGACTCTGCCTTTTCCCTTTGCTTTCTGTCATCTACTATCTTTCTGACTTATTGGTCCATTCTCCTGCCTTTTTAAAAAAAAAAATCTTCCAAATAATTTTTTCTCCTTTGAGCTCCTCCGAAATCAGAATGTGTCGGCTGCTACGCAGCGAGTAGACCAGTGAAAACTGAAAACCGGACACGTATGTACCGTACCTTACCCATTGTGGCCATATGGCCTGGGAACGCAGAAGAAGAAAAAGAAGAAGTAACGAAGACCAATGAATATCAATGAAAGGGCGAAGATAATAATGATAATAATGGGAATTTATATAGCGCTCTTTCTCACATGAGCTCAGTGCGCTTTACATTGATAACAAGAACATTAAAGGCAAACAAATAATGAATCATTAGAAAGTAAAATAAACATGATTGCACGCAACGTTCTCTTACTTCCTCACACACACACACACACACACACACACACACACACACACACACACGCACGCAAGATGTCAAACATAATGGCATCGTCACACCGTAGACTAATGAATATTCACGAAAAGGACCTGTAGCATTACGACGTTATCGCACGATCGTCAACTGATACATATTCACAAAAAGGCATTTCGTCCATGTGCTTAGCGGTTTATACCGCTGGACCAGTTCATGAGAGACAGGAGGTAAGACGTGATGCGACATTGTGCCGTCGTGTCGTCATGTCGTCATCACGAGCCGTTGTCGGTCGCGGAGGGAAAGGACTGAGATCTGACATGGAGATTGTTCTGAAGGGCCATGAGCGACTGCTTCATCTGAAGGAATGGAAAAAAATAAAAATAAAAAAATCAATATCGTTACATATCGTTACAAGTTTTTCGATAATAATATGGCAACCATATTTAGTGCTATATGTGAACAGTTGTTTAAAGACAAAAACGTGCCTGGTACTGCAGTGGTTACCGTCCCACTGTGACATTGCTGGCAATGAGCAGACAGACATACTGTCAAAGCAAGGCAGCCATCTGGAACAGCCAGACCACCCTTTGTCATACAAGGAGGTAAAAACAATCCTGCACAACAGGTTCCATAAATCGTGGAAGGAATCAACTAGGCATCGAAAACGACACCGATGATCTCCAAGGTCTCAGTCGTCAACAACAGGTGTTACTGTTCAGATTGAGAACGGGACACTGCCGACTCCTGTCACACCTTCACCGGATCAACCTGACACACACCAGTCAGTGCCCCAGTGGCACTGGAATCCAATCCCCAGGGCGCATCCTCCAAGAGTGCCCCACTTACCATGACATCAGATGTCAAACCTGGCCGGAAGGGATGGAGCTCCAACAGAAGCAAGCCTACTCTTTTTTTGTTGCGGGGGGGGGGGGGGAGGGATGGGGGGAAGGGGGGGTAGGGGGAGAGAGATGGGGGGGAGGGCAGGCTTGGGAAATCTAGCTATCAGTTTGATCATACCTGGCAGCAGGATAGCTCCCTGCTCTTTTTTCCCTGCTCTTACCGACTTTTGACGGCCGTGGGGGTTTTAACGTGCGTAAAGCGCACGGGTCAGACTAGCTTCAAGTCTCTGATTATGGCAATGCACTCACGTGATTGTTGTTGTTGTCGTCGTCGTTGTCAAACCCTGGCTAAAAGACTCCAGGGATTCACGCCCGATAGCAGAAGCACTTAGCACACTACGGTACATACAAGTGCATCAGCTACGGATGAGAACATTACGTGACACGCACGGCTGTAAACTACACAAAATGAAAACCCCCTGAAAGGCCGGGGTCTAGGGGTAATGTCCCCCTGCAGCTGAAAAAAACAAATTGATTTATGAAGGTATTTTAGTTTGCTTTTTCCACAATTTATACAAATGCTAAGTGTTTGAAAAATACAGTAGACACACAAAGATCTTGTTTGACAAACTTAAAACAAAGGAAATTCCTTTTCTGGTAAAATTTCCAAAACCGGAAATCCTGGTATACCAGGAAAAGTTGCACCCATGCGCGAGTGACTGTCTTTGATTACCCCGCCACGTACGTGGGCAGCCGCACTCCGACTTCAGGGGGGGGGGGGGGGGGGGGGGGGGGGGGGGGGGGGGGGGGATGCACTCACATGATCCAGGAGCTGCACGGAGGTCTGCAGGATGTCCTGCCAGCGGGAAATCTCGTCGTCGTGCAACGTCCGCTGTTGCCGTAGCAACTGCGCCCACTCCTCCTGACTACGTGGGTGCTGCCTGCAAAATTGACGATCAAACATCAACTAACTGCATATAGGGAAAAAATACCTTTTTTTCTTTTAAATTATTAAGAACAAAAAGCGAAAATATACCACATATTAAATTGACGACCAAACTCCCCCGTGGGGATACCGGGGGGGGGGTGTCTTCCGTACAAATAGTTCCCCCACCTTCTGGAAGTTCTGTGCTTGTAACTTCCTCTAACCTGTCTCTCTCTCTTTGACTCTGCCTTTTCCCTTGCTTTGTGTCATCTACTATCTTTCTGACTTTTTGTCCCCATTCTCCTGCCTTTTTTTTTCAAAAAAACAAAAACAAATCTTCCATATACTTTTATCCTTTGAGCTCCTCCGAAATCGAAATGTGGCGGTAGCGAGGAGACCAGTGAAAACTGAGAAACGGACACATACTTACCCATTGTGGCCTTAGAAGAAGAAGAAGAAGCAGAAGACGACCAAACATCAACTGGTTCGATAAAGAAAATCCCTTTTTTTTTAAAAATTATTAAGAACAAAAAGGGAAAATATAGCACGTATTAAATTGACGACCAAACATCAACCTACTCGATAGGGAAAATACTTTTTTTTTTTAAATGAAGAACAAAAAGAAAAAAATATACCCTTCAGTCAGGACACATGGGAACAAATACACAAAATGAAACAAGCGCGAAATCGCAATAGTTTGTGGCACGCGGTCTATTTTTACCACTCCAATCATGAGTCACCTCCCCTGGCTTTTCAATAATTTTAATCTGTAAACCAGAATGTTATCTCTGCACCATTTCGTAACTTTTTATATCTTTTGGAAAACATTTAAAACTATGTATCCTACTTATACTCATCGAAAGAAGCACTGCATACTCGTCGTGTCTGTATTACGTATGTTTATTATTTTGTACGCTTTTAAAATACATCATTTTAAAGAGCGGCCTCAATTTGAAGTGTAGCCTCGATTTGAAGTGCGACAATTTTGTCAAAATGTGCGACAATTTTGGACCGACCGACCGACCGACCGACAAAGTGAGCTATAGGTTTGTGGCTTGAGCCACAAACAAAAACCTGAAAGGTCGGGGGTCTATGGAGTAATGACCCCCTGCAGCTGAAGAAAAAATGGATTTATAAAGGCACTTTAACCTTTTCACTGCCCCGTCACGGATATTTCCGTCAATTTTCGGTAACCTATAAACTGCCCCGTCACGGAAATATCCGTCATAGGGTTATTCTAAGAGTTTCCTGTTTTCTATCCATACGCTTTTCGCTGTATGTTCGAATGCATGTGAGAGTGTTCTCAAAGGTTAGTATATTCAATCCCCGTTCAGAAAAGCATAGGTTATATGCACTTTTATTCAGAAAGTTTTGCGATAAGACTCTGTAACCTAAAACGGCTTAGCAAATAGTTGCCCCGGAACCGGAACTGGGCTCGGCAGTGAAGGGGTTAATTTGCTTTTTCCACAAGTTATACAACAGGCATGGTAGTGGGGGCAAAGTGAGTTTCGCGGAAGAATATCCAACCGATTCTGCATTTCATTTGAAAGATGTCCACTCAAAATAAAATGATGAAGTTAGGTGTCAAAATGAAGAAGAAGAAGAAAAAGAAGCACTAGGATCACAAATCTGGAAACGTGTGGCATGAGCTAGGCCGCGCACGACTGCTAACTTCGGCGGGAAGTTGCTTGTTCAGTCATTCACATCCGGTTCCACGAAGAGATTGCATAGGTTTTAACGCACATAATTTTTAGGCACCCGAGTTAATTTTTACCCCAGCTTTTTGGGTTTTTTAACACTTTCGCGGGTTTTCTGCGATTCGCGGAGGTCTACCATGCCTGATACAAACGCTTATTTTAAAGTGTTCGAAAAATACAGTAGACACACAAAGATCTTGTTTGACAAATCTTAAAAAAAAGGAAATTCCTTTTCTGGTAAAATTCAAAAACAGGAAATCCTTGTATACCAGGGGGCCGTTTCACAAGGGCTAACGTTACGTTGCGCTCGCTCAAATCGGCGAAAACGGTCGAAGAAACACCCTTCGTTTGCCGATAGTTCGCGTGACATTTTGTTCTTGCCAAACACCGAGCAAGCAGCGAACTAGTAGGGGGTGAATACGTTTCTTGTTGTTGATTGGTCCATGAAAGTTTGTTTTAATTTTTTTTTTTTTTGACCAATCAGACAAGAGCTTGTATTCTTCCGCAAACGTTTTCTAAAGTGTTTCTTAGGCCCCGTTTGGCATAAGCGTTATTCGGGCGGCGACCGTTATCTAGAGAAACTCGACCCAGGAAAAGTTGCACTCATGCAGGATAAACAGAACGGCCAGAGGTATTTACACCAGGTTGTCAATCTATTCTATCATCCTTACCATTCCACTACACGTGCTTATTTGTCTAAGTTCAGCTTGGAAGACAGAAATTTACTGTGTGTCTTATCACCCCAACTCCCAATCATGCTTGCTTCCTGTTGAAGCAGTGAGTTCACTTTTCTTTCAAGGTTCTTGGAAGACGGATGTTTTTGTGTCATAGCAGAAATTTTCTTCAGTTTCTTCCTTCAGATTAGGACTTTGATTTAGCTTTTGCTTTTGGTCTTGTGTTGTGTTTGCCTACGGGTAAGTTTCGATTTGGCCCACCCCTTTTCACTTTTCAAAATCTGTTGAGGTTTTCTGGCTGTTTTTGCTACTTAGTTTGACTTTGAGTCTGTCAAACGTTTGCGGTTTTTTTAGCATGTTGTCGTCCACTCCGGTTCGCACCCATGCGGGATAAAAAGAACGTCCACAGGAACTTACACCAGGTTGTCAATCTCGTCCTCGGTGTACAAGGAGTAGAGCCCGGAGGTGGACGCCTCGATGTCCCACAGTTTGTAGAAGAGAAACGCGTTGCACAGCACCAGGAATATCAAGCTGCAACACAAAAGGAAAAGGATAAAAAACAATGTGTGTATCTTTGCAAGTGTATGCCTTCAGAAGAAACTTTGTAAGGTTAGACAACGGAACTGATGGTAATGATGATGATGATGGTGATGATGATTATGATGAAGATGATGATGATGATCATGATGGCAATGATGATGATCATGATGAAGAAGATGATGAAGACGACGATGATGATGATGATAATAATGATCACAATGATGACAACGATGATGATGATGACAATGACGACGATGATGATGATGATGACGGCAATGATGATGATGATGATGATGACAATACTGATGATGAAGACGACGATGATGATGATGATGACGACAATGCCGATAATGAAGACGACGATGATATTGTCTGACGATGACAATGATGATGATGATGTGAGAACGACGATGATCATTCGACTATGATGATGATGATGACAACAATGTTGATAACAACAATGTTGATAAAAACGACCACAATAATGATGATGACGATGACGACGATGATGATGATGATGACTAAAACAATGATGACAATGATGATGACAACTTTCATCTGATGATGACAATGACAACTAGATGGCTTATATTTGTTTTTAAGACAAACATGACAGGATTCTCCCTTTTCATCAATCTCTCTCTCTCTCTCTCTTATTTGCTGATGACCCTACCCCGCTGTCCCCTTTGACATGGGCAGATGGCCCAGTTCAGTAAAATATTGTTGTTATTGTTCTAACTCTTTCTGTGGCGATATTGTTGTGGCCTACCGCAATTTCATAAGCTACTATACGTCACAGCTTACCCCAAGACACCAATGACGTCAGTGTCACTTTGCGTCACTGTAACACTCTGCTATGGCTTGCTTACTCTAAATAGCATTCTATGCATTTTGTTGAAGGGATTTTGAGTCAATAAATTTAAAAGTGTTTGTCCCCACTTCCAGTTGGCACTTCTGGCTCAGTTTCATATCAGAAGTGTTGCAAAGATACTCCTTAATAATCAGTGAAAATAGGAATGCATTCTGCGAAGCCGTTTTTGAGTTATTCAAGCTTGAATATTGGCCGAATTTGGCCATTTTTAGCCCATATCTTGGCCAATGTTTGGCCAATCGGTATAATATTCGATATTGAGCATGAGAATAGTGTCCGTCAATTATCCTGTGAATTTAAGCGAAATCGATTGAAAAGTAAAAAACAGTGAAAGTAGGTCAACCAAATTTACATATATTTGAATAACTTCTAAACTATTTAACATATCGTCAACAAACTCCTTTCAGACCTGGGCCAACATAAGGGCTACGATATCCAATAGTTAGCTTAGTGACGTCACTTCCGGTTTTGGCTATTCCGTGAACCAAATAAAAGCTGCCTGCCCATAGCTGTCGCACTTCCGGTTCGTACTTCCGGTTGGGTTTTGCAAATCTACTTTGTAGTCAATTCTGAAAACATGAACGAAATCCGAGCAGCCGTTTTTGAGATATTCCAGATTTAAATTTCGCCGATTTTGCGGTTTTGGGCGGTTTTTCGGCCATATTTTGCGAAATCATTTAATATTTGAAAGTTCACATACCCATAAGGTCCTGCAACTTTTATGAAAATTTCAGCCAAATCAGACAAAAAAAGGGGAAGAAAAATAAAATTAAAAAAAAAAGAATTTTGACGAATGCAATAGTAATTATTCTCCCTAAAGGGGAGGATCCTAATGAAGATGACGATGATGATGATGATAACTTACATGACGATGATGATGCGAACCATCGTGTCCCCATTCAGTTTGATCGTCCCGTCTTCTTTCGAACTAACGCCTGCAAAACAAACGACATAAGTGCATGTGCGTGTGTGTGTGTGTGTGTGTGTGTGTGCATGCATGTATAAGTGTGTGTGTGTATGTGTGCATGCATGTGTTTATTGGGTGGCGGGACAATAAACACATGCATGCACATACACACACACACACTTATACATGCATGCACACACACACACACACACACACACACACGCACTTATACATGCATGCACATACAAACACGCACACACACACACAATAACACACACACACACACACACATGCACTTATACATGCATGCATGCATGCATGCATGCACACACACACATAATACGCACACACACACACACACACACACACATTTCTCATCAGATGTTTTTAACATTGGAAGGCCGTCCGTTAAATTGATGAACACACACAGACACGCGCACACACACACACACACACACACACACACACACACACACACACACACACAGGGATACACACACACACACACACACACACAGGGATACACACACACACACACATACACATGGGTGCACACACACACAATGGGATACACACACACACACACACACACACACACACACACACACACATGGGTGAAAAAAAAATACACACACACACACACACACACACACACACACACACACACACACACATGGGTGAAACTACACAAAATGAAAAAGCCTAAAATGCCAGGATCCAAAGGGTAATGTCCCCTATGCAGCTGAAGAAAAAAATGATTTATGAAGGTATTTTAGTTTGCTTTTTCCACAATTTATACAAAATGCTTATTTTAACCTTTACCGGATCAGGCTTTTGACTACACGGACACAGACACGATCTCAAAGAGATCTGGTGTTGCTTTGCTTGCTTGAATTGTTGAAAGTTGATAATCTGGTCAGCAGATTTAAGAAAATTCCAGGACTTTTCCAGGAACTTTAGGGCCTGTGCTGTTTTTTCCAGCACTTTTCACCCTTTTTTTTTTTTTTCCAAGGACTTGTTGGAACCCTGAGTAATGTGTCATTTGATGTCTTGACACCCTCCATAGGAGACTTTTAAGTGCAGTGAGCACATCGTACATCTAGCATGATGCACACTTTCTTCATATCTGAATGCACAGATACTGTTCCATGTAATCTTGGCAGAAATATTGGTCTATTCTCTTTCTTTTCTCTCCAGTCTCACACACATCGATGTGTCAATCGCCATCTTGACGGAAGTGCACAGACGGAAACTGGAAAGTCGGTTATATATACAGCAGCTGTGCTGCTCTGTATATAAGATGATGAATTTGTGTGTTTACTTCTTTAAAATTTATTTTTTAACTAAGTTTTGAAAGTATCTATAATGTTAAAAACTCGAATTTTGCATGGACTTGAGCGGAAGGGCGGAAGAAATGTAGTCTGAGCGGAGGGGAAAAAAATCCGCTCAAAGCGGAAAGGTTGGCAGGTCTGCATACACTGAACACCTCCACCCCACACACATACATACACACACACATACCTCTGACGGGGGTCGGGGGTGTGGAGGGGGTATTCTGGCGGTGATGGTGGTGGTGGTGGTCCATGAGGCTGTTTCTCTGCATGGTCATCATGACGTTGTTGTCCGACGCGCTGGTGTGGGGCTTCCTGCGGCGCCTCAGCTTCTTCTTGGACGGGTGCTGCTGGTGGGAAGGGAGGTGACTCTCCTGCCTCTCCGCTTCACGACGTAAATGAGCCGCTATTGACACCAAAAATAAAAATAAAAATAATGAACGCCTGAATAAGATATTCGCATTTCATCATCTTTATATCCTCCGAAGTCGGAGTGTGGCTGCCCACGTGGCGGGGTAATCAAAAACGGTCACACACGTAATGTTCTCATCTCTAGCTGGTGCGATTGTACCATAGTGTTCAAGTGCTTCGGCTGTTGGGATGAATGATCCCTGGAGTCTTTAAGCCAGGGAAAAAAAAAAAAAAACATCATCATTTTTATCATTAGCTTCCTCTTGGTGCTGGTGGGAAGGGAGGTGACTCTCCTGTCTCTCCGCTTCGCGACGTAAATGAGCCGCTATTGACAACAACAACAACAAAAAACAAAATGAACGCCTGAATTAAGATATTCACATTTCATCATCTTTATCCCCCCGTGGGGATACCGGGGGGTCTTTTGCATAAATAGTTCCCCCACCTTCTGTACTTGTAACTTCCTCTAATCTGTCACTCTCTTTGACTCTGCCTTTTCCCTTTGCTTACTGTCTTCTACTATCTTTCTGCCTTACCTGGGCGATAATTTTACCCCCTGGTGACGAGTCAGGAGCAGATAATTTTATGTGGCTATATATACTACTAGTTCCTGACAGGCAAGGGCGATAATCTTAAGAAGGTCAAGTGACGGGGGCAGAGAATTTTCAGCATAAAGCCTCATTTGAATATCAATACACCGTCGCTAAAGGCGTCTGTCTCTCGTATCAGTGCATTTTTGCAGTAAAGCGGCGACGACCTTGTTCTCCGTGGCTACTACGTTCAGACACCATTCTGTTGACCACTTCCTACTAAATTGCAAGAGAGACAGCTTAGCAACGAGGCTTTGACATTCATACGCGATGGTGCCCCCCATCCGTAGCAAAATATGAAAAAGTAGAGAGAGAAAAATGTCGCACTCACAGAGGTTACGGAAGTAGTCGGTAAGCCCGTTGACTGCGCTCTTCTCTATCATACCTGCACACACACACACAACACAACATACAGTACATGGGTGCGACCCCCCAAAATGAAAAACACTGAAAGGCAGGGGTCCAGGGACCCATGGCCCCGGCAGAGTACAGGGGCAGAGCCCCGTCAGACGATTCAGGGGGGGGGGGGGGGGGGGGGGGGGGGGAAGAGAGAGAGATAACGAGACAGACAAGACAGTTAAAATGATAGACAGAGCGAACGAACGAACAAAATTTTATTTATACAGGGTAATGAGATAAGTATACATACTTTTTTACACCCAGCCCTGACAGAGACAGTTCAAGTCTGATAAGCCTTGTAAAATGAACATTGCCTTTGTAAACTTCCAAGATAGAACAACTAAGTTCAAAACGTGCCAAATCGCTTGTGGTCAATTTTTTTTTCGGATGAATAAAAAACCCACCTGAAGTTCAGTTTCTGGTAAAATTAAAAATACTGAAATCAGTGTGAAACTGAAAGAGCATACAGTATTTATACGGTGCTAAATCTGGACAAAAAAGTCAAATTGAAGCGCGCGCACACACACACACACACACGTTGAACATTCACAGCGCATTTAAACAAAGACGAACAAGAAAATAAATCACACACACACACACACGTTTGAGAAATGGTCCTAAAGGCAAGAAAGAGGGAAAGAAAGAAAGAGTAGTGATGGGGAAACTGCTTGTAGTGAAAGACACATTTTCTCCAGCAGCAGACCTAGTTACCCCCCCTACACAAGTATCGAGTAGTATGGACAGCTGAAATGAGTGGTTTTGGTGCGAAATGTGTACCGTATTTTTTCGGATCATTAGGCGCTGCTGTGTATAAGGTGAATAGGGCACTTTTTAAGAAAAATCTGAAAAAATTAAAGCAAAAGGCGCAGGCCGCATATTCACAATGACATAACACCCTTTTATACAGTTTTACTCTCTCTGGAAACCCAGGAACAGGGAGAGAGAGAGCTCTATAAAGCTAGGAATCTGCAGTTGCTCCCATTCAACCTCAAGAGCGGTTCTCAGGAACGAAACCCTTTCAATGCTAGCCATTCCTCAGCCAAAATTTACCATTAAACTTACCTGGGTAGAGAAAAGATTCCGTTCGCAATATTGGGGATTCCTCTGTGACATGCCTAAAATAGGGCCTATCCTTACCTCCCAAAATTAAGAACATAAGGTCACTGGATACCAGACCGTCATGTGATGCCCTTCAGTGACATGGGTGTTAAATTATTGTTGTGCCAAGAGGCGACAGTGGCGATGAAAGGGTTCATTAGAAAAAGGATTAAACCGCTCACTTTTGAACATGCCTATGATGGACCTGCGGAACCTGAGGTCGCTGGTGACGCGGATGCGGCACTTGTTGAGGCTGACCCGCGTCAGGCAGTAGCGCAAAACGTTGTAGAAGGCGTCGCCGTAGGGGATGCCTCCGTTGTAGATCTCGCAGTCCAAACAGTACTGCCTCCCCGGCTGGCTGTCCTTGTAACAAACCTGACAAACAAACAAGAGGCACAGGTATTAAGAATGCCATAGGGAATAATAATAATAATAATAATTGTACATTTATATAGCGCTTTACCTCAGATGAGCCCAAAGCGCTTTACAATCAATGATTCATCAACAGACAACAAAAACAGCATTAACCAGCAACAGCGCATATACAAAGCAACTCTCTCTCTCTCTCTAACACACACACACACACACACACACACACACACACACACACACACACACACACGCACACGCGCACACACACACACATAAACGCACATATTTATCGACGCCAACTCGTTCATACCCCATTCGGTAAGCCACAGCAACTGAACCGCATGGACTGACCACATACACCAACACACATACACAAACACCCTCACACAAAAAAAACCCGTTGTAGATCTCGCAGTCCAAGCAGTACAGCCTCCCTGGCTGGCTGTCCTTGTAACAAATCTGAACAAACAAAACAAAAGGCAAATTCAATCTTCGCTAGCCATGGCCACTTCTTCAGCCACTCGTCTTGGAACCGGTGTTCCCTCGCACTAGTGCCGTTATCTTCGGGCTGCTTCTCCGAGACTGTTGATGCAGTAGCTGTTTCTGCAACATCTTCTGCACACTCGTTTGGCAGAGGATTTCTTTTTTTTACTTTACCGCCACAAAAATCAGAGTCGAAGAGCGTCGTCGTCCGCTTCATTTTGAAGAAAATTTAACATGGCGGGTAGGACTCTCGCAACTTCTTGCCGGTAAAACGAGATGAACGCGATTGGTTGATTTACACTAACATTGTAAAGGAACCAATGAAATGTCGATAAATCATTCATTCCTGCTCGATGCTTTCGGTTTGTGCAGACGACGAATTTAGCAGACGACGAAGGAATTCATGCAGCGATCTGCATAATATGCAGGCGTCAGCCCGCATTTAGACCCGATTATTGCTGGAAGGAACAGATTTGGGGGGAATTGTACCAATCCCGCGCCTTAGAATCAGCTCTGTCACATATCACGTTTGTTTCTGCGGAAGGACTTTAGTGGGGCCGCCCTGACCTGTTTCTCGGTGGAGGGGGAGGTGCGGGGGCCGATGGAGTTGTTGAGGGTGAGGGTGTAGGTGATGGTCCTCTGCCGGTGGCCCTCCTCGTCCGGCTCGCTCCACGACGGCAGGTTCAAATCTACATCATGACAGGCACAGACAGAAAAATAGAATTAGGTCTAACGATAGAAGCCCGTGCTGCTGCGGGTGCGTTATAGTAAAGTATGATGTGTGAAGGCAATGTTGGTGTTAGTTTGTTATCGTAAAGTATGTGTGAAGGTAATGTTGGTGTTAGTTTGTTATAGTAAAGTATGTGTGAAGGTAATGTTGGTGTTAGTTTGTTATAGTAAAGTATGATGTGTGAAGGTAATGTTGGTGTTAGTTTGTTATAGTAAAGTATGATGTGTGAAGGTAATGTTGGTGTTAGTTTGTTATAGTAAAGTATGATGTGTGAAGGTAATGTTGGTGTTAGTTTGTTATAGTAAAGTATGATGTGTGAAGGTAATGTTGGTGTTAGTTTGCTATAGTAAAGTATGATGTGTGAAGGTAATGTTGGTGTTAGTTTGCTATAGTAAAGTATGATGTGTGAAGGTAATGTTGGTGTTAGTTTGTTATAGTAAAGTATGATGCGTGAAGGTAATGTTGGTGTTAGTTTGTTATAGTAAAGTATGATGTGTGAAGGTAATGTTGGTGTTAGTTTGCTATAGTAAAGTATGATGTGTGAAGGTAATGTTGGTGTTATGTTTCCTATAGTAAAGTATGATGCGTGAAGGTAATGTTGGTGTTAGTTTGTTATAGTAAAGTATGATGTGTGAAGGTAATGTTGGTGTTAGTTTGTTATAGTAAAGTATGATGTGTGAAGGTAATGTTGGTGTTAGTTTGTTATAGTAAAGTATGATGTGTGAAGATAATGTTGGTGTTAGTTTGTTATAGTAAAGTATGATGTGTGAAGGTAATGTTGGTGTTAGTTTGTTATAGTAAAGTATGATGTGTGAAGGTAATGTTGGTGTTAGTTTGTTATTGTAAAGTATGATGTGTGAAGGTAATGTTGGTGTTAGTTTGTCATAGAAAAGTATGATGTGTGAAGGTAATGTTGGTGTTAGTTTGCTATAGTAAAGTATGATGTGTGAAGGTAATGTTGGTGTTAGTTTGTTATAGTAAAGTATGTGTGAAGGTAATGTTGGTGTTTGTTTGTTATCGTAAAGTATGATGTGTGAAGGTAATGTTGGTGTTAGTTTGTTATAGTAAAGTATGATGTGTGAAGGTAATGTTGGTGTTAGTTTGTTATAGTAAAGTATGATGTGTGAAGGTAATGTTGGTGTTAGTTTGTTATCGTAAAGTATGATGTGTGAAGGTAATGTTGGTGTTAGTTTGTTATAGTAAAGTATGATGTGTGAAGGTAATGTTGGTGTTAGTTTGTTATAGTAAAGTATGATGTGTGAAGGTAATGTTGGTGTTAGTTTGCTATAGTAAAGTATGATGTGTGAAGGTAATGTTGGTGTTAGTTTGTTAGAGTAAAGTATGATGTGTGAAGGTAATGTTGGTGTTAGTTTGTTACAGTACAGTATGATGTGTGAAGGTAATGTTGGTGTTAGTTTGTTATAGTAAAGTATGATGTGTGAAGGTAATGTTGGTGTTAGTTTGTTATAGTAAAGTATGATGTGTGAAGGTAATGTTGGTGTTAGTTTGTTATAGTAAAGTATGATGTGTGAAGGTAATGTTGGTGTTAGTTTGTCATAGTAAAGTATGATGTGTGAAGGTAATGTTGGTGTTAGTTTGTTATAGTAAAGTATGATGTGTGAAGGTAATGTTGGTGTTAGTTTGTTATCGTAAAGTATGACATGTGAAGGTAATGTTGGTGTTAGTTTGTTATAGTAAAGTATGATGTGTGAAGGTAATGTTGGTGTTAGTTTGCTATAGTAAAGTATGATGTGTGAAGGTAATGTTGGTGTTAGTTTGTTATAGTAAAGTATGACATGTGAAGATAATGTTGGTGTTAGTTTGCTATAGTAAAGTATGATGTGTGAAGTTTGTTTGTTATAGTAAAGTATGATGTGTGAAGGTAATGTTGGTGTTAGTTTGCTATAGTAAAGTATGATGTGTGAAGTTTGTTTGTTATAGTAAAGTATGATGTGTGAAGGTAATGTTGGTGTTAGTTTGTTATAGTAAAGTATGATGTGTGAAGGTAATGTTGGTGTTAGTTTGTTATAGTAAAGTATGATGTGTGAAGGTAATGTTGGTGTTAGTTTGTTATAGTAAAGTATGATGTGTGAAGGTAATGTTGGTGTTAGTTTGTTATAGTAAAGTATGATGTGTGAAGGTAATGTTGGTGTTAGTTTGCTATAGTAAAGTATGATGTGTGAAGGTAATGTTGGTGTTAGTTTGTTATAGTAAAGTATGACATGTGAAGGTAATGTTGGTGTTAGTTTGCTATAGTAAAGTATGATGTGTGAAGTTTGTTTGTTATAGTAAAGTATGATGTGTGAAGGTAATGTTGGTGTTAGTTTGCTATAGTAAAGTATGATGTGTGAAGTTTGTTTGTTATAGTAAAGTATGATGTGTGAAGGTAATGTTGGTGTTAGTTTGTTATAGTAAAGTATGATGTGTGAAGGTAATGTTGGTGTTAGTTTGCTATAGTAAAGTATGACATGTGAAGATAATGTTGGTGTTAGTTTGCTATAGTAAAGTATGATGTGTGAAGTTTGTTTGTTATAGTAAAGTATGATGTGTGAAGGTAATGTTGGTGTTAGTTTGTTATAGTAAAGTATGATGTGTGAAGGTAATGTTGGTGTTAGTTTGTTATAGTAAAGTATGATGTGTGAAGGTAATGTTGGTGTTAGTTTGTTATAGTAAAGTATGATGTGTGAAGGTAATGTTGGTGTTAGTTTGTTATAGTAAAGTATGATGTGTGAAGGTAATGTTGGTGTTAGTTTGTTATAGTAAAGTATGATGTGTGAAGGTAATGTTGGTGTTAGTTTGTTATAGTAAAGTATGATGTGTGAAGGTAATGTTGGTGTTAGTTTGTTATAGTAAAGTATGATGTGTGAAGGTAATGTTGGTGTTAGTTTGTTATAGTAAAGTATGATGTGTGAAGGTAATGTTGGTGTTAGTTTGTTATAGTAAAGTATGATGTGTGAAGGTAATGTTGGTGTTAGTTTGTTATAGTAAAGTATGATGTGTGAAGGTAATGTTGGTGTTAGTTTGTTATAGTAAAGTATGATGTGGGAAGGTAATGTTGGTGTTATGTTTCCTATAGTAAAGTATGATCATAATGATGTGTGAAGTTAAAAAAAAAAAAAAAAGGTAGACACAGACAAGTGAGTGAAAATTGTAAAAGTCTGGTCAGCCCTGCCGAAAGGGAATAAACTAACTAAAGGGAATTAACCCACCAAGGCTGGTACCCACGTGTCGTCATATCCGGCCACAAGGAGCGCCATATTATGGGAGACCGCCACTTATCTAAACTGTATTTATAACATCTGGATGTTTTCTTTACACATTTAGATAACATTTTCACTTTGTTTACACACAAATAAGGACTAAGATGGCGACACTTCTGTTGGAATGGTCGAGATGCGCACGCAGGTGGGGGGGGGGAGCCATAGTGTTCCTGGAGTCGACGAATAGTCTGAAGAAGGGAGAAGCGGTGAAGATGTGCTCGATTGCTTTGTCCACTTTTTATAACTCGAACTAAAGAGAATAGGGCATTTGCCACGAGTGTCCATTCTCTATGCTAGACTACTAATTTGCCCGCGCTCATTCTGCCCGAGTTACGCTGACCTTTCTAACTCAACTCAGTCAAATTCAAGGTCGCCGGCACGCGGCAAAAGCCCTATTAACCCTTTCATCGCCACCCATATTTCAGCCAAATATTTCCATGAAATTGACCTGGGTAGAGAACAAAATCCATCTGCAGTATTGGGGATTCTTCTGTGACGTATATAAAATAAGGTCTATCCTTACTTCCCAAAACTAAGACAACAGGGTCTTTGGATAATAGACCCCAATTTGATGCCTTTTAGTGACATTGGTGTTAAATCACTGTGGTGCTAAAATGCGACTTTGGCGATGAAAGGGTTAACCCACCAAGGGGGGATAACTCACCAAAAGTGTTCCTGGAGCCGACGAAGAGTCGGAAGAAGGGAGAATCGGTGAAGATGTGCTCGATTATTTTGTCAACATTGAGATCAAACAACTAAAGGGAATTAACTCACCAAGGAGGCGGGGGTAAGGGGGGGGGAGATAACTCACCAAACGTGTTCCTGGAGCCGACGAAGAGTCTGAAGAAGGGAGAGTCGGTGAAGACATGCTCAAATATTTTGTCAATGTTGAGGTTGAACACCTCGTCCAGGTACAGCTTCTCCAGGTGATCGTGACCGCTGCACGCCACCTCACCTGTCAATCAATCAATCAATCAGTCAGTCAATCAATACAGCTTCTCCAGGTGATCGTGACCGCTGCACGCCACCTCACCTGTCAATCAATCAATTAATCAGTCAGTCAGTCAATACAGCTTCTCCAGGTGATCGTGACCGCTGCACGCCACCTCACCTGTCAATCAATCAATCAATCAGTCAGTCAATCAATACAGCTTCTCCAGGTGATCGTGACCGCTGCATGCCACCTCACCTGTCAATCAATCAATCAATCAGTCAGTCAATCAATATAGCTTCTCCAGGTGATCGTGACCACTGCACGTCACCTCACCTGTCAATCAATCAATCAGTCAGTCAATCAATCAGTCAGTCAATCAATACAGCTACTCCAGGTGATCGTGACCGCTGCAAGCCACCTCACCTGTCAATCAATCAATCAATCAATCAATCAGTCAATCAGTACAGCTTCTCCAGGTGATCATGACCACTGCATGCCACCTCACCTGTCAATCAATCAATCACTCAGTCAATCATTCAACCAATCAATCAATACAGCTTCTCCAGGTGATCGTGACCGCTGCAAGCCACCTCACCTGCCAATCAATCAATCAATCATTCAATAGTCAATCAATCAATCAATACAGCTTCTCCAGGTGATCATGACTGCTGCACGCCACCTCACCTGTCAATCAATCAATCAGTCAATCAACCAATCAGTCAATCAATCAATCAATACAGCTTCTCCAGATGATCATGACCGCTGCACGCCACCTCACCTGTCAATCAATCAGTCAATCAATCAATCATAATGAATAGTAATAGTAAGCATTTATCGCGCTTAATCTTAAAACAAAGCATTAGGCGCTTACAAAATAAGCAAATAAAATAATATATGTAAATCACTGATATCAAGCAACATAATGTGCATAAATAATATATACATCGTACATAAGTCACACAGGCAGGCAAGCACGCAAGAGCACGCACACACACATACTGGTATTTGGTATTTGGTATATTCAAGTCACACAGACTTATCTCTCTGAAATTCGGGCTGCTCTCCCCCGGAGAGAGGGGTCGCCGCAAGTGCAGCGCCTACCCAATCTATCTTTTTTTTTTTCTCTTTTTTTTTTGGGGGGGGGGGGGGGGGGGGGGGGGGGGGGGGGGGGGGGGGGGGGGGGGTGGGGGGGGGGGGGGGGGGGGGGGGGGGGGGGGGGGGGGGGTGGGACCGGGGGTGTGGGCACACTTGGAAAACCTAGCTATCAATTTGGCCATACCAGGCAGCAGGATTTCTCCCTGCTCTTACAGACTTTCAACTGCAGTGGGATTTTTACATGCATAAAGCGCACGAGTCAGACTAGCTTGAAGTCCCCATCCGAAGGACTGGACGTTCAGTTCGATTTTCCTGTCAAACTTAGAAAGAAAGGGCGAGGCCGGGATTCAAACCCGGGGGAGTCACTCACGCTGCCGTCACACATTACATGTGGCAGGCGAACGTCTCAACCCTTTTATCGCCACTGTCGCCTCTTGGCACCATAACGATTTAATCAACACCCATGCCACTGAAAGGCGTCAAATGAGGGTCTGTTATCCAATGACCTTGTGTTTGTAATCCTAGGAGGCAAGGATAGGCCCTATTTTATGCATGTCACAAAGGAATCTCCAATACTGCAGGCAAAATCCTTTCTTTACCAAGGTAAGTTTAACCCTTTCACCGCCAATGTCCCATTTCAGCACCACAATGATTTAACACCCATGTCACGAAAAGGCCTCAAACCAGGGTCTGATATCCAAAGAGCCTATTTTCATAATTTTGGGAGGTAAGGATAGGCCTTACTTTATTCATGTCATTGAAGAATCCCCACTATTGCAGACATTTTTTCTTCTCTAACCAGGTAAGTTTAATGGATTTTTTTGGGCTGAAAAATGGCTGGCGGCGAAAAAGTTAATGGAAAGGTTTGGCTGAAAACTGGCTGGCGTTGAAAGGGTTAACCACTCTTGCCACCTTTCTCCCTAAACGGTGCAACTACTCACTGTCGCTGTCGTCAGACGAGTCCCCGTAGTCTGTGGGCATGGAGGGGGCGCTGGGGAGGGGAGGGGAGACCACGGAGGAAGGCGATTGGTTGAAGACCTCGTCGGAGACCAAAGCGTCGGTGTCCTCGTTGCTCGGCACGGCCAGACTGTCGTTGACGGCCGGGTGATCCGACGAGTCCGTCAGATCCTGGGAAACAGTGGTCATCAATCAATGTAAATCAATCCCTGTAGGGAAACCCGGGGGGGTTCTTTCGTAACAAAAATAGTTCCCCCACCTTCTGGAAGTTTTGTGTTTGTAGCTTCCTCTAATCTGCCACTCTCTTTGTCTCTGCCTTTTCCCTTTGCTTTCTGTCATCTACTATCTTTCTGACTTATTAGCCCATTCTCCTGCCTTTAAAAAAAAATATCTTCCAAATAATTTTTCTTCATTGAGCTCCTCCGAAATCGGAATGTGTCGGCTGTACGCAGCGGGGAGACCAGTGAAAACTGACAACCGGACACATATGTACCTTACCCATTATGGCCCTATGGCCTGGGAACGCAGAAGAGGAGGAAGAATATAACTCAATGCATCAACAAATCATTATCTTGGTTATTCAAATACTTCTGGACTTTCCTGGTATTGCAGTACCTCCAGGATTCGTCCCACTATCTCTATAGTTTTTTTTATGTCACACATACCGTATTTTTCGGATCATTAGGCACTGCTGTGCATAAGGCGAATAGGGCAACTTTCAAGAAAAATCTGAAAAAATTAAAGTAAAAGGCGCCCTCGTTTATAAGGCGATACACACCTCGCAAAAGAAAGTCGAAGTTTGAAGCCCGTACACGTCATGTAAACGCTTACTGACGGACATTATTGCTGCCATAAACGAGAGTTGGCTCCCTTCTCAAATAATCGAACTTCTGTTTTTGCGACTTCCAGTTGTTGTGTTTGGACTTTTCTTCATGAAAACTGATAGAATTATGGCATTTTAAGCTCTACAACGATGCTTTTTACATCCAATGAAGGGTTATGGCATCTGTTGGATGGTATCTCGGATGATAATAGGGATTTTGAAGCATTTTAATGTGAGTATTCGTCGTACCAGTGACTCGTGACCACTGTCGATGTTGTGACTCGCAGTAGACTGTACTGAACACGGCAAACGTTGCCTCTCTTCTCACGATTTTGTTCACTAATAGGGCGCCCTCGTTTATTAGGTGCATAGGTCGCAATTGGAGAAAAACATAATAATAATAAGAAAGAAAGCTTATATAGCGTACATTCCAGGCTAGCTGCTCATGGCGCTTTACAAAAAATACATTTAACCAAATCACATCAATACCCATGCTCGCATGCACACAAGCACATACACTGACGAACACAGCATATCATTTACATGCGCATGCACACATACATACGTACGTGCGTACATACATATGCCTACACACGCACGAGCACACACATGCATTCACGGAAATATGCGCACATGCACAAGCGCATGCCAGCGCGCGCACGAACACACACACTTTCTGTCTCCCACCTTTCCCATGCCCTTCCTCAGCCGCACACGCTTTCATTCACATAATCCGATCATGGTGGACAGTAGTGTTCAGAGAATAGATGGGTTTCCAGGTTGGTTTTCAAAAACTGACAGGGAGTTGGAGGAATGTCTGAGAGACTGAGGAATTTTTATTAATTCTACTATCTATTTTATCTATATACTTACCATTCCACTACAAAGTGCATATTTGTACAAGATTAGCTTGGAAGACAGAAATAAAACCAAGAGTGTCTTACTACCACAACTCCCAATCCAGGTAACTTCCGGTTTAGCAGACTACTCACTTTCTTGAAAGCAAGCATCTAATAAAAAGGGAAGGTACACGTTCAAAAACCATTAGGAGGGAGGTGGGTGGGTCAATTAAATGTAGTGGAATGGTAAGTATATAGATAAAATAGATAGTAGAATTAATAAAAATTCCTCAATCTATTCTATCATCCTTACCATTCCACTACAAAGTGCATGATTACCAACAAGGAGGTGGGTAATGGTTAAGCACTACTCTGAGAACCATGGAACAAACCATGACAGAGATACCACATAAACACACACATACCATCTAAAATAAGAAGGTAAAACAGCAAATCATGTTTACATATCCCCCAAAAGACATAAGTCTATAAAACAAACAGACAATAAGTCAAACCTCAAAAGGACACCGTCTTGGAGGACAACACAGCACGTCGAATGCCAAACGTGTTGTCCTGCCGGAGAGTAGAAAACTCGCGCAGGCAGAAAGAGGTAAATGTAGTCTCCGACTTCCAGAAGGCGGAGGACATAAGGAAGGGACTGGAACACCCCTGACCAAGACTAGTGAGGTGCTAATAGCCCTAACTTCGTGAGCCCGTATACCTGGGGGCGCAGAACGATCGGCGTGGGAGTAGGCTAGTCGAATCAACTCGACTAACCAGCGAGCCAAAGTGGCCTTACGGATATCATTTGAATAGTTGGAATTCAAAGAAATGAAAAGGCGGCGTTTCTGGCTACGGAACGAGACTGAACGAAGGAGAAATGCCCGCAAACAGCGAACCGGACACAAGACATTTTCCTCATCGTCCGGAGCGAGGATGTTAGAGAGACTTTCGATAACAACCAACGGAGAAGCTTGCTGAGCCGATTGATTTTTCGCACGGAATTCCGGTAGAAAAGCCAGGGAGATCGAGGAACCATCCTCCGCGAATTCATAATCATTAACTAAACCGCTAAGAGCGTGGATACCACTCACACGTCTCGCTAAGGCAAGACTAACGAGGAAAAGCGTTATAACAGAAAGAAGCTTAAAAGATAACGAAGAAAGCGGTTCACATTCTGACCTGAGAAAGTGAAGCACAAGAAAAAACGTCCCATAGCGGAAGTCTGATGGTTGGGCGAATCGACTTATTACGCAAACCATCCAAAAAAATGGGAAACCAAGACAGAAGAAGCAAAGGAAGGTTGACGACCAGTAGCAATCGAAATAGTGCTAACTGCCGACTTATAACCTGACAAGTTTGGTCCAAGAGGCCCTTCTCATTATGCAAATGAGACGAAAAGAAAACAAACTGAGCACCAGTCGGGTGCAAAGGAGAAAAAGACTCATTGAACAGAAATTGAACCAAGAGGTCCAACGCAAGGAAAACAAGGTATTCATGCTTTGACGACGGGATTGAAGAATCACTTCAAAGGTTTCACCTTTCAGACCCTGTGACCGCAATCCTGACCGCAAAGTAGCCAAGCGGTCAGGTGAAGGACGGCAGGATTTCGATGTGGAACGCCTGTCCGCGGTTGAACAAGTGACTTGGTGACAACTGGAGGGGAACACCCGGAACGTGGGTGAGAGCTAACAGCTCGGGGAACAACGGACAGTTTCCCATCCTGACGCTATGAGGATCAGAGCAGGACGCTCCCGAGCACACCTTTCCAACACCTTTGGAAGAAGAGCTGTGGATGGGTAGGCGTAGGCCCACAGACCCGTCCACTGGAGACTGAAGGCATTTCTTGCCCATGCCAAGGGATCTGCCAACGGGGAGACGAAAAGCGGAAGACGCCGGCTGAAGCGAGTTGCAAACAAGTCGATGTGTGGGTTTCCCCACATTGACCAAATGGGTTGAAGGACCTGATGGACGAGAGTCCACTCCGTTGCAATCACCTGGTTGGAACGGCCCAGCTGGTCGGCGAGAACATTCAACTTCCCGGGAAAGAACTCCACGGTAGAAGAATGGAATTCTGTGCAGTCCAAAGCAGGATCTCCCCTGCCTTCCTGGAGAGTGAAGACGATTTCGTGCCCCCCTGACGCCGAAGGTACGAGAGGCAAGTGGAGTTGTCGCCACAAACTGTGACCCACTTGCCTCGTAGCAGGGGAAGTAGCGCTTTGAGCGCGAGCGAAACCGCCTCCATCTCCAGAAAATTGATGTGGAGAGACGAATCTGCTTGGACCACAACCCCGAAACCTCTCACCGGTCCAGATGAGCCCCCCAACCTTCCTTTGATGCATCCGTGAAAAGGAATTCTTGATGGTGGAGAGGCCGACTGGGAACAGAGGACCCCAGCCAAACCGGATCCAACCACTGGAGAACTGAGCCGCGAAACCACGAGCCCAAAACAATCTGAGATTCCAGAGGAAGATGAGAAACCCTGAGTTCCGCACACTTTCGTTGTAACGGACGCCTGTGCAGACGTCCCAGAGGCAAGAGGTCTGCCAAAGACTCCATGATGCCCAGCAACTTGAGAAGTTGACGAACCGTTGCTGAACCTGAAAACAGAACACTTTCCCGAAAGGACTGAATGGACTGGATCTGATCCGGAGACGGACAGACCGTGAACGTCTGGGTATTGAAGACCATCCCCAGAAATTTGAATTCCTGGGCCGGAGTCTAATCCGACTTTTGACGTTCATGTTGAAAACCAACCTGGACGGACAGGTCCTGGAGCTCCGAAGTGTGTTCCTGGCACCGGTCCCTGGACTGAGCCGAGGTGAGCCAGCCGTCCAGGTACACCTTGAGCCGGATCCCTCTGGACCCGGCCACGCCGACGAACTCCCTGACCACCATGGTGAAAATCCAAGGGGCCAGAGAGAGCCCGGAGGGAAGGGCTACGAACTGATAAGTCGTGTTCCCCCATACGAACCTCAAGAGATGCCTTCGATCTGGGTGGATCGAAATATGGAAAAAGGCATCCTTGAGGTCTATGGAAGTCGCCCAATCCCCCGGCTGGATGAAGTTGTGAACCGAAGCAGCCGTCTCCATTCTGAACGCCATGGGGCGTAGAAAAGCATTGAGAGGAGACAAGTCCAGCACTGGACGGAACTCACAGTTCTTCTTTGGTACAGTGAACATGCGCGAGTAGAAACCCGGGCCTGGGTTGGGTACTGGAATCACAGCACCCTTGTCCAGAAGGGACTTGACCTCTGCGTCCAAGATCTGAAAGCGAAGAGGATCTGCAGGCGGAGAAAAGAATCGGCACCCACGAGACAGAAGGGTACCGAAAGCATCATCCTGGGGCAGAACCTGAGTGGACTCCACCGAGACAACATCCTGGAAAAGCAGCCAGGAGATGACAAACTCCGCATGGAGTCACCTAGAGCAGCCAAGGCCGATACAAAAACGGACTATGAGTGGCCGGACCGGGCCACCACACGCTGCTACGCCCTTTCGAACCAGAAAAATCGAAGTGGCGAGTCTGAGTCAAAAACAAAATGGCCCACATTTGGACAAGACTTGTTCAGAATGGGCAAGCAAAGGATCGATGACGGGAAGAGACAGCTAGTACTAAATGATTAAGATGAGAATCCGCAAAACAGCAGATTCAACCTCTGAACTAGCAAACTGAGAAGTCGTAACCAACTCTACATGCTAAGACCGTTGGAAGGTAAAAATAAAAAACTACCTCTGACGTAGGGACAGACCGAAAGAGCAACATAGTTGCTATCGCATGACGTCAAATCTAACCAGATGACGCGGAAATGTCCCCACCGAAAAGGAAAACATGTAGACAAAAGGCGAAACAGTGTGCAAACGTGACGTAGACTTAACCCATTTCAACGCCACCCAGTCAAACAACTGAGCTGACGGCTGGGCATGGAAGATCATGTTAGCCGGACAGTATAGTTCGATCGGGACGGAACCAGACCAAAAAGGATTACTGGAACGGGTGAACGAGACAACTGGTTGAACAACTCATGGTTGTAATCAGAAGAAACCATGCCTGCCAGAACAGACATCATTCGAAAGAACGGCGAAGCCGGGGCCGTTGCCCCCGCAAAAATTCGTTCAGAAGGAAGACAACAAGGGTACGGTTGAACAACTCTCGGTTGCAACCGTGAAAGAAGGAGCGCAGTAAGGCTGCAAGGCCGCCAGATACCCTTGAATGACAGAAACAGAAGGATCTGAAAAAACCTCTTCCATAGAATCCACCGTGTGACCCGAAGTCGTAACTGACGCCGCTGGTTGAGCTGACTGACTGAAGGAAGAACAACCCGACAAAAGGTCCATAACCTCCTGGTGAGAGTAGGTCCGCTGAAGAACCATACCAGCGGTAACGGGCGTGACCGGTACGGGCTGAGGCAAACGTCCCATGGACTGACTGCCCGCCGTCGTACGGCCCTGGGCCTGGGGACTACCCACGGGAGAGGCCGTAGCCGCCGTGACCGTGGTGGACCCGCGAGACCATGTCGCCGTGGCCGGTCCGCTCCGGAGAACCCCGGGTGCGGATGCCGGCCCGGTGCCTAAGGCACCGAGGCTGCCGTCGCCAGGGACCACCCACGGGAGAGGCCGTAGCCGCCGTGCCCGTGGTGGACCCGCGAGACCATGTTGCCGTGGCCGGTCCGCTCCGGAGAACCCCGGGTGCGGATGCCGGCCCGGTGCCCAAGGCACCGAGGCTGCCGTCGCCAGGGACCACCCACGGGAGAGGCCGTAGCCGCCGTGCCCGTGGTGGACCCGCGAGACCATGTTGCCGTGGCCGGTCCGCTCCGGAGAACCCCGGGTGCGGATGCCGGCCCGGTGCCTAAGGCACCGAGGCTGCCGTCGCCAGGGAAGCTACCCCCATTAGCGGCATCGTCCGTTTTTCGGCCGGCATCACCAGGCGTAATGGTGGCATCGGTGGGTACCGCCCGGTTGTCTATAGCTCTGTAAGACAAGTCGGACAGCACCACCGGTTTCTTCGCAGCTTCTTCTTCCAGAACCGGAAGTGCCCGTGCGGTATCATGAACGCCAGGAACCAATGGGGTACGGGAGCTAGCTTGGCTAGAAGAGCCGTACTGACCTTGTTCGGGAAAAACCCGGATGCCGGTTGCAGCTCCATCCGTGAGAGATCTTCAACGGACAACGAATCCTGGAGTGGAAGACCAACCGTTGAAAAGGCCGGGTCAACGTCCAAAACACCCAACAACATGAGAAACATCCACCGAAATGTGCTGGACCAAACCAGCCGAATCCACTTGGGAGAAGGAGAACGGCATGGCCGAAGACTATTCGCCCGTAGAACGCAAATGAGCCAGCAATTCCGACACCACTTGCTTTGTAACTTGAACCGAACGCGAAGAATGAGACTTACTCGAACTTCTTGACCGAGATTTGACTTGGACAAAGACTTTTCTGAAGGACTAGATTTTAGAAAACGGTCTTTGTCATCCCTGGGAGGAGAAGGCTGAGGTTCCTTAGTTGAACTACTTGAAGGTTTGCTAACTAACGCCGAAGAATCTACAACCTTCTAAAGAAGGAGTAGATTCCAAAACGCGAAACCCGAAGCCAGAAGCCACGCCCACCTTTTGACCAACAGGCCCGAAATCTTCACAAAGATTACAACCAAAAAAGGGGGGAGGCCGAACGAACTTACCCAAGTAGCAAAGCAACACAAAGAAAACCAAAGGAAAACAAAAGACACTCATTAAGCTGAAAGCAGGAGACAAAATTCCTGGAGAAACAGAAAAACAAACCTGCCTTCCATGCTAGCTTGAAAGAAAGTGAGTAGTCTGCTTGGCCGGAAGTTACCTGGATTGGGAGTTGTGGTAGTAAGACACTCTTGGTTTTATTTCTGTCTTCCAAGCTAATCTTGTACAAATATGCACTTTGTAGTGGAATGGTAAGGATGATAGAATAGATAGAGGGAGTTTGTTCCAAGTAGCTGGGGCCTGAAAAGAAAAGGATCTCTCGCCATAAGTTTTCGTTTTAACATATCGCCTTAAAGTCCGAAAACGACGGTAGTATTGATGGGCTCTGGAGGGCGGAGGAGTAAAAAAAGCTGCAGTTACTGCCCCTGACCTTCTGCTGCATGGGGTCGTCGTCGGGTTTGATTTTGTCCTGGGTATCGTCCAGGTGTGGGGGCGGCAGGTAGTCGTCGTCACTGGACGTCAGGCCCAGCTCCTCGCCGTAGTTGTAGTGGATCCACTGCCACACCTCCCTAGGGGGCATGGGCTGAAACAACTTCCTCGTTATCGTCTTCGTTATCATCATCATCGTTAGCATCATCATTCTCATCATCCACTGTAGTGGATCCACTGCCACACCTCCCTGGGGGGCATGGGCTGAAACAACTCCCTCGTTATCGTCTTCGTTATCATCATCATCGCTAGCATCATCATTCTCATCATCCACTGTAGTGGATCCACTGCCACACCTCCCTGGGGGGCATGGGCTGAAACAACTCCCTCGTTATCGTCTTCGTTATCATCATCATCATCATCTATTGTAGTGGATCCACTGCCACACCTCCCTGGGGGGCATGGGCTGAAACAACTTCCTCGTTTATTGTCTTCGTTATCATCATCGTTAGCATCATCATTCTCATCATCCACTGTCACACCTCCCTGGGGGGCATGGGCTGAAACAACTTCCTCGTTTATTGTCTTCGTTATCATCATCGTTAGCATCATCATTCTCATCATCCACTGCCACACCTCCCTGGGGGGCATGGGCTGAAACAACTTCCTCGTTATCGTCTTCGTTATCATCATCATCGTTAGCATCATCATTCTCATCATCCACTGCCACACCTCCCTGGGGGGCATGGGCTGAAACAACTTCCTCGTTATCGTCTTCGTTATCATCATTCTCATCATCTATTGTAGTGGATCCACTGCCACACCTCCCTGGGGGGCATGGGCTGAAACAACTTCCTCGTTTATCGTCTTCGTTATCATCTTCGTTATCATCGTCTATTGTAGTGGATCCACTGCCACACCTCCCTGGGGGGCATGGGCTGAAACAACTTCCTCGTTATCGTCTTCGTTATCATCATCATCGTTATCATCATCATCGTTAGCATCATCATTCTCATCATCCACTGTAGTGGATCCACTGCCACACCTCCCTGGGGGGCATGGGCTGAAACAACTTCCTCGTTATCGTCTTCGTTATCATCATCATCGCTAGCATCATCATTCTCATCATCTATTGTAGTGGATCCACTGCCACACCTCCCTGGGGGGCATGGGCTGAAACAACTTCCTCGTTTATCGTCTTCGTTTTCATCTTCGCTATCATCGTCTATTGTAGTGGATCCACTGTCACATCTCCCTGGGGGGGCATGGGCTGAAACAACTTCTTCGTTATCGTCTTCGTTATCATCATCATCATCAACATCATCGTCTTCGTTATCATCATCATCATCATCGTTAACATCATCATAATCGTTAACATCATCATCATCATCATCTTCAACATCACCGTCTTCGTTATCATCATCATCGTTAACATCATCATCATCATCATCATCATCATCAACATCATCGTCTTCGTTATCATCATCATCTATTGTAGTGGATCCACTGCCACAGCTCCCTAGGGGGGCATCGGCTGAAACAACTTCATCGTTATCATCTTCGTTATCATCATCATCGTCTTCGTTATCATCATCATCATCATCGTCTTCGCCTTCATTATCATCATCATCTATTGTAGTGGATCCACTGCCACAGCTCCCTAGGGGGGCATCGGCTGAAACAACTTCATCGTTATCGTCTTCGTCATCATCATCATCATCTTCATCATCATCTACTGTAGTGGATCCACTGCCACAGCTCCCTAGGGGGGCATCGGCTGAAACAACTTCATCGTTATCGTCTTCGTCATCATCATCATCATCTTCATCATCATCTACTGTAGTGGATCCACTGCCACAGCTCCCTGGGGGGCATCGGCTGAAACGTCATCGTTATCGTCTACATTATCATCATCATCGTTAGCTTCATCATCGTTATCTCCCATCATCATCATTAACATCATCTACTGTAGTGGATCCACTGCCACAGCTCCCTGGGGGGCATCGGCTGAAACAACTTCTTCGTTATCGTCTTCGTTATCATCTTCGTTAGCATCATCATCATCATCATCTCCGTTGTCATCATCATCATCATCATCATCATCATCATCATCATCATCATTATCTATGAGTGTGTGCGTCTTTCATTTAACGTCTTTCCACTACACGTGATCTTAGAAAGAAAAAAAAGAGAGAGAGAGGGTATGCATAAAGGTGAATATGTGCTTGTGTACTTGCATGTGTGTGTGTGTGTGTGTGTGTGTGTGTGTGTGTGTGTGTGTGTCTGTGTGTGTGTGCTTGTGTGTAAATATTGTCCACGCACACACAATTATACAAGAGTAAAATAGTTACAATATGAAAATTCTACAAAGAAACATAGATCAATCACCTGCTCCATCAGCACGTTCTGCCAGATGCGGAACAGCATCATGTAGGCCTTGTCGCGCGTGCCGAACGAGGTGAAGAAGTACTTCTCCGTGCCCGTGCTGATCTGGATGGCGTTGGGGATGACGCGCGCCGTCTTCTCCTTCGTCACTGCCGTGATGTCGCGACATGGGATCGTCAGCTGACACAGAGGGGAACTTTTTTTTTGTAAGCACAGCTGCTATAACCTTTCAAAACTCTTCTTCTTCTGCGTTCCCGGGCCATTATGGCCATGTATGTGTCAGTTTTCCAGTTTTCGCTGATGTCCTCGCTGCTGAGTTTAATGTATTAGGTATTATTAGGTATAAGGTACTTTATAGTCACAGAGGCGTCTCTGTGAAATTCGGGTTGCTCCCACCTGGAGAGCGTGTCACAGCCAGAGGCGCGCCACCCCCCATTTTTTTTTTTTTTGTTTTTTTTTTTGCGATTTTTTTTGTCACTGATGAGGGAGGGGGGGGGGGGTAAATTTTGACCAAATGACAACTTTTTCGTTGCCACTGGGTTTAACGTATGCTAAGTGCATGGGCACACAGGACCTCGGTTTATCGTCTCATCCGAAAGACTCCACGTTCAGACCGTTAAGGCTTAGTGCAGAATGAGAGGAAAAAATCCCCTGTACCCAGGTTCGAACT